>CATNUY010000079.1:1800000-2270000 GCA_951217065.1 Baccha elongata
CTGAAAATGAATGATATGGTTGAAAAGCCAGATATTAATGTTTAATAATAGCTAGTATTACAAATGCTATTCAAATTTATTTTTGATACGTAATTATATTATAATTATATTTTGTAAACTTTTTTATTGTTTTTTTTTATATATAAATTTTTCATATAAAATTTTATTTAGATTTATATTTAATACATATTTTTTTCTTAATTTATATTTAACACAAAAAAAATGATTGAAAATTCAATATTAAACAATAACAACAATAGTTAACGTTTCAATTTTTTATTAAAATTTAGTTTTAATTTACATATTATTAGAAGATAATTTTTTAGATTTTTTTTTTATATCTTATATAACATTTCTTATGATTTTTAATACAAACTTTTTGATTTTTTTTATACTTATTAATACATTTTATTAAAAGATTTTTTTTTCTTATATATATTTTTTAAATTTTTTTTAGTTAATACATAGTTTAAACAAGAAGAATTACAATTTAATATTTTCATAAGTACCTAGTTAATTGTTTTTTTTTTGTTTTATGTAATTATATTTTTTTTTATACATACTTTTTTTCGTTAAAAGCTTGTTTTTCGTGTTCTGAATTTTAACGATCTCGGAAAAAGGAAAGAACTTTATTTTTTTTTTAAACCTTTAAGTGTATACAAACACTTCTTTTTTTTTAAACACCAGTTGTTAACACTAATTTCGGTGCTGTAGACGGGAGGGGTTCATTTTTATAGGGACTTCTAATACGGTTACGGAGGGTTTGTTTGTTTCTTGGATTTCGTTACTATTCTTTACAGTCTTTACAGATTTTTGTTTCCCTTTCATACATCGAACCAGGCAGTAAAAACAAAATGCTAAAATCAATATTTATATTGTATAGATCACTGTATATTGATCTATATCATGGGAGCTAATTGGCAAAAGTGGGGTATTTTCTTCCGACTTAAGATCTTTTATTCGCTTTGATATAAGCTTAAGTTCATTCTGGCTTAAGAATTTTATTAGCGCTATCTCATTTTTATTTTCACCGATTACTGGAAGAGTAATGTTAGTTAAAAACGTTGAAATGTTTATCGGTGGTATATAAGAAGAGTGGGAAATGGTATCTTGTTCATTGTACAAACCTGATAATACGTTTTATCAGGTCCTTAGATTAGATATAGCAATTTCCCGTGATCTCAAGCTTAGCCGTTCCTTGAAGTATGTAAGTTGTTATGTCATCCTTGCAAATTTCATCTATTTCATAACTGTGTGTTGTAGAGAATAACCATTTGTTATGGGTAGAAAGTTGTAACCATATGGTTGAAATATTTGCTTCTTTTACTTCGCATGAGAGTGGTAAGATTTCAGATTTTCGTAATAATTCTACCTCGCAGTTGAAAAGTTTGAATTTAAATTGAACATAGGGTGTAGCATTGGGCATAAGAATGTATTTTTCTGGTTTTTACAATTCGCTTAGTCGTTTGCATTGATATTCTTTGTTAAAACCTATTATTAGATATTCTGTTGCAGGTTGTATGAATATAAAATGATTTTTGAAATTTGTAGGCAGAGGGATAATTTTATAAATGTGAAAATTTTCGGTATATGGGAGTGGAATTTTAAATTCATAAATTACTTTCTGTTGATGTATAGTCGCACTGATTGTACTAATCTGGTAAAGGGTTAGAATATTATTCGACACAATCGATGAAATTTGTGTACCACTAGGAAGATCTTGTTTGATTTTTAGTAGTGCTGTTCTGAGCTGATTTGGAGTAAATATGGCCGGATGTGGTTTGCCATGGTTAACGTTACTAACCAGGTCAATGATTTCATCTACAGTGTTTTGGAAACGCATAATTATCAGAGTAATCAAAGTGGTTAGGGATTCGATTTTTTTATCTGCCTATCGTAGTACTCGGCATCCTCTTCACTTAGGGTTCCAAATAAGGTTTTACTTACAATCCCTACTGCATTCAATAGTGCTCGTTTTTCTCTGATATTATTTACTGTTAGGAGACTATATTTTTGCGAAACATCGACGAGCAGATGGTTGAGTTCGCTAGTCGCACTATTACATAAAATGTCACAACTCACTTTTCCTTGCATTTGGACACATTATTTGTTTATTTCTGCAACAAAAAGTTGGGCATGTTCTAAGGCTTCGGTTAGTTTTTAGTCGTAGTACACTATCAGCTTCCATTCGTTGGAATACAATTCAGCTTTTCCCCATTGCTCAAAGTAAATGCCAGGGTTATTATTTATAGGAGAAAATAGTAAATTTCCATTTGCACATAGAAATATTCCTATCCACATGAGCAAAATCCTTGGATCCATTTCTGCAAAACGTGAATTTTTTTTTTTTTTTTACTAGATTTGCTTTAGTGTGTGTATGAGTGTGTGTGTGTGTGGTGTGTGTATGAAGGCTTTATAGAAATTTTTTTTTCTTTCTATTCATCAAAAGATTTTAAATTGTTATTTTGAATTACTTTTGTTTTTCTTCCTACTCGAATTATAGTGTTTTCTGTGGATAGTATTTTCAAGACTTTATAAGGCTCGACCCACAAGGGGGTTAATTTGTTTTGTCTAGCGTTGTTTTTTAAAAGAACTTTGTCACCAAAGTTTAAACTTTTAAAGTGTGATTTTTTATCAAAATATTTTTTTGATGCTCCCTTTTTTTGTATAAGAATTTCTCTTGCAGCTTGATACCCATGTTGCAAACGTGCTCTTAACTCATTAGCATAGTTATCGTAGTTGTAACAAATTTTAGGTGATTGGGTTAGTGAACTAGGGATGTTAGGTGGAAATCCGTAAAGCAGTTCATAAGGTGTTAGCCCTGTACTAGAGTGAGGAGTTGTGTTGTAAACGAAAATTGTATAGGGAGTCCATGTGTCCCAAGTAAGCGGATCTTTATTAACGTAATGTCGTAAATATTCAATCAAGGTCTTATGGCTTCGTTCAAAAGCTCCATTAGTTTCTGGGTGATATGGTGCTGTGTGGGAAAAGTTATTTCACTCATCTCGAGTGTAGGTAACTTAGTACTCTCATCAATTTCTTTTAAAGTAAAAATCTGAAAAATTTGGAAATTTTTCTTTATCTACAAATTTTTATTCTGGTCAGTGGTATAATTGTGAATACAATAAAATTCATCTAGCAAAGACAAGAATCTGTAGAAGATAGCATAGATTCGCACCTATGTATAATACGTCCCATCATCCACACTGGCATACAATATAAACATAAAAAAAACATATGGTTACAAAATGGATACCCCCATATGGGCACCTTGTGCAGAAATGTCATACATAAAGGAGAAACCCAACGAAAATGGCGAACTCCTAGAGTGGAGTGTGGTAATGAAAAAGTACTGCCCGAAGATGTATGGTGAAATGAGTCGAACTCCTCTGGTTGTGGTAAAAAAAATTTGCATATGAATCAAAGATTTGTAATTTTACGAAGAAGCATTTATCACTATCAGAAGATGTAGAGAAAGAGAAGAAATATTAGTTTAAAGTATTGAAACAAATTAGGATTTTTTTTGAGAACATAGGTAGTGAGAGTAGTGAATGTACATAAATACAGTAGAATCAGTTTTCATAAATAATAGTTGAACAAGTTATGGTTGAAGTAGAACAGGATCGTCAGTCAAACTATAGCTAGGAATACTAATTTGGTTATTTAGATCGCAAGATTAAGATAAAAATGATAGAAAAGTTAAAACAATGAGATAATCATAGTAAACACCAAGCGATCTGCAAATTTAATTAACCCAAGGTTAAAAGACAGCTAACTTCAGATATCGTATTTTTAAATCTAAAAATCAAGTTGCGATCCGAAGATTAATAAATTATTTTTGACTAAGTAGAATGAGTACGTGTAAATGGCAAAAATAGAAAATACTAGTTCTCTGCAATCCGCTTCAACGAAAAACATAACGACGGATCAAATAAGTTAAATTTTCACTTAAATAATCACCATCTGATTCACAACTATTTTTACAGAAAAAAACGGAGTAAATTTTTAAAGACCAGTCAAAGAAAATTACGAAACAAAATTTATTGACATAATTATTTATTTATTTCTGTATTGAAACTGTTCTGAACACTTAATTTCAATAATAAATTTCACGTAAGAAAATGTCCTGCTTTTTACTCTAGTTCAACGTGAAACCTTCGCGAAATAATTTATCTGAAAGAAACAAGAAAAACTTTACAGAATTTTTTTTTTTAAAGAAACATTATATTATTCCATCATGAAAAACTTACCAGTCAATTAGATTCTTCAATATAATTGTTTGTTATTAACAAAATTAGGAATGATTTATAATTTAACTACACTATCACTTCACGTGACCCTTAGTGTTAACAGACCATAAGTCGATAAGGTAAATGACGCAGTACGAGAATTTGCGGAAAAGGAGAATCTTAACTATTGCTATGTTCAGACTTGACGATGAACAATAGTTTCGTAAAAAAAAAATCCAATAGTAAAAAGTCGAACTTAAGGGTTGTGAAATAATTTATGCAAAAGTCTTTTTAATTTCAACCAGCCGACGAAAAACATCTTAACAAATAATAAAGGTAATTGTGACAAATATTTTATAAGTAAAAAGTACAAGAAAATTTGATCAGTGATTAGTGGAATAAATAAAGATAAAGTGACAAAAAAGTCATCAAATAAACGAGGACAAATACGGAGCAGCTAAAAAGAAAATTTTTTGGATAAATCTAGAATCAGGTATGAAACACATTCTTTTAGTTAATGTAGACAAGAGTTACAATTTTTAGTATAAATTGAGATCATAGTTGTGATAAAATTATAGTGTCATCGACCAAAAATATTTTTATTTTGATCTTTTATCGAAACACATTTGTTGGCAAAATCTCTGGTCCATGTGGATTAGGACGCTCTAAGAGACGAGGCGTGATCCCATGCAAATCACACGATTGTGGACAGAGAAACATCAGGACTGTATCGAAATCTATCGCATCCAAGGCATTTCCAAAATCATTCTGATTGAAGAAAGTGCCAAGGAAAAGTCCTTTCAAAAAATCTGTCCAAAAGAGTGCGTCTTTGGAAGTAATAGTAGTCCACGAGGTTTAGCTGAAAATTTCAATCAAATCAGGTAAAAATATATGTAGTTAAATTTTAGCCAGTTCAAGAAAAAAAAAGAGGTATATTTTTTGTATGCGTTGTAATAATAGCACATGTTAATTGGTGCATTACAAAAAAGCGCAAATAATCACATACAATTGAAAAGAAAAATTGAGTAAATCTTTAGCTTAGGATCTGAAAATAAGTTCATTTCTTGTAGTGAGGATGCTTTTTTGGAATTTTAATCTTTGAAAAAATTTTATATGCAAATTTACAAAATGTAGGAAAATTACCTACACCCTTCGACAGTAGTCAATAACGAAAAACAATTCGAATGCATGAACATTCAACCGACTGGCAAACCAAGTCAAAAATTTTTGTCGAATAAAGAAATCTCAAACTCTTTGTTCTTAGTAATGCGATAGCCTAGACACACGCCTGATGTCTTTAGCACCTATCACAACCGTGTTATATTATTAAAGTTGTCTCAAACTATCTCATCCCTTTCCAATCAGCTGTGCCGAAATATGAATTGAAACAACACATAAAAGTTAAAGTGACTCTGGTTAAGCGCGCCAAAAATCGTGTTCCACCCCAATGTCGAAAGAGCAAAATTAAGAAAAAATGAAGAGAGTGCAGACAACAACTTGAGAAACGAAACAGATTAATAAAATGGAGGCCACGAGGCAGATGAACGCTGCGAAACATTAAAACATTCAGCAGAGTCATGACGTTATCAACATCTACATAGATAGATAGAAGATAATAAAACATGTTCTTTTAAAATAGACAGGCGTAGGTAGTAATCGAATAAGGGTAAAATTAAAAATACGCCAAAATAATATTATTTATGTATCTTTTTTATGATAAAGTTTAGTCAAAAAGAATGAGTAAGTCCGACATGTAAACATACCAGTAATATCGATAACCTCAATAAAAGCGATAACCTTAGTAAGAGCGATAATCTCAATAAAAGCGATAATCCCAATAATAGATAAATCTAATTGTTTTTGTTTTTAATATCATTAAAATTCAAGAAAAGCACAAAAAAAACATTTATAGCTAATCTAGTAATCAGTCATAAATCCGCCTGACTGAAATAAATCGCCTAGATAAGAAAGAGAAAGAAATAGAAAATCGGAACGTAAAATGTCATTAAAATTATCTCTAACGCCATGAATACTTACGTAATTACCTGGAAATAAGAAATGAAATATACATAAATGCTTACAATTGTCCAATCCGAGTTATAGAGAAAAAGATATTTACGCAGTCCTAAACGGAGTAAAGCGCGAAATTAAGCTCGATTAACTTACACATTTGAGAAAAAAGGTCGCAAGACCAACCAATCATTTAATCGCTAAAACAAAAAATTTTATCTTCAAGATTAGTGAAAAATGAAATTCCGTCCTTTATACTACGAATATAATTTTCGTATAAGTAAATAAAGTAAACTGAAAAAGAAATAAATCATAGAAACAAACATTTTTCTTTTACCAAATGACTTAGGTCGACCTACTCCTGTTAAAAAAATTTTTAGTTATCTAATCTAGCTAAACACGTTCATCACATTAGCGCCAAAAATAAAGGAGGCAAAACGAAAAAAGAAACATTTCTCCTTTTTGTTTGCTCTCTGCATAGGAACAATGAGAATGAAGAACTGCCAACCGAAGGGTAACGTAAAGTAACCCTTCCGAAAAGTTTCATTCTTCAAGCAGCAACCCACGCGTTGAAAAAGTCTAAAAGTCTAGATAAAAATTAATAAAAATACAATTTGCAACAATTAACTGCACATAAAATACCGTTCGATTACGGTGAAATAAAATTTTTCGAGTGCCAATTAAAATTAAACCTGATTAAAAGGAACAAAGTCACTAGAACCAGGTAAGCAAAAAAAAACCACCCCGGTTGAAGTACAATTGTAGAATTGGAAGCAACCTCGTTCTTTTAATAGACATTAAAATCAGTTTTGCGCACATTCCCTACGAGTATTTATTCTCTGTAAGTTTTTTTTTATTAAAGGAGCATCTTGTCAACCAACGATAAGTCCACGAATACAAAAAAAAGGCATCCCATGCACGATCTGAAAATTGCATCAACACAGGGGCTGATTTCAATCGAAAAAAAATAGGTATATCAGGACGGCTAAAAATTATCCCTGACTTAATACCAACGAAATCACCACCTCAGAAAGTGCCTCTAAAGACAGAGACACGTGGAGAAGACAACGGCGAATCGTTGAAGGAGATCACTTCCGCAAGATCCTCCACGAGGAAATAAATTTTATTTCACCAAACACCTAAAATCCAGGTAATAAAAGAAAATTTTAATTTGGCCTAAACGTTTCATAGGATCATTACGATCTTTGTTGCTAAAGTAGTCTCAAGTATTGATAGAAAACGATTTTTTTTATGCACGTGCATAGAACAGTATAAAAAAAGAAATAAATTTGAGTAAACGATAGACAAAAAAAAAAGAATTGGAATTCCAATTATAACTAGAGATTTTTTTTATTAAATTAAAATCCTAATAAATGTCATAAATATGCAGGTAGTTGATCGGTGGTGCGTCACAGCAGCTCACATGGTGGGAAATACAAGGGGATGAACTCAATTCGTCCAACTAAATCGTCCATCCGCCTTGAAGCCACCCTACGAACATCACTAAAACACACCACCAGTTGGTCCACCTGGATTTTATCTTTTTTTTGGACTCATCAAACTAACTTGGATATATAATCTCATGGAAAAGAACACAATTGTCTATCATCAGTGAACATCGGAAGATACGAGTGATTAGTTTCGAGACATAAGACAGACGGACATCGAGGGAATTTTTTTTGTGAAGCGGCTCACACAGAGATTTCATCGGACAAGACATACACATGAGGAAAAATACATAACTGGACCCAGGACATAACCGGAATTACATCGTATGATGAGGACACTGCAAAAAACTAAGCTGAGGACTAGCGAAACTAAGCTAAACCAGAAACACAAACTGACTAATAAAAATTACAATATCGTAAGAAGGGATCGGCCCAACTCCTCTCAAGGGGGTGGGGTCGCAATCTTCATACGAAAGGGCATTAAACATAAAGTTATATATAATAGTGAAGTGCGAAGATTCGGGTTGCTAGAAGCCTGCATCGTTTGCATTCCTCTCCAGCAGGGGAAAAGAATGTACGCAATCGCGGTGTACGCACCTGACGCACCTCAGCAAGCTAATTTTATCGCAGAGCTCGAAAAACTTTTCGAATGCTTAAGACTGAACTTGGATGAGAATTATTATCTCATGGCAGGGGACTTAAACGCCAAACATGTTGATTGGGGAAACCAAATACAAAATCCTAGAGGGAACCATCTTTTTAATTGGATGGGTCGATACAATGTTGAGTGTAGGATCGACCTTATGGCTACAGATAGACCGTCATTTCCGAGAAGTGGTAGTTTTCTGGATCTTTTACAGCTTTACTCACGACTAGTTATAACTGACGCAACAAATCAACAGACAAGAAA
Source organism: Baccha elongata (assembly GCA_951217065.1). Classification (NCBI taxonomy): domain Eukaryota; kingdom Metazoa; phylum Arthropoda; class Insecta; order Diptera; family Syrphidae; genus Baccha; species Baccha elongata. Next base: position 1,808,598 of record CATNUY010000079.1, read on the forward strand.
CTGTTTACGAACGATTGAATACGACAGTGATCACTGCGGATTTGCCACCGTAATACAGCTTCCGAGCGAACTTGTGGAATTGGATGAGTATGTGCCTGTGCACTCTTACAATTTCAGTAAGACGCGCTGGCCACGCTTCTCCAACGCCTTGGCAAGAGAAATACGTTCCGATGACATTTCTCCACCAAATGACAGAAACCTGACGAACCTCGAGATCGACGGGTTTCTGACTCAAATGGATATGACTATAAAACGAACAATGGACAAAACAATAACAAAATATAAGGAACAAGACCCTACTGGTTTTTACAAGAACGCGACAATCGACGCACTACACCGACAAAAAAGTGGACTGCTGACAAGGTTGAAACTTCTTTATAGACGTTTCACGGACTCACGTGATCTGGAGATTAGGACATTTAAGTCGTCGATCAAAAACATTAACGTTCTGATTAGACAAAACTATAGATTATCTATTAATTTATATTGGGATAACAGAATTCGGGCTGTTAATTCTAGCGACCCTAGTATGTTTCCCCAAATAAATAAGATATTTAGAAGAAATGATCAAAATGATCTTCCATGTCTTAAACTCCAGAGGACAACAGATAACGAAGACGTACTAACGATTGCGGGAATTGATCCGGAAGGTGCCGTTTTCGATGACAATTTGTATATGATAGAAGATCCTCAGGAAAAGGTAGAAGCTGTAGGGGCTCCTTTCCAGCAAGTGTATAAGGTGAATGCTAGCATTCGTCCGAATCATGACCTGGAGAACAGAGCCTTGCTGCACAATTTCTATCTTGGAAATAACATGACGCAATGGCGATCTGAGAATACTGGTTTCACCGGGTTCAATGACGAAAATTTGGCAAACGCCACCATCGCCGAGCGAAATGGACCCAGTTCATTGTTAATTTCGAAGGTAGAACTTCAGTTAATTTTTCAAACATTAAAGAAAAAGAAATCTGCGGGGGTCGATGGTATACCCAAAATTGTGTTACGACATCTCCCTGAGGAAGCCATAGACATTTATACCACACTGTTTAACAACGCATTGAATAATGCATATTATCCAGTGAGTTGGAAGACAGCTGTGGTCCATCCTCTCCCCAAAAAGGGAAAGGACAGCTCCAATCCGGCAAATCTTCGGTCGATAAGTCTTCTTCCAAGTATCAGTAAGGTATTCGAAAAGATTCTCAATAGAGCTCTGTTCAAGTGGACTGAGGACAAGAATATTATTCCAGACAATCAGTTTGGCTTTAAGGCGGGACATGACACTATTCATGCCGCGTCTAAGTTAGTTTCTGATGTTCAATGGAACAAAGCGAAAAATCAATGCACAGGTGCCGTTCTTGTTGATTTAGAGAAGGCTTTCGACACCGTATGGTTAGAGGGTCTTTATCTGAAGTTAACCAGATTTGGCATAAGTAAACCACTGTTGTATATGCTTCATGACATGCTCAATGGTAGAAAGTTTGTTGTCAAAAGTGGCAATGTAACTTCGACCACAACTTTTGATATTAAAAACGGTCTACAGCAAGGAGCTGTGAACTCACCGATTCTTTTTAGTATTTACACCAGCGATCTGATAGGTAGTCTCACTCATGCGATTGCGTATGCCGATGACCTTGTAGCGTACAGGACGGGGCCAAAAGTTGAAGTCATCAGAATTCTCTTGCAGCGTGACTTCGACAAGATTCAGCGATATTGTGATGACTGGAAGTTAAAAATTAACTTTCAGAAATCAGAAACTATCCTGTTTAGAACCCTATTGTCTGAGGCTTCTAGGGATACAAGAAAGAACTGGAGAAATCTAGTGATCGTTGGACCAAGTGGACATCCACTGGCGAGTAAAGATGTAGTAAAGTACCTTGGTATCTGGCTAGATCAGTATCTATATTTCAATCGACATATAGATGCTGCTCTGGCCAGAGCTAGGGGAGCGTTTGCTCTGACAAGAAAGTTGTTTTATAGCAGCCGCCTTGAAAACAGGGTGAAGGTGATTTGCTACATGGCCCTCATCCGGCCGATGATTGCCTATGGGTGCCCTGTGTGGTTCAACGTTGCCCCATCTCAAATGGAAAAGATTCGGGTGTTTGAGAGGCAGTGTCTTAGGACCTGTCTTGGATTACACAGAACACCAGAGTCGGAGTACAAACATTATTATGCCAACGAGGTCTTATACAACGGGGCCAATATAAACAGGATATAAAACTTTTTAATTAAGCTGATTCGGGGTCATATTGCAAGAGCGATGACCTCAGCCAATGGACTTATTTTCGGGGCTTATTACCCCAACGACGAATATAGTGAGAGCGTTTGTCTTAACGGTTTCATCCCGCCCGAGACATTCCTCTATTTAGACAGTCGGGGGCTGATACAGGATAGATTGGTGGTTCCGTTAATCTACCACGTCGGCCGTAGAACTGTGGATCGGCGAATCCTGTATGGTCGAGACGTCGGCTCTGGGAACGGAGCAGAGCGTCTGCGGTTCAGTAGAGCTGTGCCCCTTCGGGACAAAAGGGACTGTTATAAGCAAGTTAAAAAATACTGGTGGTTGGGTGACCACCTTGATATTGATGGTTATTCGAAGTTGTTGCCTTGGCCGACCTACGTATTTCAAAGGTATAACTAGGTAGATTAAGTAGGACAGTGACGGTGGCACCAAAAAAAGATAAAAAATCAAAAAAAATTGCTGTCTGTGGATATGTGCTTGAGCGCATACATATGTATATGTGTTAATATATGCATATGTATGCGCGTGTGTGCATGTGCATAGGCTGATGACAAAAAAAAAAAAAAAAAACGCTGCTGGTGGCTGTTCTAGTTTTAAGTTATTTTAAGTATTTTTAAGTAGTTTTAAGTTATTTACGTATATTTACGTATATTTTAGTTTTATTTAGGTTAATATAGTTTTATTTAGGTACAGGGTAGTTTTAAGTTTTTAAATAAAAAATGTCATGGAAAAACAAGTTTTTTAAGGAATTTTCTTGTTTAGGTTTAAGTAATATAGATTTTAATTTACACTTGAATTTACGCCGAAGGCATTTTTAATATATAGCTATAGTATAATTTAGAGCGCCCGTATGGGGCCAGTAAGTTAGTTAAGTTATTCTGTAAGCTAGTTTTTAAGGTTTTTGTCTAGCATTTAAGTTAGTTATAAGTTAAATGGAAAATAAAAATAAATTTAAAAATAAAAAAAAAAAAAAAAAAAAAAAAAAAAAAAAAAAAAACCCTTCATCAACATCAACTATGAGTATTTAAAAATATTATACTAGACATGAGGTAACAACGAAGATTATTGATTTTTTTTTATTATTGAGTCCATAAACTTCAATTATTCTTCTTGAAGTAAAAATCGAATAATATTATCTAGAGATACTAGTGTATTAGAGAACGAAAATAGTTTTGCATATGTCATCATCTTTTAAGAATATGATAAAAAAAAAAAGAGACACCTCTTAACGATTATCCAGACGTATCATATACCTACCTACACATTTTTTTTTTGTAAATTATCTAGAGGGTTAAATTATAACAAGAAAGAGTAAATACCAATTATCACCTCTCATTATGTTGAATATTCGAAATGTTTCGAACAATTGCGTAAAATAAATATGAAACAACATAGAGTAGAATCTAAAAATAAAATTTATTTGTAAAAAGAAATATAGAGTGTGAGAACTAAGTACTGTGGTATCGTTACTGTTCGTTCATGGAATAAAAAGAATAAAAAAAGAGATAATTTAAAATTCACCATACTTACGATTCACATTCCTACGTCTTTATTTTTCGTATCGCGTTGTTCGTTTAGAAGTCGGTTTCTTCGAATAACTTAATGAAACTATAATATTAATTTTCTTTTGAACGTAACAATATCGGTCGGTAACAATTAGAGAGAAGTTAATCTAAAGCCTACACAAAAAAAATATAAATTAAAAGGAATACATAAATGTTGGAAGATCAGTGCTAGCGTTTTGGATACAATCTTTTGGTGTAAAAATGAAATTTATTTAACTGGGTTAATACTAACCAGAGTGAATTGAGTTGCCGAATACCTAGGCGAGTTTCAAATTTAATTCGAAATTTTTTTTTTGCCAATTTTCGTCAGACTTAGTATGAAAATAAATTCAGTTCTGAAGTTACTCCGAGTCTAATTCGTTTTCAAACTTTTTTTTTATTTTTTTTTGCGATCAGCACTTATCTTCAAACGTAAAGTAAAGAGATGATTTTTTTTTGTTGTTTGTTGGATGTGGATCGAAAATTTTTTTTTATGATCGTCTATACAACAAAAATGTTGATGCCAATTGACTACAAAGATATTGTCGGGTTGAGATTTGTTGAAGAAACGAATATAGTACGCGTTAAGATAAGTGTTATCTACTCAGGTATTCTAATATTTCATCGAATATCTACCTCATACCTAAAACTTAAAAGAAGAAATTTTGAGTTAATTACCTACCAAATTATAGTAAAAATTTTTTTTGTTACCTCGGGAAGGGCAGCGTGCACACTATCCTTGCGTCGTACCTTTATTTTATTGTAGACAATATTTTAAGATTTTACTATATTGATCATTTAAATTTAAATAACTAACTTTTAAAGATTTTCAGCTGTAGCAGATATTTAAAGAGACCTGTCATTTTCTTTGACATTATAAATATTTTTCTTAAAGATCCGTCTACCTAGTTGTAAGACGTTGATCATCTTTTATCTCTTCTTTTGATTTTTGGTTGGGAACAATTTATTTTGGAGTAGACAGTAATCGTCTAAAATAGTTCGTTGGTTACGTGTGTAAGTCCAATTAGGACATTTTTCGGGAAATTTTCGGGAGATTTGTCGATGACTTCTAGTAAGTCCAGAATCTTGTTTGAGTTGTAAGAATATCAGTTTCGTGTTAACAAAATTAATCTAATTGAATCAATTAGACGCGTTAGAACATCTCTTTTATCGTGTTTAGACCAATCAGCACGTTCTTCCTTATCTGAATATTTAAACATTTGTTTACAATATTGGAGGTAAGTGGTCATATACAAACATAATAAAAGCCAAGTTCAATTATTCGATTTCTTCATCGCATAGGACCGGTTTATAAGAATATTTGACGGAATATTCTTACCCGCGAAGATATGGGGAAGGTGAATTGACTTCACGACCTCTTACTAATGGTGGTCGTTTCGTAGATCATCATTTTATTTTTTTTATGAAAGTACAGAGCTTAATAATAATTTTTTTTTGTTGTTACGAGTTCTCATATTCCATGATCTTTCACCAAAAGAAAATCGAATTTAAAGAAACGTAAGAATTTTTGTAAAAGATACAAAGCAGTTTTCGTTTGTATTAAAATACGTAGATAGTAGTTAAATATTACAAACATCTGTCTTAAACAACCTTATGAGAAAAGATAAGTTTTTCTTTTATTTAAAGTTTGTTTTTATTGAATTTTAAGATCGACTAAGTATTATTTAGTTATAACTACGATTTCTAAGAGTAGATTTTAAGGAATAAAAAATTTTTTATGAAGGTAACAATTTTTTTGTTTTCTGGAAGGTATTGGTTTTCTTGATTTTTCCTTTCGGCTTTGGACGGTCGGAAGAGTTCATGATTTGGGAAGAAGTTTTTTTGTTTGTTATAGCTGAGAATGTCAGATCAACATGACTGATTAAATCTTCAAGGACGAGAGTCGTGGCTGGAGGCAATCTAGCGTAAAACAACAACACAACAAATATGTGATCATGAAGATGTTTTAGTTTTTTTTATTTGCGGGATGTTTCTATACAATCTAAGTACCGGTAGAAGCGTCAATGGGTGATGTCCTTGGGGGACTAGTCTCCTTCAAGTCATCTAGGTAGGGAAGTTAGGTACGGAGGGGAATCATTAACACCCGATTCTCCCATCATAATAGGGTCCTAGCAAAAATCCAAGGATGAAATAGGACATAGGAGGGCAGGGTTAGGCAATCCTTTGAGATTATACCATCTCTATCTCATTTATGCTGTCAGCACCCTGTTTTCCATCTTTTAATTATTTTTATTCTTTCGAGATCTTCTAACTGACTCATCATCATTATCGGCCCCTTTGCTTTTTAGCATAGCTTTTTCAAATTAACAGAGTCAACAAACAGCAAGACTCCAGGTCTAATAGATGTGACACCGGCTATCACTCCTGCAGCACCACCCACTTCCCTGTACCGACGAGTTCGGCCCCGGCGAATATAGCAGACCTGAAGCAGTGGTGGTGGTAGTCACCCTATTCATCCAGGCTTGGACGTGCCCGATCGTAAGAGGAGGTACTATAAGTCGATAGGATGGGTAGGTTTCGGATCCTACTTTTTCTATTGGGTATAATAGGTAGGGGAATTAAAAACTCTTCTTCACACATCTCTCTGCACTCGCAGGAATTCCTCATTCCATTGATTTTCCCGTTCCCCAAGGTCAGACTTAATAATCTCAGGGCAGGATAAAATGGGTGGAGACCTATTTTAGATCCATTGGAGACTATCTGACTACGCCAGATTAGAAATCAGACGTAAGATTGATAATCCGTGGTGTCTTTGAAAAGCGTATATAACAACGACATACGTGAGAGGTACTCTATCGAGAGAAGAGGGGGAGCGGATCCTCTAGACCATTGTCTATCTTCGAGTAGTTGATGATCAACAGCATCCTTTCGTACTTTCCTTTTCTCGATCGACTATCCTCTCGAATAATTTTTATGAAATAGGATCCTTCTTCGGAATTTTCTTTCACTACGACAACTGATAAGGCAGTAAATGGATAATGTTCGAATAAAGAGTATGGAAGTCGTTAAGCTAGCCATGTCCAATGTTCGGGTTTCTTTTCGATTTCATTCTTGGGCTTTTAACTTCCGCTCTCATTCTTAACCAATCCTGATGCCAGTGTTAAGCCCCAATAATGTGTTCTAGTGAAAGTATCTTCTCTTTTGCATCCCGTTACATAATGGCGCCCAACGTGGGGCAGCGAATTTTCGCAGGTGCGGAAATTTTCGCAAAGACCAAATTTTCAAAACATAGTTTTTTTTGTGTCTGGGTTGAAAGTTTCGGTCCGTCCCATGGGCGCTGTGTTGGTGTAAGAGCTTCTAATTCCGGTTTTTTTTCCCGTTACATAATGGCGCCCATACGTGTGGGGCCCGAATAATGATGAAGTTAGTAGAGTTCGAGAATTAAAAAATTTTTTTTTGTAACTTTCGAAGTGTAGTATTTTGTTGTGGTAGTGAGTTTGTTTGAACGGCAGTTCGAATCAATCAAGTCAATTTTGAATTTTTTTTATAAAGTTGGGATGTTAAAGAGATTTAATATCGGATGGATTTTGACTTAAGTGTCGACCGGTTATTAGTCAAACCAGTTCCTGATCACGTATGTAGCGACAACCTGACAAAACTCCACTCCATTCTCCTAGCATTTAACAAAGAGATCTCAGTTAGGTTTACTTACATAGGGATGTCCGTATTGGATATGTAGTTAGTCCAGTAGTCTGTCGCTTCTCATGGAAGTCAATCGTAACGCTGAATCAAATATCTTTTCTAACTGTTTAGTTGTTTGCAACTACGTCCGGTGAATAGTCGAACACTTTCCTGTTCACGTCTGCAGCGCAAGCCAAATGACGACGGCTAAATAAAAGATCAACCAATTTCAAGCGATAAGATATTAAAATTTTCAAGTTATACTACACATCGAGAGAATAATTTCGAGATTTATTTGAGCTGATCGAGTTAATCAGTTTTGGGAATAGTTCTAGTCTGATGTCCGCTAGGGGATGTTAATATACTTCCTTAGGACAGTAGCAGCAGAGGGAAGTATGAACAAAGCAAAGCTGATAAGAGAAGTTTAATAAATTTTCAGTCAGTGTTGATTAAGCAAAATTTTTGTTTGTTGATCACGTATAGTGGGGATTTATAGAATGGAAAACCCCATATTTTGTTGTGGAGCTGCTCTTGAAGCGTTGGAGAACTTCAGTCGTGACTCCAACCCAATCAATGAATCAAGAAAACCTTTTAGAAACAAAGTATAATTTAGTTTGAGAAATTTAAGAAAATTTAGATTTTTGAAGATTTTAAAAATTGAGAGTTATTTGAAAAATAAAACTCACGATTTGAGATTTAGTTTTCAGTTTTTGAGTATGCCTGTGGCACTTTTTCAAGTTATTCAGATTGAGTTTTTGAGAACATTTAGATTTAGTTTTGGAATAGCCTGGTGGCACATATAGTTTTAGTTTTAGTTTTTCAGTATTTAGTTTTGATTTAGCCTGGTGGCATATTTTTGAGTTTTTAAGTTTTGTCTGGTGACATTCAGTTATGGAATTTTGCCTGGTGGCACAATAAGTATTCAGTTTTAGAATTTAGCCTGGTGGCACTTATTTAGATTTAGAGTTAATTTTTTTTGAAATTTTTTTTTAGTTTGTGAATAGCCTGGTGGCAAATATTTAGGTTTAGTTTATTTAGTGACATTTCGAATTTATGAAGATTTATGAAATTAGTTTTGGAATATTAGTTCAAAAAAAAAAAAAATTTAAAAGTTTTTTTTTTTAATAAAGTTTAGATTTTTTTTTTTTTGACATTGAGAAGAAGTTAAGAGGGTTTACCCTTAATAAAAAGTAGGTTAAGTGTAGTTAGTAAGATTTAGATATTAAGAAGTAGGTAGTAAGTTTTAGCTAATAAGATTTAGATAGTAAGAAATTATAATAATAGAATTTAGGTAATATTTTCTTATATAAATAGGTAGTAAGATTAGTTAAGAAAAATGTTGGTAAAACCATAGATTTAGTATAAGGTTATAAGTTGAGAATTAAGTAAATTTTTTTTTTATATAAAACCATTTTTTTGTTAGGTTCTTAATAACAAAACTTTTCATTCTGGTAAAAATCTATTTTTTTTGTGAACAACAAAAAAACAAAAAGAGATAAGTCAATATGGTAAATAACAAAAATAAACCCGGATCTACAACAAAAAACAAGGGGGGCAGACCTACCGAACCTCAGTTACCGAATAAACCACATCGACCGGCGACTCCTGAACCACACGATACGTGATATCGTAAACATCACGACATATTTCACAATATGACGATGGATAACAACACAGTGGCGGATATGAGCCAGGTCGAGGATGCAGCAGGTCCGTCAAACGCGAGGCAAAGTGAAGAGGAGGAAGTGCACTCGGTTGATTCGGAGCAACATTTAACTCCAAGGGAAAACCAGGAAGAACCACGAAATCAACAGTCAGACAGATGGGAAGAATATATCAAGGAGGTAGCACTGGCAACAATCGGTCTCAGTAGGGCTGAAGACCGCAAAAACCGGCAAGAAACGCTAGCTCAGAGTCAAGTCCAAATACTGGAAAGAGTGGATTTAGCGGTCAAGAACGCCTTAACTCTGATGAGCATATCAGCACGACCAGCAGACGCAGCTATCCCTCTATGTGACTTACCTACACCTGATACTCGTATCTACAGTGCGAGAAGAGAACCAAACCCAGATATGACAAACAGAAACAATGCTCAAGAAATACCCAGAGAGCGGTCTAGAGAAATATCTAGAGAAGTACCACAGGAAAGATTTAGAGAGTCGGTCAGGGAAGCGTTAGGCGAAAGGCAGAGAAGTAATGGCACTCCACCTAGAGTTGATACCAATCGAAACAACCTACCGGAATTCCCTAGGGAGTGGCCAAGGCGAAATTTATCTCCACCTAGAGCTGAACCTTCTCGAAGATATGACCCAAGTTCTTATGAGAGATTGGACCAAATTCAGTTTGACAACACGTCAATAAATCGAAATGTGAGAGTTCCAGCACTGTCACCAGCAACATCTTTTATACGTTCTCTACATTACGACAAATGGGGCATAGTATATAATGCTAAGAACATGCCAGTGGATGAGTTCCTTTTCCGACTTGATCGGGTAAAGGACAGTTACGGCGCGACATGGGAAGAAATAGTGTCAAATTTCCACCATATCGTGAGCGGAACTGTAGAAGTATGGTACTGGATGTATCTCAAAAATAACCCACATTCATCTTGGGCAGCATTGAAATTGGCAATAATCGAGCAGTATCGAGGGCTGAAAACGAATTCGGAGTTATCAAGACAGATGGCGGAGAGGAAACAAGCTCAAGGTGAAAGCTTTGACTCGTTTTACGACGCTATCTTGAAAATCAACTCTCGGATGAAAAATCCAAGGCCAAACGAGGAACTAGCGGAGATTATCAAACAAAACGTACGAAGACGCATGGGAGAACTTCTGTTGACTTTCAAATCGACTCGACTTGCGGACTTGGTATTTTCTTGTAGGGATATGGAGCGATACTTGGCTCAATACGATCCAATGAGAGCAAGAGCACCCCCGATATACAACAACCCACCAAGGAAGCAAGTTCATGAGATTGAAATTCAAACGGATTTTCAACCTCCTGAATTGTCTAACGCTAAGAAGCATTCCATCGTGAGAGGAACCGCGATGCAAAATCTAATTTTGAAAACGCTAAGTAATGGAATTGTCTCAAATCTGGTCATGTATTTCGGGATTGTGATGATTTGCGAAGAAGAATATTTTGTTATCGTTGCGGTAAGCCTGATGTGTTATCACCAAATTGTAAATTGTGTCCGGGAAACCCGACAAAGAGCCAACATTCATCCGAGAGGGAGTTGGCCAAGATGGGCAACTCGGGGAGTCCTCCGTAAATCTAAATAAAACTGATAAAATTACAATCTTACAAAACCCTGACGCGAAAAATATTAAGAACTCAACATATACTATATCTAAAATACCTAAACTTAGGCCTTTGAAGTCTTTGCATCAAAGACAAATAGAATATGGCATAGCCAGAAAGCGAATTTATACTTATCCAAACCACTTGAAGAAAATAGAGTCATTACGAACTAAATTTTTGAATAAAAGAAAACTTTACAAAGTTGTTTCATCAACTAAACTGTCCAATTACAAGGATGATCCGCGTCCTTATGTCCAGGTAGATTTATTCGATGAAGAATGGTACGGTTTGCTCGACTCAGGAGCAAGTGTTAGTTGTCTTGGGAGAGGAGCTTTAGAGTTTCTAAAGAGTAAAAATATTCCTTTTAAAAAATTTACTACCAATATATCTACTGCTGATGGAAAACAACAACCAGTAGTAGGAGTAGTTAAAACTAAAGTTTCATTTAACAACAAATCACATGAATTAGATCTATTCGTAGTACCATCCTTGACTCAAAAGCTCTACGTGGGAGTGAACTTTTGGGCTCTATTCGAAATAGCGCCCCACATTATACCTTTTAAAGAAACAATTTATGAGTGAGCTTTGGAGAAACTTAAATTCTCTGAGTGCGAGCTAACCACTGAACAGTCCGTCATGTTTAAAAACACAATCAAACTTTTGTCTTCATTCGCTGAGCGGGGGCTCGGACGAACTCACCTTATGAAACACTCGATAGATACCGGCGATGCGTTGCCTATCAAGCAACGACATTATCCTATCTCTCCAGCGATGCAAGCCTTGGTGTACGCCGAATTGGACCGCATGATTTCTTTGGGAGTGATCGAAGAAAGTTCAAGACCATGGTCCTCACCTGTTGTTCTGGTAAGGAAACCTGGGAAAAACAGAATGTGCTTGGACTTTCGGAAAGTCAACTCCGTTACAAAGAAGGATGCGAGTCCAATCGGGCATATAGAAGGTTTGTTAGCACGCCTTTCGGAAACACGTTATATTTCTAGCGTGGATCTGAAGGATGCGTACTGGCAAGTACCGTTGGAGAAGATGTCTAGGGAGAAAACAGCTTTCTCAGTACCAGGTCGTCCATTATATCAATTTAAGGTGATGCCGTTCGGACTCTCCAACGCTGCTCAGAGTCTGACCAATTTGATGAATAAAGTTATCCCGTCCGCCTTGAGAGATCAAGTCTTTATTTATTTAGATGACCTATTGGTCATTTCCAAATCTTTTGATGAACACATGTCTGTGTTAAAAATAGTAGCAAAGAGGCTAAGTGAAGCAGGACTCACCATAAATGTAGAAAAGTCGCGTTTCTGTTTCAAAGAGCTTCAATATTTAGGATACGTCGTAGGGCGTGGCTGCCTCAAAGCAGACCCATCCAAAGTATCTGCAATTCTCGATTTCGCGGTACCAACGACTGTACGTCAAGTACGTCGATTCCTTGGAATGGCTGGTTGGTACCGGCGATTCATCGAGAATTTCTCAGAGGTAGCTGGACCGATGTCCGACACCATTAAGAAAGGAAGCAATTTCGTGTTTAATGAACAGGCGTTAGAAGCATTTAATAAACTTAAAACAGCTTTAACTTCGGCGCCAGTTCTCCGCAATCCTGATTTCAGTAAGCAATTCGTTATTTTGTGCGATGCTTCAGCCACTGGAATCGGATGCGTGTTGTGTCAAAGAGATGAGACTGGCGCAGAATACCCAATTTACTACTATTCGCAAAAGTTAAATAGCGCTCAACGTAACTATTCAGTTACTGAACGTGAGTGCCTCGCAGCCGTAAAAGGCATTTAAAAATTTAGACCCTATATAGAAGGTTACAAGTTTTTGGTGATCACTGATCATGCAAGCCTGAGATGGTTGATGAGTCTTAAGGACCCAACCGGACGTTTAGCTCGTTGGAGTTTGAAGCTTCAAGGCTTCGAATTTTCGGTGGAACATAGAAAAGGAACTTTGAACGTTGTGCCTGATGCCCTGTCAAGGATGCATGAAGTGGAGGCATTGTGTTTGACTTCCTTGGAAATGTCCATCGAAAATTCGAAACCACCTGAAGTGTTGCATGTGGATCTGAAAGATCCATCTTTTAAGTCTGAAGAATACCTACAAGTCATAAAACACATCAGTGAAAATAAGGAACGTCTTCCTGACTTACAGATATCAGATGGTTTCATATATAAGAAGATCAGGCATGCAACAGGGAACCCAATCCAGGACGATTTGGCCTGGAAGCTATGGATTCCATCGGAGCTGAGCGAACGTTTGATAATTTCGGCTCATTGCCTCAGGCAGCGCATGGTGGTATCACCAAGACCTTGCACCGTCTCCGTAACCAGTTTTATTGGCCAGCAATGCAATCCCAAGTGAAGTTATTCGTAAACAACTGTGACATCTGCAAAACTACAAAGGCGCCAAACTCTGTTTTAAGGACAGAAATGGGCAAAAGTTTCGAAGTAGATAGACCTTTCCAGCATATGTACATAGACTTTTTAGACTTAATACCTTTATTATAATTGCGTTAGATCAACTAACCAAATTTGTCTTTATTAAACCTTTAAAAAAGCAACTACTTCAGAAGTAGTTAAATTTCTAGTAGATGATGTTTTCTTAGTATTTGGAGTACCAGAGAGTTTGTTATCGGACAATGGCTCACAATTCATCAGCAACGATTTCAAAACATTTTTAGGGAATTTTGACATTAACCATATCAGAACAGCTGCGTATTCACCACAAGCCAACGCCAGTGAGCGAGTAAATCGTTCTATCCTAAGCGCGATTCGGGCATATATCGACGTGAAACAGCTCAACTGGGACGAGCATTTGTCATTTATAAGTAGTGCTTTACGCACATCATTACATAGTGCTATTGGTATGACTCCGTATGAGGCATTATTCGGCCAGCGCATGATTGAGCATGGGGCAGATTATGCGTTGTTAAAGAAATTAGGTGGACTCAACCAGTCTGAGATAGACTGGTTACCAAAAACCGCCAGAATGAATATTCTTCATTCTTATCTGAAGACGGCTCTCAACCAAGCTCACGATAATTACGAGAAAGTTTATAATCTTCGAAGCCGAGTCATAACGTTTAATGTAGGTGATGATGTTTTTCGTCGAAATTTTGTATTGAGCGATGCAAGCAAACATCGAAACGCTAAGTTGTGTCCCAAATTCGTCAAAACCAAGGTCACAAAAATTGTGGGTAACAACCTATATAAAGTGAAAGACGCAAACGGATTCGAATCTGTAGTCCATACGAAAGATCTCCGAAAATGAAACAAAATTAAAAGTCATCGACAATTTTTTTTGTGTAATTTATATTTCTTCGCTTTGACAAGTGTCATAGCCAGCTGGTCAGCCTGTGCATGAGACGCAAACGGGTCGTGGGTAGCAATCAGTCTAACAAGATTACGAAAGAAGCATCAATAAGAAAGAACTTAAGAGAAAATTTTCTTTTCCATCGTCATGATACCAGCTCACACTAGGTATCATGAAGATGTTTTGTAGGAAAATTACCTACACTCTTCGACAGTAGTCAATAACGAAAAACAATTCGAATGCATGAACATTCAACCGACTGGCAAACCAAGTCAAAAATTTTTGTCGAATAAAGAAATCTCAAACTCTTTGTTCTTAGTAATGCGATAGCCTAGACACACGCCTGATGTCTTTAGCACCTATCACAACCGTGTTATATTATTAAAGTTGTCTCAAACTATCTCATCCCTTTCCAATCAGCTGTGCCGAAACATGAATTGAAACAACACATAAAAGTTAAAGTGACTCTGGTTAAGCGCGCCAAAAATCGTGTTCCACCCCAATGTCGAAAGAGCAAAGTTAAGAAAAAATGAAGAGAGTGCAGACAACAACTTGAGAAACGAAACAGATTAATAAAATGGAGGCCACGAGGCAGATGAACGCTGCGAAACATTAAAACATTCAGCAGAGTCATGACGTTATCAACATCTACATAGATAGATAGAAGATAATAAAACATGTTCTTTTAAAATAGACAGGCGTAGGTATTAATCGAATAAGGGTAAATTTAAAAATACGCCAAAATAATATTATTTATGTATCTTTTTTATGATAAAGTTTAGTCAAAAAGAATGAGTAAGTCCGACATGTAAACATACCAGTAATATCGATAACCTCAATAAAAGCGATAACCTTAGTAAGAGCGATAATCTCAATAAAAGCGATAATCCCAATAATAGATAAATCTAATTGTTTTTGTTTTTAATATCATTAAAATTCAAGAAAAGCACAAAAAAAACATTTATAGCTAATCTAGTAATCAGTCATAAATCCGCCTGACTGAAATAAATCGCCTACATAAGAAAGAGAAAGAAATAGAAAATCGGAACGTAAAATGTCATTAAAATTATCTCTAACGCCATGAATACTTACGTAATTACCTGGAAATAAGAAATGAAATATACATAAATGCTTACAATTGTCCAATCCGAGTTATAGAGAAAAAGATATTTACGCAGTCCTAAACGGAGTAAAGCGCGAAATTAAGCTCGATTAACTTACACATTTAAAAAAAAAGGTCGCAAGACCAACCAATCATTTAATCGCTAAAACAAAAAATTTTATCTTCAAGATAAGTGAAAAATGAAATTCCGTCCTTTATACTACGAATATAATTTTCGTATAAGTAAATAAAGTAAACTGAAAAAGAAATAAATCATAGAAACAAACATTTTTCTTTTACCAAATGACTTAGGTCGACCTACTTCTGTTAATAAAAATTTTAGTTATCTAATCTAGCTAAACACGTTCATCACATTAGCGCCAAAAATAAAGGAGGCAAGACGAAAAAAGAAACATTTCTCCTTTTTGTTTGCTCTCTGCATAGGAACAATGAGAATGAAGAACTGCCAACCGAAGGGTAACGTAAAGTAACCCTTCCGAAAAGTTTCATTCTTCAAACAGCAATCCACGCGTTGAAAAAGTCTAAAAGTCTAGATAAAAATTAATAAAAATACAATTTGCAACAATTAACTGCACATAAAATACCGTTCGATTACGGTGAAATAAAATTTTTCGAGTGCCAATTAAAATTAAACCTGATTAAAAGGAACAAAGTCACTAGAACCAGGTAAGCAAAAATAAACCACCCCGGTTGAAGTACAATTGTAGAATTGGAAGCAACCTCGTTCTTTTAATAGACATTAAAATCAGTTTTGCGCACATTCCCTACGAGTATTTATTCTCTGTAAGTTTTTTTTTATTAAAGGAGCATCTCGGCAACCAACGATAAGCCCACGAATACAAAAAAAAAGGCAAATAAATTTTATTTCACCAAACACCTAAAATCCAGGTAATAAAAGAAAAAAAAGTTTTATGAGAATTTTTTTTTTTGTAAATCTTATGTTAATTTGGCCTAAACGTTTCATAGGATCATTACGATCTTTGTGGCTAAAGTAGTCTCAAGTATTGACAGAAAACGATTTTTTTTTATGCACGTGCATAGAACAGTATAAAAAAAGAAATACATTTGAGTAAACGATAGACAAAAAAAAGAATTGGAATTCCAATTATAACTAGAGATTTTTTTTTATTAAATTAAAATCCTAATAAATGTCATAAATATGCAGGTAGTTGATCGGTGGTGCGTCACAGCAGCTCACATGGTGGGAAATACAAGGGGATGAACTCAATTCGTCCAACTAAATCGTCCATCCGCCTGGAAGCCACCCTACGAACATCACTAAAACACACCACCAGTTGGTCCACCTGGATTTTATCTTTTTTTTGGACTCATCAAACTAACTTGGATATATAATCTCATGGAAAAGAACACAATTGTCTATCATCAGTGAACATCGGAAGATACGAGTGATTAGTTTCGAGACATAAGACAGACGGACATCGAGGGAATTTTTTTTGTGAAGCGGCTCACACAGAGATTTCATCGGACAAGACATACACATGAGGAAAAATACATAACTGGACCCAGGACATAACCGGAATTACATCGTATGATGAGGACACTGCAAAAAAAGAGAACCGTTCATCAACATCAACTATGAGTATTTAAAAATATTATACTGGACATGAGGTAACAACGAAGATTATTGATTTTTTTTATTATTGAGTCCATAAACTTCAATTATTCTTCTTGAAGTAAAAATCGAATAATATTATCTAGAGATACTAGTGTATTAGAGAACGAAAATAGTTGTGCATATGTCATCATCTTTTAAGAATATGATACAAAAAAAAAAGAGATACCTCTTAACGATTATCCAGACGTATCATATACCTACCTACACATTTTTTTTTGTAAATTATCTAGAGGGTTAAATTATAACAAGAAAGAGTAAATAACAATTATCACCTCTCATTATGTTGAATATTCGAAATGTTTCGAATAATTGCGTAAAATAAATATGAAACAACATAGAGTAGAATCTAAAAATAAAATTTATTTGTAAAAAGAAATATAGAGTGTGAGAACTAAGTACTGTGGTATCGTTACTGTTCGTTCATGGACTTAATGAAACTATAATATTAATTTTCTTTTGAATGTAACAATATCGGTCGGTAACAATTAGAGAGAAGTTAATCTAAAGCCTACACAAAAAAAATATAAATTAAAAGGAATACATAAATGTTGGAAGATCAGTGCTAGCGTTTTGGATACAATCTTTTGGTGTAAAAATGAAATTTATTTAACTGGGTTAATACTAACCAGAGTGAATTGAGTTGCCGAATACCTAGGCGAGTTTCAAATTTAATTCGAAATTTTTTTTTTGCCAATTTTCGTCAGACTTAGTATGAAAATAAATTCAGTTCTGAAGTTACTCCGAGTCTAATTCGTTTTCAAACTTTTTTTTTATTTTTTTTTGCGATCAGCACTTATCTTCAAACGTAAAGTAAAGAGATGATTTTTTTTTGTTGTTTGTTGGATGTGGATCGAAAATTTTTTTTTATGATCGTCTATACAACAAAAATGTTGATGCCAATTGACTACAAAGATATTGTCGGGTTGAGATTTGTTGAAGAAACGAATATAGTACGCGTTAAGATAAGTGTTATCTACTCAGGTATTCTAATATTTCATCGAATATCTACCTCATACCTAAAACTTAAAAGAAGAAATTTTGAGTTAATTACCTACCAAATTATAGTAAAATTTTTTTTTGTTACCTCGGGAAGGGCAGCGTGCACACTATCCTTGCGTCGTACCTTTATTTTATTGTAGACAATATTTTAAGATTTTACTATATTGATCATTTAAATTTAAATAACTAACTTTTAAAGATTTTCAGCTGTAGCAGATATTTAAAGAGACCTGTCATTTTCTTTGACATTATAAATATTTTTCTTAAAGATCCGTCTACCTAGTTGTAAGACGTTGATCATCTTTTATCTCTTCTTTTGATTTTTGGTTGGGAACAATTTATTTTGGAGTAGACAGTAATCGTCTAAAATAGTTCGTTGGTTACGTGTGTAAGTCCAATTAGGACATTTTTCGGGAAATTTTCGGGAGATTTGTCGATGACTTCTAGTAAGTCCAGAATCTTGTTTGAGTTGTAAGAATATCAGTTTCGTGTTAACAAAATTAATCTAATTGAATCAATTAGACGCGTTAGAACATCTCTTTTATCGTGTTTAGACCAATTAGCACGTTCTTCCTTATCTGAATATTTAAACATTTGTTTACAATATTGGAGGTAAGTGGTCATATACAAACATAATAAAAGCCAAGTTCAATTATTCGATTTCTTCATCGCATAGGACCGGTTTATAAGAATATTTGACGGAATATTCTTACCCGCGAAGATATGGGGAAGGTGAATTGACTTCACGACCTCTTACTAATGGTGGTCGTTTCGTAGATCATCATTTTTTTTTATGAAAGTACAGAGCTTAATAATAATTTTTTTTTGTTGTTACGAGTTCTCATATTCCATGATCTTTCACCAAAAGAAAATCGAATTTAAAGAAACGTAAGAATTTTTGTAAAAGATACAAAGCAGTTTTCGTTTGTATTAAAATACGTAGATAGTAGTTAAATATTACAAAGATCTGTCTTAAACAACCTTATGAGAAAAGATAAGTTTTTCTTTTATTTAAAGTTTGTTTTTATTGAATTTTAAGATCGACTAAGTATTATTTAGTTATAACTACGATTTCTAAGAGTAGATTTTAAGGAATAAAAAATTTTTTATGAAGGTAACAATTTTTTTTGTTTTCTGGAAGGTATTGGTTTTCTTGATTTTTCCTTTCGGCTTTGGACGGTCGGAAGAGTTCATGATTTGGGAAGAAGTTTTTTTGTTTGTTATAGCTGAGAATGTCAGATCAACATGACTGATTAAATCTTCAAGGACGAGAGTCGTGGCTGGAGGCAATCTAGCGTAAAACAACAACACAACAAATATGTGATCATGAAGATGTTTTAGTTTTTTTTATTTGCGGGATGTTTCTATACAATCTAAGTACCGGTAGAAGCGTCAATGGGTGATGTCCTTGGGGGACTAGTCTCCTTCAAGTCATCTAGGTAGGGAAGTTAGGTACGGAGGGGAATCATTAACACCCGATTCTCCCATCATAATAGGGTCCTAGCAAAAATCCAAGGATGAAATAGGACATAGGAGGGCAGGGTTAGGCATTAGGCAATCCTTTGAGATTATACCATCTCTATCTCATTTATGCTGTCAGCACCCTGTTTTCCATCTTTTAATTATTTTTATTCTTTCGAGATCTTCTAACTGACTCATCATCATTATCGGCCTATTTGCTTTTTAGCATAGCTTTTCCAAATTAACAGAGTCAACAAACAGCAAGACTCCAGGTCTAATAGATGTGACACCGGCTATCACTCCTGCAGCACCACCCACTTCCCTGTACCGACGAGTTCGGCCCCGGCGAATATAGCAGACCTGAAGCAGTGGTGGTGGTAGTCACCCTATTCATCCAGGCTTGGATGTAGTACCAGGAGGTACTATAAGTCGATAGGATGGGTAGGTTTCGGATCCTACAAACGCGGAACTTGTATTTTTTTTTGTCTATTGGGTATAATAGGTAGGGGAATTAAAAACTCTTCTTCACACATCTCTCTGCACTCGCAGGAATTCCTCATTCCATTGATTTTCCCGTTCCCCAAGGTCAGACTTAATAATCTCAGGGCAGGATAAAATGGGTGGAGACCTATTTTAGATCCATTGGAGACTATCTGACTACGCCAGATTAGAAATCAGACGTAAGATTGATAATCCGTGGTGTCTTTGAAAAGCGTATATAACAACGACATACATGAGAGGTACTCTATTGAGAGAAGAGGGGGGGCGGATCCTCTAGACCATCGTCTATCTTCGAGTAGTTGATGATCAACAGCATCCTTTCGTACTTTCCTTTTCTCGATCGACTATCCTCTCGAATAATTTTTATGAAATAGGATCCTTCTTCGGAATTTTCTTTCACTACGACAACTGATAAGGCAGTAAATGGATAATGTTCGAATATAGAGTATGGAAGTCGTTAAGCTAGCCATGTCTAATGTTCGGGTTTCTTTTCGATTTCATTCTTGGGCTTTTAACTTCCGCTCTCATTCTTAACCAATCCTGATGCCAGTGTTAAGCCCGAATAATGTGTTCTAGTGAAAGTATCTTCTCTTTTGCATCCCGTTTAATAATGGCGCCCAACGTGGGGCAGCGAATTTTCGCAGGTGCGGAAATTTTCGCAAAGACCAAATTTTCAAAACATAGTTTTTTTTGTGTCTGGGTTGAAAGTTTCGGTCCGTCCCATGGGCGCTGTGTTGGTGTAAAAGCTTCTAATTCCGGTTTTTTTTCCCGTTACATAATGGCGCCCATACGTGTGGGGCCCGAATTATGATGAAGTTAGTAGAGTTCGAGAATTTAAAAATTTTTTTTTGTAACTTTCGAAGTGTAGTATTTTGTTGTGGTAGTGAGTTTGTTTGAACGGCAGTTCGAATCAATCAAGTCAATTTTGAATTTTTTTTATGAAGTTGGGATGTTAAAGAGATTTAATATCGGATGGATTTTGACTTAAGTGTCGACCGGTTATTAGTCAAACCAGTTCCTGATCACGTATGTAGCGACAACCTGTCAATACTCCACTCCATTCTCCTAGCATTTAACAAAGAGATCTCAGTTAGGTTTACTTACATAGGGATGTCCGTATTGGATATGTAGTTAGTCCAGTAGTCTGTCGCTTCTCATGGAAGTCAATCGTAACGCTGAATCAAATATCTTTTCTAACTGTTTAGTTGTTTGCAACTACGTCCGATGAATAGTCGAACACTTTCCTGTTCACGTCTGCAGCGCAAGCCAAATGACGACGGCTAAATAAAAGATCAACCAATTTCAAGCGATAAGATATTAAAATTTTCAAGTTATACTACACATCGAGAGAATAATTTCGAGATTTATTTGAGCTGATCGAGTTAATCAGTTTTGGGAATAGTTCTAGTCTGATGTCTGCTAGGGGATGTTAATATACTTCCTTAGGACAGTAGCAGCAGAGGGAAGTATGAACAAAGCAAAGCTGATAAGAGAAGTTTAATAAATTTTCAGTTAGTGTTGATTAAGCAAAATTTTTGTTTGTTGATCACGTATAGTGGGGATTTATAGAATGGAAAACCCCATATTTTGTTGTGGAGCTGCTCTTGAAGCGTTGGAGAACTTCAGTCGTGACTCCAACCCAATCAATGAATCAAGAAAACCTTTTAGAAACAAAGTATAATTTAGTTTGAGAAATTTAAGAAAATTTAGATTTTTGAAGATTTTGAAAATTGAGAGTTATTTGAAAAATAAAACTCACGATTTGAGATTTAGTTTTCAGTTTTTGAGTATGCCTGTGGCACTTTTTCAAGTTATTCAGATTGAGTTTTTGAGAACATTTAGATTTAGTTTTGGAATAGCCTGGTGGCACATATAGTTTTAGTTTTAGTTTTTCAGTATTTAGTTTTGATTTAGCCTGGTGGCATATTTTTGAGTTTTTAAGTTTTGTCTGGTGACATTCAGTTATGGAATTTTGCCTGGTGGCACAATAAGTATTCAGTTTTAGAATTTAGCCTGGTGGCACTTATTTAGATTTAGAGTTAATTTTTTTTTAATTTTTTTTTTAGTTTGTGAATAGCCTGGTGGCAAATATTTAGGTTTAGTTTATTTAGTGACATTTCGAATTTATGAAGATTTATGAAATTAGTTTTGGAATATTAGTTCAAAAAAAAAAAAATTTAAAAGTTTTTTTTTTGAATAAAGTTTAGATTTTTTTTTTTTTTGACATTGAGAAGAAGTTAAGATAAAAAATAGGTTAAGTGTAGTTAGTAAGATTTAGATATTAAGAAGTAGGTAGTAAGTTTTAGCTAATAAGATTTAGATAGTAAGAAATTATAATAATAGAATTTAGGTAATATTTTCTTATATAAATAGGTAGTAAGATTAGTTAAGAAAAATGTTGGTAAAACCATAGATTTAGTATAAGGTTATAAGTTGAGAATTAAGTAAATTTTTTTTTATATAAAACCATTTTTTTGTTAGGTTCTGAATAACAAAACTTTTCATTCTGGTAAAAATCTATTTTTTTTGTGAACAACAAAAAAACAAAAAGAGATAAGTCAATATGGTAAATAACAAAAATAAACCCGGATCTACAACAAAAAACAAGGGGGGCAGACCTACCGAACCTCAGTTACCGAATAAACCACATCGACCGGCGACTCCTGAACCACACGATACGCGATATCGTAAACATCACGACATATTTCACAATATGACGATGGATAACAACACAGTGGCGGATATGAGCCAGGTCGAGGATGCAGCAGGTCCGTCAAACGCGAGGCAAAGTGAAGAGGAGGAAGTGCACTCGGTTGATTCGGAGCAACATTTAACTCCAAGGGAAAACCAGGAAGAACCACGAAATCAACAGTCAGACAGATGGGAAGAATATATCAAGGAGGTAGCACTGGCAACAATCGGTCTCAGTAGGGCTGAAGACCGCAAAAACCGGCAAGAAACGCTAGCTCAGAGTCAAGTCCAAATACTGGAAAGAGTGGATTTAGCGGTCAAGAACGCCTTAACTCAGATGAGCATATCAGCACGACCAGCAGACGCAGCTATCCCTCTATGTGACTTACCTACACCTGATACTCGTATCTACAGTGCGAGAAGAGAACCAAACCCAGATATGACAAACAGAAACAATGCTCAAGAAATACCCAGAGAGCGGTCTAGAGAAATATCTAGAGAAGTACCACAGGAAAGATTTAGAGAGTCGGTCAGGGAAGCGTTAGGCGAAAGGCAGAGAAGTAATGGCACTCCACCTAGAGTTGATACCAATCGAAACAACCTACCGGAATTCCCTAGGGAGTGGCCAAGGCGAAATTTATCTCCACCTAGAGCTGAACCTTCTCGAAGATATGACCCAAGTTTTTATGAGAGATTGGACCAAATTCAGTTTGACAACACGTCAATAAATCGAAATGTGAGAGTTCCAGCACTGTCACCAGCAACATCTTTTATACGTTCTCTACATTACGACAAATGGGGCATAGTATATAATGCTAAGAACATGCCAGTGGATGAGTTCCTTTTCCGACTTGATCGGGTAAAGGACAGTTACGGCGCGACATGGGAAGAAATAGTGGCAAATTTCCACCATTTCGTGAGCGGAACTGTAGAAGTATGGTACTGGATGTATCTCAAAAATAACCCACATTCATCTTGGGCAGCATTGAAATTGGCAATAATCGAGCAGTATCGAGGGCTGAAAACGAAGACAGATGGCGGAGAGGAAACAAGCTCAAGGTGAAAGCTTTGACTCGTTTTACGACGCTATCTTGAAAATCAACTCTCGGATGAAAAATCCAAGGCCAAACGAGGAACTAGCGGAGATTATCAAACAAAACGTACGAAGACGCATGGGAGAACTTCTGTTGACTTTCAAATCGACTCGACTTGCGGACTTGGTATTTTCTTGTAGGGATATGGAGCGATACTTGGCTCAATACGATCCAATGAGAGCAAGAGCACCCCCGATATACAACAACCCACCAAGGAAGCAAGTTCATGAGATTGAAATTCAAACGGATTTTCAACCTCCTGAATTGTCTAACGCTAAGAAGCATTCCATCGTGAGAGGAACCGCGATGCAAAATCTAATTTTGAAAACGCTAAGTAATGGAATTGTCTCAAATCTGGTCATGTATTTCGGGATTGTGATGATTTGCGAAGAAGAATATTTTGTTATCGTTGCGGTAAGCCTGATGTGTTATCACCAAATTGTAAATTGTGTCCGGGAAACCCGACAAAGAGCCAACATTCATCCGAGAGGGAGTTGGCCAAGATGGGCAACTCGGGGAGTCCTCCGTAAATCTAAATAAAACTGATAAAATTACAATCTTACAAAACCCTGACGCGAAAAATATTAAGAACTCAACATATACTATATCTAAAATACCTAAACTTAGGCCTTTGAAGTCTTTGCATCAAAGACAAATAGAATATGGCATAGCCAGAAAGCGAATTTATACTTATCCAAACCACTTGAAGAAAATAGAGTCATTACGAACTAAATTTTTGAATAAAAGAAAACTTTACAAAGTTGTTTCATCAACTAAACTGTCCAATTACAAGGATGATCCGCGTCCTTATGTCCAGGTAGATTTATTCGATGAAGAATGGTACGGTTTGCTCGACTCAGGAGCAAGTGTTAGTTGTCTTGGGAGAGGAGCTTTAGAGTTTCTAAAGAGTAAAAATATTCCTTTTCAAAAATTTACTACCAATATATCTACTGCTGATGGAAAACAACAACCAGTAGTAGGAGTAGTTAAAACTAAAGTTTCATTTAACAACAAATCACATGAATTAGATCTATTCGTAGTACCATCCTTGACTCAAAAGCTCTACTTGGGAGTGAACTTTTGGGCTCTATTCAAAATAGCGCCCCACATTATACCTTTTAAAGAAACAATTTATGAGTTAGCTTTGGAGAAACTTAAATTCTCTGAGTGCGAGCTAACCACTGAACAGTCCGTCATGTTGAAAAACACAATCAAACTTTTTCCTTCATTCGCTGAGCGGGGGCTCGGACGAACTCACCTTATGAAACACTCGATAGATACCGGCGATGCGTTGCCTATCAAGCAACGACATTATCCTATCTCTCCAGCGATGCAAGCCTTGGTGTACGCCGAATTGGACCGCATGATTTCTTTGGGAGTGATCGAAGAAAGTTCAAGCCCATGGTCCTCACCTGTTGTTCTGGTAAGGAAACCTGGGAAAAACAGAATGTGCTTGGACTTTCGGAAAGTCAACTCCGTTACAAAGAAGGATGCGAGTCCAATTGGGCATATAGAAGGTTTGTTAGCACGCCTTTCGAAAACACGTTATATTTCTAGCGTGGATCTGAAGGATGCGTACTGGCAAGTACCGTTGGAGAAGATGTCTAGGGAGAAAACAGCTTTCTCAGTACCAGGTCGTCCATTATATCAATTTAAGGTGATGCCGTTCGGACTCTCCAACGCTGCTCAGAGTCTGACCAATTTGATGAATAAAGTTATCCCGTCCGCCTTGAGAGATCAAGTC
The DNA here is from genome assembly GCA_951217065.1 of Baccha elongata. Classification (NCBI taxonomy): domain Eukaryota; kingdom Metazoa; phylum Arthropoda; class Insecta; order Diptera; family Syrphidae; genus Baccha; species Baccha elongata. The sequence goes on from CATNUY010000079.1 coordinate 1,833,887, forward strand.
TTTATTTATTTAGATGACCTATTGGTCATTTCCAAATCTTTTGATGAACACATGTCTGTGTTAAAAATAGTAGCAAAGAGGCTAAGTGAAGCAGGACTCACCATAAATGTAGAAAAGTCGCGTTTCTGTTTCAAAGAGCTTCAATATTTAGGATACGTCGTAGGGCGTGGCTGCCTCAAAGCAGACCCATCCAAAGTATCTGCAATTCTCGATTTCCCGGTACCAACGACTGTACGTCAAGTACGTCGATTCCTTGGAATGGCTGGTTGGTACCGGCGATTCATCGAGAATTTCTCAGAGGTAGCTGGACCGATGTCCGACACCATTAAGAAAGGAAGCAATTTCGTGTTTAATGAACAGGCGTTAGAAGCATTTAATAAACTTAAAACAGCTTTAACTTCGGCGCCAGTTCTCCGCAATCCTGATTTCAGTAAGCAATTCGTTATTTTGTGCGATGCTTCAGCCACTGGAATCGAATGCGTGTTGTGTCAAAGAGATGAGACTGGCGCAGAATACCCAATTTACTACTATTCGCAAAAGTTAAATAGCGCTCAACGTAACTATTCAGTTACTGAACGTGAGTGCCTCGCAGCCGTAAAAGGCATTTAAAAATTTAGACCCTATATAGAAGGTTACAAGTTTTTGGTGATCACTGATCATGCAAGCCTGAGATGGTTGATGAGTCTTAAGGACCCAACCGGACGTTTAGCTCGTTGGAGTTTGAAGCTTCAAGGCTTCGAATTTTCGGTGGAACATAGAAAAGGAACTTTGAACGTTGTGCCTGATGCCCTGTCAAGGATGCATGAAGTGGAGGCATTGTGTTTGACTTCCTTGGAAATGTCCATCGAAAATTCGAAACCACCTGAAGTGTTGCATGTGGATCTGAAAGATCCATCTTTTAAGTCTGAAGAATACCTACAAGTCATAAAACACATCAGTGAAAATAAGGAACGTCTTCCTGACTTACAGATATCAGATGGTTTCATATATAAGAAGATCAGGCATGCAACAGGGAACCCAATCCAGGACGATTTGGCCTGGAAGCTATGGATTCCATCGGAGCTGAGCGAACGTTTGATAATTTCGGCTCATTTCCCGCCTCAGGCAGCGCATGGTGGTATCACCAAGACCTTGCACCGTCTCCGTAACCAGTTTTATTGGCCAGCAATGGCATCCCAAGTGAAGTTATTCGTAAACAACTGTGACATCTGCAAAACTACAAAGGCGCCAAACTCTGTTTTAAGGACAGAAATGGGCAAAAGTTTCGAAGTAGATAGACCTTTCCAGCATATGTACATAGACTTTTTAGACTTAATACCTTTATTATAATTAGCGTTAGATCAACTAACCAAATTTGTCTTTATTAAACCTTTAAAAAAGCAACTACTTCAGAAGTAGTTAAATTTCTAGTAGATGATGTTTTCTTAGTATTTGGAGTACCAGAGAGTTTGTTATCGGACAATGGCTCACAATTCATCAGCAACGATTTCAAAACATTCTTAGGGAATTTTGGCATTAACCATATCAGAACAGCTGCGTATTCACCACAAGCCAACGCCAGTGAGCGAGTAAATCGTTCTATCCTAAGCGCGATTCGGGCATATATCGACGTGAAACAGCTCAACTGGGACGAGCATTTGTCATTTATAAGTAGTGCTCTACGCACATCATTACATAGTGCTATTGGTATGACTCCGTATGAGGCATTATTCGTCCAGCGCATGATTGAGCATGGGGCAGATTATGCGTTGTTAAAGAAATTAGGTGGACTCAACCAGTCTGAGATAGACTGGTTACCAAAAACCGCCAGAATGAATATTCTTCATTCTTAACTGAAGACGGCTCTCAACCAAGCTCACGATAATTACGAGAAAGTTTATAATCTTCGAAGCCGAGTCATAACGTTTAATGTAGGTGATGATGTTTTTCGTCGAAATTTTGTATTGAGCGATGCAAGCAAACATCGAAACGCTAAGTTGTGTCCCAAATTCGTCAAAACCAAGGTCACAAAAATTGTGGGTAACAACCTATATAAAGTGAAAGACGCAAACGGATTCGAATCTGTAGTCCATACGAAAGATCTCCGAAAATGAAACAAAATTAAAAGTCATCGACAATTTTTTTTGTGTAATTTATTTTTCTTCGCTTTGACAAGTGTCATAGCCAGCTGGTCAGCCTGTGCATGAGACGCAAACGGGTCGTGGGTAGCAATCAGTCTAACAAGATTACGAAAGAAGCATCAATAAGAAAGAACTTAAGAGAAAATTTTCTTTTCCATCGTCATGATACCAGCTCACACTAGGTATCATGAAGATGTTTTGTAGGAAAATTACCTACACCCTTCGACAGTAGTCAATAACGAAAAACAATTCGAATGCATGAACATTCAACCGACTGGCAAACCAAGTCAAAAATTTTTGTCGAATAAAGAAATCTCAAACTCTTTGTTCTTAGTAATGCGATAGCCTAGACACACGCCTGATGTCTTTAGCACCTATCACAACCGTGTTATATTATTAAAGTTGTCTCAAACTATCTCATCCCTTTCCAATCAGCTGTGCCGAAATATGAATTGAAACAACACATAAAAGTTAAAGTGACTCTGGTTAAGCGCGCCAAAAATCGTGTTCCACCCCAATGTCAAAAGAGCAAAATTAAGAAAAAATGAAGAGAGTGCAGACAACAACTTGAGAAACGAAACAGATTAATAAAATGGAGGCCACGAGGCAGATGAACGCTGCGAAACATTAAAACATTCAGCAGAGTCATGACGTTATCAACATCTACATAGATAGATAGAAGATAATAAAACATGTTCTTTTAAAATAGACAGGCGTAGGTATTAATCGAATAAGGGTAAATTTAAAAATACGCCAAAATAATATTATTTATGTATCTTTTTTATGATAAAGTTTAGTCAAAAAGAATGAGTAAGTCCGACATGTAAACATACCAGTAATATCGATAACCTCAATAAAAGCGATAACCTTAGTAAGAGCGATAATCTCAATAAAAGCGATAATCCCAATAATAGATAAATCTAATTGTTTTTGTTTTTAATATCATTAAAATTCAAGAAAAGCACAAAAAAAACATTTATAGCTAATCTAGTAATCAGTCATAAATCCGCCTGACTGAAATAAATCGCCTAGATAAGAAAGAGAAAGAAATAGAAAATCGGAACGTAAAATGTCATTAAAATTATCTCTAACGCCATGAATACTTACGTAATTACCTGGAAATAAGAAATGAAATATACATAAATGCTTACAATTGTCCAATCCGAGTTATAGAGAAAAAGATATTTACGCAGTCCTAAACGGAGTAAAGCGCGAAATTAAGCTCGATTAACTTACAAATTTGAGAAAAAAGGTCGCAAGGCCAACCAATCATTTAATCGCTAAAACAAAAAAATTTATCTTCAAGATTAGTGAAAAATGAAATTCCGTCCTTTATACTACGAATATAATTTTCGTATAAGTAAATAAAGTAAACTGAAAAAGAAATAAATCATAGAAACAAACATTTTTCTTTTACCAAATGACTTAGGTCGACCTACTTCTGTTAATAAAAATTTTAGTTATCTAATCTAGCTAAACACGTTCATCACATTAGCGCCAAAAATAAAGGAGGCAAAACGAAAAAAGAAACATTTCTCCTTTTTGTTTGCTCTCTGCATAGGAACAATGAGAATGAAGAACTGCCAACCGAAGGGTAACGTAAAGTAACCCTTCCGAAAAGTTTCATTCTTCAAACAGCAATCCACGCGTTGAAAAAGTCTAAAAGTCTAGATAAAAATTAATAAAAATACAATTTGCAACAATTAACTGCACATAAAATACCGTTCGATTACGGTGAAATAAAATTTTTCGAGTGCCAATTAAAATTAAACCTGATTAAAAGGAACAAAGTCACTAGAACCAGGTAAGCAAAAATAAACCACCCCGGTTGAAGTACAATTGTAGAATTGGAAGCAACCTCGTTCTTTTAATAGACATTAAAATCAGTTTTGCGCACATTCCCTACGAGTATTTATTCTCTGTAAGTTTTTTTTTATTAAAGGAGCATCTCGGCAACCAACGATAAGCCCACGAATACAAAAAAAAAGGCAAATAAATTTTATTTCACCAAACACCTAAAATCCAGGTAATAAAAGAAAAAAAAGTTTTATGAGAATTTTTTTTGTAGTAAATCTTATGTTAATTTGGCCTAAACGTTTCATAGGATCATTACGATCTTTGTTGCTAAAGTAGTCTCAAGTATTGATAGAAAACGATTTTTTTTATGCACGTGCATAGAACAGTATAAAAAAAGAAATACATTTGAGTAAACGATAGACAAAAAAAAAAGAATTGGAATTCCAATTATAACTAGAGATTTTTTTTTATTAAATTAAAATCCTAATAAATGTCATAAATATGCAGGTAGTTGATCGGTGGTGCGTCACAGCAGCTCACATGGTGGGAAATACAAGGGGATGAACTCAATTCGTCCAACTAAATCGTCCATCCGCCTTGAAGCCACCCTACGAACATCACTAAAACACACCACCAGTTGGTCCACCTGGATTTTATCTTTTTTTTGGACTCATCAAACTAACTTGGATATATAATCTCATGGAAAAGAACACAATTGTCTATCATCAGTGAACATCGGAAGATACGAGTGATTAGTTTCGAGACATAAGACAGACGGACATTGAGGGAATTTTTTTTGTGAAGCGGCTCACACAGAGATTTCATCGGACAAGACATACACATGAGGAAAAATACATAACTGGACCCAGGACATAACCGGAATTACATCGTATGATGAGGACACTGCAAAAAAAGAGAACCGTTCATCAACATCAACTATGAGTATTTAAAAATATTATACTGGACATGAGGTAACAACGAAGATTATTAATTTTTTTTATTATTGAGTCCATAAACTTCAATTATTCTTCTTGAAGTAAAAATCGAATAATATTATCTAGAGATACTAGTGTATTAGAGAACGAAAATAGTTGTGCATATGTCATCATCTTTTAAGAATATGATCCAAAAAGAAAAGAGATACCTCTTAACGATTATCCAGACGTATCATATACCTACCTACACATTTTTTTTTTGTAAATTATCTAGAGGGTTAAATTATAACAAGAAAGAGTAAATACCAATTATCACCTCTCATTATGTTGAATATTCGAAATGTTTCGAACAATTGCGTAAAATAAATATGAAACAACATAGAGTAGAATCTAAAAATAAAATTTATTTGTAAAAAGAAATATAGAGTGTGAGAACTAAGTACTTTGGTATCGTTACTGTTCGTTCATGGACTTAATGAAACTATAATATTAATTTTCTTTTGAACGTAACAATATCGGTCGGTAACAATTAGAGAGAAGTTAATCTAAAGCCTACACAAAAAAAATATAAATTAAAAGGAATACATAAATGTTGGAAGATCAGTGCTAGCGTTTTGGATACAATCTTTTGGTGTAAAAATGAAATTTATTTAACTGGGTTAATACTAACCAGAGTGAATTGAGTTGCCGAATACCTAGGCGAGTTTCAAATTTAATTCGAAATTTTTTTTTTGCCAATTTTCGTCAGACTTAGTATGAAAATAAATTCAGTTCTGAAGTTACTCCGAGTCTAATTCGTTTTCAAACTTTTTTTTTATTTTTTTTTGCGATCAGCACTTATCTTCAAACGTAAAGTAAAGAGATGATTTTTTTTTGTTGTTTGTTGGATGTGGATCGAAAATTTTTTTTTATGATCGTCTATACAACAAAAATGTTGATGCCAATTGACTACAAAGATATTGTCGGGTTGAGATTTGTTGAAGAAACGAATATAGTACGCGTTAAGATAAGTGTTATCTACTCAGGTATTCTAATATTTCATCGAATATCTACCTCATACCTAAAACTTAAAAGAAGAAATTTTGAGTTAATTACCTACCAAATTATAGTAAAAATTTTTTTTGTTACCTCGGGAAGGGCAGCGTGCACACTATCCTTGCGTCGTACCTTTATTTTATTGTAGACAATATTTTAAGATTTTACTATATTGATCATTTAAATTTAAATAACTAACTTTTAAAGATTTTCAGCTGTAGCAGATATTTAAAGAGACCTGTCATTTTCTTTGACATTATAAATATTTTTCTTAAAGATCCGTCTACCTAGTTGTAAGACGTTGATCATCTTTTATCTCTTCTTTTGATTTTTGGTTGGGAACAATTTATTTTGGAGTAGACAGTAATCGTCTAAAATAGTTCGTTGGTTACGTGTGTAAGTCCAATTAGGACATTTTTCGGGAAATTTTCGGGAGATTTGTCGATGACTTCTAGTAAGTCCAGAATCTTGTTTGAGTTGTAAGAATATCAGTTTCGTGTTAACAAAATTAATCTAATTGAATCAATTAGACGCGTTAGAACATCTCTTTTATCGTGTTTAGACCAATTAGCACGTTCTTCCTTATCTGAATATTTAACCTTTGTTTACAATATTGGAGGTAAGTGGTCATATACAAACATAATAAAAGCCAAGTTCAATTATTCGATTTCTTCATCGCATAGGACCGGTTTATAAGAATATTTGACGGAATATTCTTACCCGCGAAGATATGGGGAAGGTGAATTGACTTCACGACCTCTTACTAATGGTGGTCGTTTCGTAGATCATCATTTTTTTTTATGAAAGTACAGAGCTTAATAATATTTTTTTTTTGTTGTTACGAGTTCTCATATTCCATGATCTTTCACCAAAAGAAAATCGAATTTAAAGAAACGTAAGAATTTTTGTAAAAGATACAAAGCAGTTTCCGTTTGTATTAAAATACGTAGATAGTAGTTAAATATTACAAAGATCTGTCTTAAACAACCTTATGAGAAAAGATAAGTTTTTCTTTTATTTAAAGTTTGTTTTTATTGAATTTTAAGATCGACTAAGTATTATTTAGTTATAACTACGATTTCTTAGAGTAGATTTTAAGGAATAAAAAATTTTGTATGAAGGTAACAATTTTTTTGTTTTCTGGAAGGTATTGGTTTTCTTGATTTTTCCTTTCGGCTTTGGACGGTCAGAAGAGTTCATGATTTGGGAAGAAGTTTTTTTTTTTTTGTTATAGCTGAGAATGTCAGATCAACATGACTGATTAAATCTTCAAGGACGAGAGTCGTGGCTGGAGGCAATCTAGCGTAAAACAAAAACACAACAAATATGTGATCATGAAGATGTTTTATTTTTTTTTATTTGCGGGATGTATCTATACAATCTAAGTACCGGTAGAAGCGTCAATGGGTGATGTCCTTGGGGGACTAGTCTCCTTCAAGTCATCTAGGTAGGGAAGTTAGGTACGGAGGGGAATCATTAACACCCGATTCTCCCATCATAATAGAGCAAAAATCCAAGGATGAAATAGGACATAGGAGGACAGGGTTAGGCAATCCTTTGAGATTATACCATCTCTATCTCATTTATGCTGTCAGCACACTATTTTCCATCTTTTAATTATTTTTATTCTTTCGAGATCTTCTAACTGACTCATCATCATTATCGGCCCCTTTGCTTTTTAGCATAGCTTTTCCAAATTAACAGAGTCAACAAACAGCAAGACTCCAGGTCTAATAGATGTGACACCGGCTATCACTCCTGCAGCACCACCCACTTCCCTGTACTGACGAGTTCGGCCCCGGCGAATATAGCAGACCTGAAGCAGTGGTGGTGGTAGTCACCCTATTCATCCAGGCTTGGACGTGCCCGATCGTAAGAGGAGGTACTATAAGTCGATAGGATGGGTAGGTTTCGGATCCTACAAACGCGGAACTTGTATTTTTTTTTTGTCTATTGGGTATAATAGGTAGGGGAATTAAAAACTCTTCTTCACACATCTCTCTGCACTCGCAGGAATTCCTCATTCCATTGATTTTCCCGTTCCCCAAGGTCAGACTTAATAATCTCAGGGCAGGATAAAATGGGTGGAGACCTATTTTAGATCCATTGGAGACTATCTGACTACGCCAGATTAGAAATCAGACGTAAGATTGATAATCCGTGGTGTCTTTGAAAAGCGTATATAACAACGACATACGTGAGAGGTACTCTATCGAGAGAAGAGGGGGAGCGGATCCTCTAGACCATCGTCTATCTTCAAGTAGTTGATGATCAACAGCATCCTTTCGTACTTGCCTTTTCTCGATCGACTATCCTCTCGAATAATTTTTATGAAATAGGATCCTTCTTCGGAATTTTCTTTCACTACGACAACTGATAAGGCAGTAAATGGATAATGTTCGAATATAGAGTATGGAAGTCGTTAAGCTAGCCATGTCCAATGTTCGGGTTTCTTTTCGATTTCATTCTTGGGCTTTTAACTTCCGCTCTCATTCTTAACCAATCCTGATGCCAGTGTTAAGCCCCAATAATGTGTTCTAGTGAAAGTATCTTCTCTTTTGCATCCCGTTACATAATGGCGCCCAACGTGGGGCAGCGAATTTTCGCAGGTGCGGAAATTTTCGCAAAGACGAAATTTTCAAAACATAATTTTTTTTGTGTCTGGGTTGAAAGTTTCGGTCCGTCCCATAGGCGCTGTGTTGGTGTAAGAGCTTCTAATTCCGGTTTTTTTTCCCGTTACAAAAATTACCCTATAAATTACTAAAACAAATTTCTTTTGATATACAGGCAAATACGAAGCGACAAGCGACAAGAAAGTGTCCACCACCATAACGTGGCTTCGCCCGAGTCCACCCACCCTCATAATTTTAACCTGCTTGGTTCTTTTTTTTTATATATACACGGAGTATATTAAAACACTGAGTCTATAAATCGTCATGTGCTAAAGATGAACCAAAAATCATCCATTTAATGCTATTAGAAGACCTTTCACAATAGCCAACGTGGGAAGTGTCATTGTTATGTGTCATAACGATCAGCTCCTACGTGGGATTATATTTGATCAGCATTTTTTCATCAAACATCAGTTCGAGATTTTTATTCAACATATGGAACTCCAACCATAAGTACACTTTTATTGAAAATACAAGATTCCCAATTATTTGTGGATCTCAGGTATGGAATTTTATGAGTACCTTTTTTTTTTATTTTTATTATCACCAACATTTAATCAAGCGACCGATATAGAAACATAAAAATAAAAACTTTTATATAAATATACTTATTGAACCCTATGAGCTTAAGCTGAAAATTTCATTAAATTATTAAAAGGCGGAAAAACAAAAAAAAAACACCTAGGTCATTAGTGTGATTACATATTGACGTAGGTACTGTTTGTATTATTTGAGTATACTTTTACAATTTCAACTTATTCTTTACTTTGGATCTTATCTTACGTTCCATTTTATTCAAGTGTGTTATAGACAAAATATAATTAACACAAACGTTAATAATAAAATTATAGATTTCTTCTTGTTTAAAAATCCAATGAATATTAAAGTACCTACATTTCGTTTAAGAAAACTAGTAACGTCTTCAAACCAAGTTTGATATTTTCAATTAAATTTTCTAAGAATCATTTTTTTTTATTATCTTTTCTGTAAAGAATCACAGCTATTTAAATAAATTTTCGTCAAAAATAGAATTGGATTCTATTTGTAAAAAAAAACGAGTAAAAGATACACATCTTAAGTGTATACCTACCTGTGTTCGTCAATTACATTCATCGTTTTAAAATCGAATAGAGAATCAAAAAAAAAAAAACATAAAAGAACGTTAAGTTCAATGAAATGAATTTTATTATTTAATGATAAAGTGTTCATTGAATGATATTCATTCTCTAATTTTCGACTGGGGTCATACATGTTTACGTCTGAAGCTGAAACAAAAATAAATAAAATTAAAACAATTTTTTGTATCTCAACAAGTAAACAGATTTCAAATTACATCATCGTTAAAGTTATTCTGTGTCGTCTGTACTTCAGGTGAAAGGGTGCACCTTCTCATTCTACGTACCTTTTTAGACATTATTATATTTTTTATGATTATATTATCCTCACTATATTGGAATAAAATTACATTTACTAAATTTTTACTTTTATAGCGTCTCAGCCATATCACATTACCTTTCTTAATTTTTAATATCCGAAGTGCCAATCTTTTGGTAACTGTCGTAGAGAATCTTTTTATACTTTTTGTTTTGGGAAAGGGGATGTTTGTCTTGTACTGACTTTAAGTCATTAACATATTTTTGACCATAATTATTTCTAAAGATTTTTCATTCAGAAACTTCGTTTTGAATAATTGAATTTTCTGACACTTTGCGTGGACATATGTGTATATGTTTCAGTTTATGTTTTTTCGTTTTCGCGTTTAATTTTTAAATATTCTGATTTGTATGATCAGACGGGCACATACTAACATCTGTTGAATTTAAGGTCATGCGTATAAATCTACCTTGACTGGCAATAGAAATATTTCTTTTTATTGCAGAGTTAAGCGACCGCCATACAAGTTTGAAAGATTGTTAGTTCAATTTGTTCGATTTTTATTTTATTTCGATTCCGGTTTTAAGTGATATTCAACGGAATATTTCACTTCTGCGCGAATAGAGGGAAGTTTATAACTTTTACCCTCGTGCCTTAGGCAGCCTGAGCAAGGCAAAGATTTTCGATCGCGATTAAATTCACCCATAATCTTTTTTGATTATTTTTTTTTGTATACCTACGAACTAGTAGACGACTTGAACATAGCTGTCTTTCTCGATTATTATCTATTTTATAATTCTGGTGGATTAGTATCTATATGTGGAGTTTCCATTGATAATATAAAGTTTTTATTTCAATCTAATTCAAAATATAGTTTAGCTTCATCTTTATTAGTACATTGTACTGTAATTATAATACTTCGACTTTTTTTTTTGTATCAATAGGGATTATGACATAGTTGATTATTTCAGTTTAAGGACATATTTCTTTGAATACTTATTTAAGTATAGAATTTCAATATAGAGCCCAAATCAAAAAATCGTTAGTATTAAGGATCATTGAATAAATTGTATTAAGTATTGAATATGAATTTAATAGTTTTTCAATAATATTTCTTTTCGTTGACCAAATATGCGATTGGACTTTAATCGTAGGAAAGTATTTTTCTCGATTCTTTTCTTAATTATAGAGTAACATGGCGTTTTAAGGAACTTATGATGAAGAGTCGTGTCTGGAGTTATAGGTACGAAGACCCAGGTTGAATCTTTTCAACGATGGCAACTGCCATAACATCATCAGCAACAACAACAACAGCAACAATAACAACGATAACAACAGCAACAACAATAACAATAATAAGTCATTTTTTTGATGAAATGACATAGTGGTAGAGACAAAATCTTCATTTTTCTTTAGAGGTATGTACCTATATCAACGTATCGCCAGTAGGTATATCAATTGGGAAGTTTCGAAAAGTAGTATCTTTTCGTCACTTTTAGGTCGGGTAGGTAGGCGAATAGGGGGAAATAACGACATCTGTTTGTCCCATATTTTTTAAAGGTTCCTGTAAATACAATCGGATGATAAGGAACATTAGGATGGGTCATGGGATAATGTAATCCGAGGTAGGCTACAAACATCACGTCCTATCGAAATCAACTTCATTGTTCTTCTAGTTTCAACGTCTAATTTAACTCGACGTCTTTCTCTGATTTATCCTTCCGGCCCTTAGCTTTTCAGCTTAGCAATTTAAATTATCTGAGTCGTCCAACATCTAGATTCCAGGTCCATTAATATGTAAACCCACTACTCGCTTCTGCAGCATCGACTCACTTCCCTGATGACTGAGCCAGTCGAAGCAAATTTTTTCGGACCTGTGGCAGCAGTCGAGCGGTAGTACCCTATTCCTCCGAGTCGAACGTTTAGAGGATTATAAGCTTTTGCTTTGTTTGAATGGAAACTCGTGGAGATGTGATAGGTATATAATTGAATAGGAGCCAGAGATTTTTTTTTCTCTTTATTAGTTTTTTTTTATCTTTTTTGATCATTGTCCAGTAAGTTCGTCCAAAAAATAACTTTATTCTTTAATAAGGTCAGGGGGATGAAACTCCTTCTGGAAACTGATACCTATATGGACATTACTTACTTGGATGGGGGTTGAATCATTAAACGACTATAATAGCTTATTTTGCTTTGACGCTTATGCAAATAAGTTATTAGAGTTCCAATCAGTTGTGAGGTTTTGTGAACCAGTGTACATGACACCCAAGTACATAGGTTTCGACGTTTTGGGGAATCGACTGGGGAACGGCCCTACCCCTCTCTGAATGATCTAATGCTTGTTCAGAGAGGGGATAGAAACTGTCCCCCACTTTATTCTTTGAATCATCGATTCCGAAATTATTATTTGTGGTATTTAGGAGATATCAGTGATATTCATTTAAAATTAATTCTTGAGTAATGACACCTTTACCTAGTGGATATTTTGGTATTCTAAGGATGGAAATTAAACTGTAGATCATAAAGTTATGGATAGAACCCAGCAACGCTATGAAATGGGATATTCTAGGATTTTATCAAGAAAACCTTTCTTTTGGTTACACGGTCTAATTTTCTGAATTTAAGTTTCAGATAGCATCTTGTGTGCGAGCCTCCTGTTTTTTTATTTATTTATTTAAAAAATTTATTCTTCCATTACATATCGTGTCGCACAACATGAAACAACGAGAATTCTTTAATGTGAAAATTCTCACAAGGGCCAAATTTTTGGAAATCATAACTTTTTGATTTTTTTTAAGTTTCATTCCCTGTTGCCATGATGTGTGATGGAAGTTAAATTTTTTTCCCATTACATAATTAGCGCCCGAACGTGTGGGGCCCGAAGGATTTCTGTGTCAGAAATTTTAGAGAAGAATTTTGAGTTAAGTTAGAACCATCTTCAAGTGTTTTAAGTTTTTAGTTCAATGGTAACATTGAAAAATTGTCAAGTTAGTTTTGAGTAGATAAAGTTTTGTAGAGATTTACTATCGGAGAGTAGTTGACTTATGTGTCGACCGGTGATTGGTTGATCTACGTCCTAGTCATGTCAGTAGCGATAACCAGCTCAAGTACTCCTCCACTCTCTTGAAAATCATCATGTTTTTGTAAGAGATTTTTCGAAATTAGATGTCCGTACTGGATGTAATTTCGTCCAGCAGTCCGTAGCTTCTGATGAGAATAATTTCGAGCTTTTATAAAGTCTTTTTTTTTCGTGTGTTCTTGCGACCGGTGAATGGTCGACGCGTGTCCTATTTACGTCAGCTGCGTAAGCCAAACGACTAAAACATAAAGGGAAGAAATATCAACACAAACAATCACTTTTTATAACACCATTAGCACTCGAAAGAGTATATTACTTGTTTTTTTTTTGTCGATTCACTTTTGCGAATTTTTCCAATCTATTGTCCGCTATGGGAGTATTTTTCAATAGGTCAGAAGCGATAGAAGGATGTGATAAGTAGAAGAAATTGACAGGAAGATTTTACAATTTTTTTTATTGAATAGAAGATGATGAAGATTGAGGTAATCTACACACCAATAGTTGGTGTTGTTGGGGAAGTTGCTTGGGGAACATACGAGTTCCAGCCACGACTCTGACTCTGTAATGAATATAGTAAAACAAAAAATTTATTAAGATATTTTTTTTTAGAAAATTTTTTCAAAAATTTTGTTCATCAAGTTATTTTTCTATTATTTAGTTTATTGATTATGCTTGTAGCACATTTAGTTTAGTTTATTGGTTTTGCTGGTAGCACATTTAGATTTACATGCTGGTAGCACAAACTTATATTTAGAATTTGCTGGTAGCACTTATTTAGATCTTTAGTTTTGAGTTTTTTTTTTTAAGAACTTAGATAGTTATATCATTTGAGAAATAACTATATTTTTGGATTTCAATTATTAAGGTTTATATTTAGATATTTAGTCAGGTTATATATTTTTTTATATTTTCAATTCATTTAATTTTTGAGTTTTAGTTTTTGAATATTTAGGGGTTTACCCATAAAGGAAAGTAGGTTAAGGTTAGTTAATAAGTTATTGTAGGATTAGGTAGTAAGTCATTTTTTTAGAAGTAGTTAAGATTTATAGTTGGTAGAGTAAGGACAGATAGAAATAATTTTTTGAGGCTCTCAACAAATACCATTTCTTGGAATTCAACAATAAAGATTTTAAAACTTAGACTTGACAAATCATACTATATAAAGATCCTAATGGGAAGGAAAAAAGGATCGGGTGAGAAAGGGAAGCGGAGGCAATCCGATCCCGAATCGCCAAAAGCTCATAGAATCATCACACCAGAACCACATAATACTCGATTCAAAAAGAACCAAGACCTCTTCCACAATATGACCATGGAGCCAGGTGAAGCGGTGGACGAGAGTCACATCGAAGAAGCCGGCCCTTCCAACATCGAAAGACATGGTGCGGAAAGAGTGAGAATCCTTGCCAACGAAACGTTGAGAACGCCGGAAGGACAACCCTTTGCTGGAAGAACTCCGTTAAGGCAGGAAGAGGACTATGAGGCTTATATTAAGGAAGTCGCTTTGGCAGCGGTTGGTCTCAATCGTGCTGAGGATCGAAAAGCTTTGCAGAATTCACTAGCGCAAAGTCAAGCAATGTTGCTGGAGAAAATGGATGAGGCGATGCGTAACATGTTAGCCCAATTCAATATTTATAGACAAACCGAAGCTGCTTCGATTCCTCTTTGCGACCAACCAACACCAAACCGACCGAATTATACGACACATAGAGAACCGACGGCGAATACTAGGGCTAACGTCCCAGACTTTTCCAGAATTTGGCCAGAAAGAGCTGCTTCAAAAACACGAAGAGAAGCTAATCGAAACGTAGAACCAGATTTTTAAGAACAACTCAACAGAATGCAGTACAATAATACTTCTTCGAACCGAGATGCCAGACTACCTATACCATCACCAGCCGCTTCTATATATAGATCTCCTCACTACCAAAAATGGGGAATTTCGTTCAATTCCAAGAACATGACTGTGGATGAATTTTTGTTCCGTTTGGACAAAGTCAAAGACAGTTATGGAGCTACTTGGGATGAAATTGTGTCTAATTTCCACCACTTCGTCAGTGGACCTGCAGAAGCTTGGTATTGGATATACCTAAAGCATAATCCACAAACATCATGGATTGCGCTGAAGTTAGCTCTCGTAGACCACTACGGCAGCCTGGAGACGGATTCGGAGATTTCAAGGCAGATGGCGGAAAGAAAACAAGCGCCAGGTGAAAGTTTTGATAACTTTTACGTTGCCCTATTGAAACTAAATTCAAAGATGAAGAATCCACGGCCTAACGACGAATTAGCCGAAATAATTAAGCAAAATGTTCGACGCCGGATGGGTGAACTTTTGCTTACTTTTAGGACTACGAGACTAGCAGATTTAGTGTATACCTGCAGAGAGATGGAACGCTACCTGACCCAACATGAGCCAATTCGACCTAGGATACCACCAATTTATAATAATCAAGCGAGGAAACAGGTAAACGAAATAGAAATACAAACCGAACCTGTTCAAGAAGAGATGTCACTGGCTTTAGAAGCTTTTCAAAGGAACCGAGTCAAAGATACTAAAATCAACTTTGACAAAGCCATCTGTTGGAACTGCCATAAAGTAGGTCACATATTTCTAGACTGTACGGAACCTCAAAGTAGAATATTTTGTTATCGTTGCGGGCAACCGGACATATTGTCACCCAATTGCTTAAAGTGTAAGGGAAACCAGACACTGAGTCAGCGTTCATCCGAGAGGGAACTGACAATGATGGGCAACTCGGGAAGTCCCCTTTAGAATCTTTGCCTGAAACTGATAAAAAAGTTACTATTTTAAAAAAACCAGAAACCCAAAACATTATCAATATTCCTTCAAAAATTACTCCTATTCCCATACTTAGACCACTTAAATCTCTTCATCAGAGACAAATTGATTACGCTGAAGCGCGTAAACGAATATATACCTACCCTAAACACAAAAACAAAATTGAAAAATTACGAAATAGATTTGTTCAAAAACGTAAGTTATATCGAGCGGTAAACATAGCCAAAGTAGAATGTCTTAAAGACGATCCGCGAGCCTATTTGAAAGTAGAATTATTTAATAATAAATGGCTTGGTTTACTCGACTCCGGAGCGAGCATTAGTTGCCTCGGTAACGGTGCTGCTAAATATGTTGAAGATGCTAAAATTCCATTTAGAAAATTCAATTCTAGTATATTCACCGCGGATGGAAGAAAACAGCGCATAGCTGGGGTGGTCACTACACACATTAAGTACAAAAATCTAGTTCTTCCGATCGACTTGTACATAGAACCATCTCTAGCGCAAGATTTATATTTAGGTATAGATTTTTGGAAACTATTTAAAATAGCTCCACAAGTTATCTCTTCAATAGACACGGTTAACGAGACAACAACCGGTCAGGCAAATAAGCCGGAATGTCTCCTATCCGTAGAGGAATCTACTATTCTTCAAAATACTATTAAGCTATTTCCGTCATTCGCCGTTCGAGGTCTCGGACGGACTCATTTGATGGAACATTCGATTGATACGGGTGACGCAGAGCCTATAAAGCAACGTCACTATCCCATATCGCCAGCAGTACAAAGCCTTGTGTACACGGAGTTGGATCGCATGATCTCGTTAGGTGTTATCGAGGAGAGTCAGAGTGGATGGTCTTCACCAGTCGTACTGGTGAAAAAACCCGGCTAAAACCGACTATGTCTCGACTTCCGAAAAGTTAACGCCGTGACTAAGAAAAATGCGAATCCAATTGCGCACATAGAAGGTTTGCTAGCACGTCTTTCCGAAACACGTTACAACTCTAGCGTGGATCTGAAAGATGCGTACTGGCAAGTGCCCCTGGAGAAAGAATCACGGGAGAAGACAGCGTTTACAGTCCCAGGTAGACCCCTGTATCAGTTTAAAGTGATGCCGTTCGGACTTTCGAACGCTGCGCAAAGTTTGACGAGTTTAATGGACAAGGTAATTCCTCGCGAGTTGAGAGACCAAGTGATCATTTATTTAGATGACTTATTAGTCATCTCTAAGGATTTTAACGATCATATCTCTATTCTATCAAAAGTAGCTAAGCATTTAACGGATGCCGGCTTAACGATAAACGTAGAAAAATCTAAATTTTGTTTTAAAGAACTTCAGTACTTAGGTTATATTGTTGGGCAAGGTTGCTTGAAAACCGATCCGAACAAAGTGGCTGCAATAGTGGAATTCCCTGTACCAACCACGATACGGCAAGTCCGTCGTTTTCTAGGAATGGCTGGCTGGTACAGGCGATTCATAGAAAATTTCTCCACACTTACGGCACCCATATCACACACTTTGAAGAAGAAAAACAAATTCGTGTTTAGCCCAGAAGCCGTATCAGCATTAGAAGACGTGAAAAAAGCGTTAACGTCAGCTCCAGTGTTGATCAATCCAGACTTTAATAAACAATTTATAATTTGTTGCGATGCCTCATCCACAGGGATAGGGTGTGTCTTATGTCAGTTAGATGAGGAAGGGAATGAGAAACCGATTTATTTCTACTCGCAAAAACTGAATTCTGTGCAACGTAACTACACCGTGACTGAGAGAGAGTGTTTGGCAGCTGTCCAAGGGATTTATAAATTCCGTCCCTATGTCGAGGGATATAAATTCCAGGTGATAACCGACCATGCGAGTCTACGGTGGTTAATGAGCTTGAAGGACCCAACGGGAAGGTTAGCCCGATGGAGCCTAAAGCTTCAGAGCTTTGATTTTGAGGTGATTCACAGACGTGGCTCTCAGCACCATGTGCCAGACGCTTTGTCGAGAGTCTATAGGTAGACGCACTTGAGGTTGAGAAATCCACGCCTGTGACCACAACTGTTAACGAATCTAACACATTGTATATTAATCAAGAAGATTCATCCTTTAAATCTGATGAGTAAAGTCAAATCATTGCACATGTCAGTGAGAATAAAGATCGTTTGCCAGATCTACAAATATCTGATAATTATGTATACAAAAGAGTCAAACATTCAACTGGTAATCCTCTTCAGGAAGACTTAGCATGGAAGCTTTGGGTTCCATCTCAGTTAACCGAAAAGTTGATAGAACAGGCTCATTGTCCACCTAGATCATCGCATGGAGGTATCGCCAAAACGCTTTATCGCCTACGACAAGAATTTTATTGGCCAGCTATGAGTAACCAGGTTAAGCTATATATAAATAACTGTGACATATGTAAAACAACTAAAGCTCCTAATTGTACTTTACGTACTGAGATGGGTAAAGCTTTCACAGTGGATCGACCATTCCAACATTTGTATGTAGATTTCCTGGGGCCATATCCAAGATCTAGAAAGGGAAATACTTACATAGTCATCGCTCTCGATCAGTTGACGAAATTCGTGTTAATTAAACCTTTAAAAAAAGCAAATTCAAATGAGTTAATTAAATTTCTCACGGAAGAAATGTTTTTAATGTTTGGAGTACCTGAAACGCTGTTATCCGACAACGGATCACAGTTCATCAGCAAAGATTTAGGGACCTGTTTAGAAAACTTTGACATTACACACATTAAGACCGCATCTTATGCTCCGCAAGCCAACGCCAGCGAGAGGGTCAATCGATCTATTCTGAGTGCCATACGTGCTTATATCGACCCTAAGCAAACCAATTGGGATGTTCATTTGTCTGAAATCAGTAGTGCTTTACGTACATCCGTACATAGCGTGATAGGTATGTCACCGTACGAGGCCCTATTTGGCCAACAGATGGTTGAGCATGGCTCTGATTATCGCTTGTTGAGAAAATTAGACGGGTTAGATCATTCGGAAATAAACTGGCTACCAAAGGCCGCGAAAATGGGAATATTACACGCCTATTTAAAAACTGCGTTGAACAAGGCCCATGAAAATTACGAACATAACTATAATTTACGAAGTAAAACCGTATCATACCGAGTAGGGGATAAAGTTTTCAGAAGAAACTTCACGCTCAGCAGTGCTGCTAAGCACATAAATGCTAAACTGAGTCCGAAATTCCTAAAAGCGTATGTAACGAAGATCATTGGTAATAACGAGAAAGGCTTCGAGATGGTAGTACATACCAAAGACTTGAGGAAATGATGATTAAATAATTATGAACAAGTTAGCACAACCGGCTAGTCCAGCTGTACATGAGACGGAAGGGTCGTGGGTGTATAATTCAAAATTCGAAATTAATATTTTTTTTAATTTTTTGTACAACTTTAGTAATAAAGTATCTTTTCTTTTCCATCGTCGTTGTACTTGGTGGTACCATATACAACGAAGATGTTTTGTGGGAAAAGTTATTTCACTCATCTCAAGTGTAGGTAACTTAAATTCTCTATAGTACTCTCATCAATTTCTTTTAAAGTAAAAATCTGAAATATTTGGAAATTTTTCTTTATCTACAAAAATTTTATTCTGGTCAGTGGTATAATTGTGAATACAATAAAATTCATCTAGCAAAGACAAGAATCTGTAGAAGATAGCATAGATTCGCACCTATTTATAATACGTCCCATCATCCACACTGGCATACAATATAAACATAAACAAAACATATGGTTACAAAATGGATACCCCCATATGGGCACCTTGTGCAGAAATGTCATACATAAAGGAGAAACCCAACGAAAATGGTGAACTCCGAGAGTGGAGTGTGGTAATGAAAAAGTACTGCCCAAAGATGTATGGTGAAATGAGTCGAACTCCTCTGGTTGTGGTAAAAAAAATTTGCATATGAATCAAAGATTTGTAATTTTACGAAGAAGCATTTATCACTATCAGAAGATGTAGAGAAAGAGAAGAAATATTAGTTTAAAGTTTTGAAACAAATTAGGATTTTTTTTGAGAACATAGGTAGTGAGAGTAGTGAATGTACATAAATACAGTAGAATCAGTTTTTATAAATAATAGTTGAACAAGTTATGGTTGAAGTAGAACAGGATCGTCAGTCAAACTATAGCTAGGAATACTAATTTGGTTATTTAGATCGCAAGATTAAGATAAAAATGATAGAAAAGTTAAAACAATGAGATAATCATAGTAAACACAAAGCGATCTGCGAATTTAATCAACCCAAGGTTAAAAGGCAGCTAACTTCAGATATCGTATGTTTAAATCTAAAAATCAAGTTGCGATCCGAAGATTAATAAATTATTTTTGACTAAGTAGAATGAGTACGTGTAAATGGCAAAAATAGAAAATACTAGTTCTCTGCAATCCGCTTCAACGAAAAACATAACGACGGATCAAATAAGTTAAATTTTCACTTAAATAATCACCATCTGATTCACAACTATTTTTACAGAAAAAGTACAGAGTAAATTTTCGAAGACAAGTCAAAGAAAATTACGAAACAAAATTTATTGACATACTTATTTATTTATTTCTGTATTGAAACTGTTCTGAACACTTAATTTCAATAATAAATTTCACGTAAGAAAATGTCCTGCTTTTAACTCTAGTTCAACGTGAAACCTTCGCGAAATAATTTATCTGAAAGAAACAAGAAAAACTTTACAGAATTTTTTTTTTAAAGAAACATTATATTATTCCATCATGAAAAACTTACCAGTCAATTAGATTCTTCAATATAATTGTTTGTTATTAACAAAATTAGGAATGATTTATAATTTAACTACACTATCACTTCACGTGACCCTTAGTGTTAACAGACCATAAGTCGATAAGGTAAATGACGCAGTACGAGAATTTGCGGAAAAGGATAAACTTAACTATTGCTATGTTCAGACTTGACGATGAACAATAGTTTCGTAAAAAAAAATCCAATAGTAAAAAGTCGAACTTAAGGGTTGTGAAATAATTTATGCAAAAGTCTTTTTAATTTCAACCAGCCGACGAAAAACATCTTAACAAATAATAAAGGTAATTGTTACAAACATTTTAAAAGTAAAAAGTACAAGAAAATTTGATTAGTGATTAGTGGAATAAATAAAGATAAAGTGACAAAAAAGTCATCAAATAAACGAGGACAAATACGGAGCAGCTAAAAAGAAAAATTTTTGGATAAATCTAGAATCAGGTATGAAACACATTCTTTTAGTTAATGTAGACAAGAGTTACAATTTTTAGTATAAATTGAGATCATAGTTGTGATAAAATTATGGTGTCATCGACCAAAAATATTTTTTTTTTTGATCTTTTATCGAAACACATTTGTTAGCAAAATCTCTGGTCCATGTGGATTAGGACGCTCTAAGAGACGAGGCACGATCCCATGTAAATCACATGATTGTGGACAGAGAAACATCAGGACTGTATCGAAATCTATCGCATCCAAGGCATTTCCAAAATCATTCTGATTGAAAAAAGTGCCAAGGAAAAGTCCTTTCAAAAAATCTGTCCAAAAGAGTGCGTCTTTGGAAGTAGGAGTAGTCCACGAGGTTTAGCTGAAAATTTCAATCAAATCAGGTAAAAATATATGTAGTAAAATTTTAGCCAGTTCAAGAAAAAAAAAGAGGTATATTTTTTGTATGCGTTGTAATAATAGCACATGTTAATTGGTGCATTACAAAAAAGCGCAAATAATCACATAATAATTGTGATTATAAAAATTGAGTAAATCTTTAGCTCAGGATCTAAAAATTAGTTCATTTCTTGTAGTGAGGATGCTTTTTTGAAATTTTAATCTTTGAAAAAATTTTATATGCAAATTTACAAAATTACCCTATAAATTACTAAAACAAATTTCTTTTGATATACAGGCAAATACGAAGCGACAAGGGTGGTAGTGGATGGTATTTGGAACCCATGTGGAGGTGGAGCAGACACCACGAACAGAAAGTGTCCACCACCATAACGTGGCTTCGCCCGAGTCCACCCACCCTCATAAATTTAACCTGCTTGGTTCTTTTTTTTATATATACACGGAGTATATTAAAACACTGAGTCTATAAATCGTCATGTGCTAAAGATGAACCAAAAATCATCCATTTAATGCTATTAGAGGACCTATCAGAATAGCCAATGTGGGAAGTGTCATTGTTATGCGGCTAACGATCAGCTCCTACGTGGGATTATATTTGATCAGCATTTTTTCATCAAACATCAGTTCGAGATTTTTATTCAACATATGGAACTCCAACCATAAGTACACTTTTATTGAAAATACAAGATTCCCAATTATTTGTGGATCTCAGGTATGGAATTTTATGAGTACCTTTTTTTTATTTTTATTATCACCAACATTTAATCAAGCGACCGATATAGAAACATAAAAATAAAAACCTTTATATAAATATACTTATTGAACCCTATGAGCTTTAGCTGAAAATTTCTTAAATTATTAAAAGGCGGAAAAACAAAAAAAAAAAACACCTAGGTCATTAGTGTGATTACATATTGACTGTTTGTATTATTTGAGTATACTTTTACAATTTCAACTTCCATTTTATTCAAGTGTGTTATAGACAAAATATAATTAACACAAACGTTAATAATAAAATTATAGATTTCTTCTTGTTTAAAAATCCAATGAATATTAAAGTACCTACATTTCGTTTAAGAAAACTAGTAACGTCTTCAAACCAAGTTTGATATTTTCAATTAAATTTTCTAAGAACCATTTTTTTTTATTATCTTTTCTGTAAAGAATCACAGCTATTTCAATAAATTTTCGTCAAAAATAGAATTGGATTCTATTTGTAAAAAAAAAAACGAGTAAAAGATACACATCTTAAGTGTATACCTACCTGTGTTCGTCAATTACATTCATCGTTTTAAAATCGAATAGAGAATCAAAAAAAAAAAAACATAAAAGAACGTTAAGTTCAATGAAATGAATTTTATTATTTAATGATAAAGTGTTCATTGAATGATATTCATTCTCTAATTTTCGACTGGGGTCATACATGTTTACGTCTGAAGCTGAAACAAAAATAAATAAAATTAAAACAATTTTTTTTATCTCAACAAGTAAACAGATTTCAAATTACATCATCGTTAAAGTTATTCTGTGTCGTCTGTACTTCAGGTGAAAGGGTGCACCTTCTCATTCTACGTACCTTTTTAGACATTATTATATTTTTTATGATTATATTATCCTCACTATATTGGAATAAAATTACATTTACTAAATTTTTACTTTTATAGCGTCTCAGCCATATTACATTACCTTTCTTAATTTTTAATATCCGAAGTGCCAATCTTTTGGTAACTGTCGTAGAGAATCTTTTTATACTTTTTGTTTTGGGAAAGGGGATGTTTGTCTTGTACTGACTTTAAGTCATTAACATATTTTTGACCATAATTATTTCTAAAGATTTTTCATTCAGAAACTTCGTTTTGAATAATTGAATTTTCTGACACTTTGCGTGGACATATGTGTATATGTTTCAGTTTATGTTTTTTCGTTTTCGCGTTTAATTTTTAAATATTCTGATTTGTATGATCAGACGGGCACATACTAACATCTGTTGAATTTAAGGTCATGCGTATAAATCTACCTTGACTGGCAATAGAAATATTTCTTTTTATTGCAGAGTTAAGCGACCGCCATACAAGTTTGAAAGATTGTTAGTTCAATTTGTTCGATTTTTATTTTATTTCGATTCCGGTTTTAAGTGATATTCAACGGAATATTTCACTTCTGCGCGAATAGAGGGAAGTTTATAACTTTTACCCTCGTGCCTTAGGCAGCCTGAGCAAGGCAAAGATTTTCGATCGCGATTAAATTCACCCATAATCTTTTTTGATTAATTTTTTTTGTATACCTACGAACTAGTAGACGACTTGAACATAGCTGTCTTTCTCGATTATTATCTATTTTATAATTCTGGTGGATTAGTATCTATATGTGGAGTTTCCATTGATAATATAAAGTTTTTATTTCAATCTAATTCAAAATATAGTTTAGCTTCATCTTTATTAGTACATTGTACTGTAATTATAATGCTTCGACATTTTTTTTTGTATCAATAGGGATTATGACATAGTTGATTATTTCAGTTTAAGGACATATTTCTTTGAATACTTATTTAAGTATAGAATTTCAATATAGAGCCCAAATCAAAAAATCGTTAGTATTAAGGATCATTGAATAAATTGTATTAAGTATTGAATATGAATTTAATAGTTTTTCAATAATATTTCTTTTCGTTGACCAAATATGCGATTGGACTTTAATCGTAGGGAAGTATTTTTCTCGATTCTTTTCTTAATTATAGAGTAACATGGCGTTTTAAGGAACTTATGATGAAGAGTCGTGTCTGGAGTTATAGGTACGAAGACCCAGGTTGAATCTTTTCAACGATGGCAACTGCCATAACATCATCAGCAACAACAACAACAGCAACAATAACAACGATAACAACAGCAACAGCAATAATAACAAAAAGTCATTTTTTTGATGAAATGACATAGTGGTAGAGACAAAATCTTCATTTTTCTTTAGAGGGATGTACCTATATCAACGTATCGCCAGTAGGTATATCAATTGGGAAGTTTCGAAAAGTAGTATATTTTCGTCACTTTTAGGTCGGGTAGATAGGAGAATAGGGGGAAATAACGACATCTGTTTCTCCCATCTTTTTTTATTGTTTCTGTAAATACAATCGGATGATAAGGAACATTAGGATGGGTCATGGGATAATGTAATCCAAGGTAGGCTACAAACATCACGTCCTATCGAAATCAACTTCATTGTTCTTCTAGTTTCAACTTCTAATTTAACTCGACGTCTTTCTCTGATTTATCCTTCCGGCCCTTAGCTTTTCAGCTTAGCAATTTAAATTATCTGAGTCGTCCAACATCTAGATTCCAGGTCCATTAATATGTAAACCCACTACTCGCTTCTGCAGCATCGACTCACTTCCCTGATGACTGAGCCAGTCGAAGCAAATTTTTTCGGACCTGTGGCAGCAGTCGAGCGGTAGTACCCTATTCCTCCGAGTCGAACGTTTAGAGGATTATAAGCTTTTGCTTTGTTTGAATGGAAACTCGTGGAGATGTGATAGGTATATAATTGAATAGGAGCCAGAGATTTTTTTTTCTCTTTATTAGTTTTTTTTTATCTTTTTTGATCATTGTCCAGTAAGTTCGTCCAAAAAATAACTTTATTCTTTAATAAGGTCAGGGGGATGAAACTCCTTCTGGAAACTGATACCTATATGGACATTACTTACTTGGATGGGGGTTGAATCATTAAACGACTATAATAGCTTATTTTGCTTTGACGCTTATGCAAATAAGTTATTAGAGTTCCAATCAGTTGTGAGGTTTTGTGAACCAGTGTACATGACACCCAAGTACATAGGTTTCGACGTTTTGGGGAATCGACTGGGGAACGGCCCTACCCCTCTCTGAATGATCTAATGCTTGTTCAGAGAGGGGATAGAAACTGTCCCCCACTTTATTCTTTGAATCATTGATTCCGAAATTATTATGTGTGGTATTTAGGAGATATCAGTGATATTCATTTAAAATTAATTCTTGAGTAATGACACCTTTACCTAGTGGATATTTTGGTATTCTAAGGATGGAAATTAAACTGTAGATCATAAAGTTATGGATAGAACCCAGCAACGCTATGAAATGGGATATTCTAGGATTTTATCAAGAAAACCTTTCTTTTGGTTACACGGTCTAATTTTCTGAATTTTAGTTTCAAATAGCATCTTGTGTGCGAGCCTCCTGTTTTTTTATTTATTTATTTAAAAAATTTATTCTTCCATTACATATCGTGTCGCACAACATGAAACAACGAGATTTCTTTAATGTGAAAATTCTCACAAGGGCCAAATTTTCGGAAATCATAACTTTTTGATTTTTTTAAAGTTTCATTCCCTGTTGCCATGATGTGTGATGAAAGTTAAATTTTTTTCCCATTACAGCTGTGTTTAATTTTTTTATTTTCAGTAGTTAACATATCTCTTTAAACATGACGCTGAGAAAGTTTGCGCCTTGATATGTTAATAACGATGAAGGAATGCCGTGCTGGCATACAATTTTTTCAGTAAAGAATCTTGCTGTAAGAGCTTCTGTAAATTTTGTAAGGTCGTCTTGAAAGGTTAATAAATATTTTTGGTCATTATGACTTACGGGCAGGGGACCGACTATGTCTAAAGCAATTCTTTCAAATGGTCTTGAACTGGTGGTTGTAATCTTCATTGGTAAGGGAGGATTTCTCCTACTTTTATTAAGTTGACATGAAGCGCATTTGCGGATATAGTTCGTAATATCATGCGTCATTGTAGGCCAGTAGTATTTGTATTTGATTCTTTTTAACGTTCGTGACACACCTTGATGGCCTCCGAAAGGTGAATCGTGGTATTCGAAAATAGCTTTTCGTATAATTTCCGGATCGCTTAGAGTAATTCTTTTGTTTGTATATAAAAAGATCGTTAAGTGTTCTTTCTCGAAAACTTTTTCTATTAATATTTTGAAATTATTTTTGGTGTTGTTATCTAAGTTTGGTAACGAGAAACTTAATAGTTTAAAATTTTTGTTTTCTATTATATTTTTTAAGTACGCCAGGCATTTTTCTGCTTCAACTTCATCTCTGGAACTTTTAATAGGTATTGGTAATATGACTACATGATAAAACTCGGTTTCAAGACTCTTGAATATGTCTGGTTTTACAAAGTTTGGTATTAAATTCCGGAGCACTTTCTCGTCTGGCGAATCTACTAAAGGCAATATTATTATTTTGAGAGGAAGCTTTTTGTCTTGATGGATTTCACCGTCCTTTTCTATTAATGAAAAGCTAGAAACTATCTGTATTTCGTTTTGAGATGATTCGATTGGGTTTACATGTTCATTTGGTTTTTCTATTTCCAATATTTTCTTTTGGTTCCGCGTTATTACCATGAGATTATCTTTTGGCTCGATAGGTATACGACATAATGCGTCTGCACTTGAATTTATTTTACCAGGTTTGTATTTTATCGAGTATCCGTATTCAGAGAGTAAAAGTCTCCATCTAGCTAATCTAGACATTATGTTTTTTTAATTTCATAAGCCATTCTAAAGGCTTATGGTCTGTACATATTATGAATTTTTGACCATAGAGGTAAGGTCGGAATTGGTTAACTGCAAAGACAATGGCTAATAACTCTTTTTCAGTGGTAGTATATCGAGTCTCATTATCATTCAGTGTTCGACTGGCAAAACAAATTGGTTTATCTTGTCCAATTTCACCCTGCGAAAGTACAGCGCCTATACCTACGTCACTGGCGTCAGTTGTAACTACAAACACTTTTTCGAAATCAGGATATATTAGAATTGGAGGATTAGTAATTTGTTCCTTTAAGATCTTAAATGCTTCGTCACAAAAGACGTCCCATTTGAACGTGATGTTCTTTTTGAGTAATTTTGTCAATGGTTCGGCTATACTGGAAAAGTTATTAATGAATATAATAGCCAACAAAACCCAAAAACGATTTAATTCCCTTTTGATTTTTCGGTATAGGATAAGTTTTAACCACTTTGATTTTTTCTGGATCAGGTTTAAGACCTTCTTTAGAAACAATGTGTCCTAAGTAAATCAATTCCTTTTTAACAAAATTACATTTATGAGGTTGTAGTTTAAGATTGTGCTTACGTAGTCGGTCGAAAATTTTTCTCAACTTTATATTGTGATCGTTTAGATCATATCCATATACAACTATATCATCGACGTAAACAAAACAATGTATTCCTTGTAATCCCATTTGAACGTTATTCATAGTTCTTTGAAAAGTTGCTGGTGCATTCTTCAGACCAAACGGCATACGATTGTATTCGTAATGTCCGTAGGGTGTACTAAATGCTGTTTTGATTTGTCTTCTTCGCTAACTAGAATTTGATGAAATCCCTTAGCGAGATCAAGGGTGCTTAAACATTTTGCTCTGCCTAGTTGATCCAAAATGTCAGAAATATTTGGTATAGGATATGCGTCTCCGACTATAATTTCGTTTAATTTTCGGAAATCTACTACAACTCTCCATCGTTTGGCACCCTGACTATCAGGTTTCTTAGGGACAATCAAAAGTGGAGAATTCCAAGGACTAGAACTTGGTCTTATTATACCATCTTCCAGCATTTCGCTTACTTGTTTTTGATTTTCCTGTTTTTGACTTTCAGGAAGCCTATATGGTCTAACAAAAAGGGGTGGTTTATTTGGATCGGTTTTTATTTCGTGATACATTATATCTGTATAAGTGAGGTGGTCTCCCTCAAAGTGAAAAAGGTCATTGTATTCTCTACATAGTCGTAATATTGTAGTTTTCTCTTCCTTATTACGGTGTTCAAGTTGTATGGAGAAAGTCTTTTTTGTAATCTATTTTTCACGGGGTCTTTTTCTGACTTAAGGCTTACGGCATTGAAATTTGAAATGTCATCCCATTCGTAATCAATATTGTTTATATTAATTTTTTTCTGCGTTTTCTGACGTATTCAGAATTAAAACTTTGACCATTTTTTGTTCAGTTCTCACGACAGTTTCGGCAAGATCCCAGAAGGGGCTTAAACCCGACTTGTAGTGTCGAAGTCACCTTTAAAGAACTCGGGACTCTTCAGAATCTTTAAAAATATATATTTCTCTGTCAGAATATGTATTTTTTAAGAACTTGGCACTTTTGTATTCATTTCACGAATGATAATAACATGACCTGGTATTATTTCTTTTTTATATATAATCGCATCTTTGTTACGCTTAAATGGAATTTGAATTATTTGTTCACAACGTGGTTTTAAAATAATATAATTTTCGAATAGATTTTCTTTTTTTATATTGGAATCTGGGTTGGTAGATCCTGATACACATAGCGACTCATCATAGCTCTGGCTATAGGCCCCGTTTATAGAACTGCATGTTTCTACTAGATGCTTACCTCCATTATCCGTAGACAATAGCTCCCTTTTCTCAACTAAATTGTTTTTGTACTGTGGAATTATTATAGATTTTTCTTTGTAATTTATTACACATTTAAATTTTGATAGAAAGTCGTTTCCTATTATACCGTCATATGGTAAATTTATCTGATCGGTAAGTATATGGAAAGGATGTTTCAAAATCATCGTGTGATCTGCACTTTTAAAATCCAAATTACCATAAATCATCCCCAGGGTTTGTAATGACTCCCCGGATAAGGTTGATATTGTGTAAAGTTCGTTACTCCTTTCTAAAGAACAAGTATTTTTTAAAAGGCTTATGTCTGCTCCCGTATCAATAAGTAATGTAGTATATTTTTTGTTTGATCGACTTAACTGAATACGTATCGTTGGCTCTCTGAATTCAGGACAGAACGATACGTGGAACTTAAGATTTATATTTTGTTCTGGTGTATATAGGGAGTGGTATTTACTCGAGAGGGGTTGCCGCTTGTCTCCTCCCGAACGCATTCGTTTCCCAAATTGTGTTGCCGAGGATAAAAGTTCTCGCCCGATTGCCAATTACCATATCCTGGTGCCACGTTGTATTGTCGGACATTATTTTTAAACGGCTTTCTTCTTTCTTGATTATTGCTATATGAGGAAGTTTGATTTGCGTAAGCTCTGCAATTATTTATAGAGTGGTTGGGTTTTCGACAATAATCACAGGTTATAAAATGTGTTTCTGTTTTTACCGGTTTCTCTTTTTTTTAAATCGAAACCCATATAAGCTTTCGTAATAAGTTATACCTGCTCCCTTTTTAAGCCATCTTCAAAAGCTTATATTGCCAATTTTCGATTTTCTGCTACAAGGAAAGATCGTACCGATTCATCGCTGGTCGTGGCAAAAGTAGCGGAGTTTAAAGAATTAAGAGCTACAAGAACACGCTCACCAAATTCTTTAACAGTTTCTTTGAAACATTGATTTATGGTGACCAGTTCATTGTGAGCAGAGGACCGAGTTTTCACTTCCTTGAATTCAGCCTCTAATTTTTCTTTTAGGTTCTTCCAAGTAGGGATTAAATGGTGTTGTGTCAACTCAAAGGCAGAACCATGTAGCCTAGTTTTTACAATTTCCAGAAACGTCGGTTGGTCAGTTTCTTTTATGGAACAGAAAAGGATATCTCCGCATGAGAGAAACTTAGCTAGTTCCTTAGGGTTTCCATCAAAAATAGGAACGGTGTTGAAGACATCAGTAGTACCTATCTTAATGTCCATAGCTATATCTTTTTTTACAACCCGGTTAAAAGTATGAAAAGGTAAATTTGTAAAGAGATCAGCAATAGTGTTGGCCTCTTTAGTTGCCTTTCTCGTAATTTGTAAGCGAGGAATTTTTGCAACGAAATCAAAATTAAAAAAAAAAAGGAAAAACGGTTAAGGTAATAAACAAGTAATCAGCACGAAAAAAGTTATGTCTATAAATTTATAAGTTTAATATAAACTTTTTTTACCACTATATATTTTTTCTGCCACCAATTTTTGCGCTGTTGTTGCTCCTAGTGTTGTTCTTGCAGCTGCTGTCCTGGATTTTTGTTTATGTTCTTTTTTTTTATTTTAACATTGCCTCCGCGTCCCCTTTAAGGAATTCGCCAGGTCTTTGTTTTGTTTTTTTTTTATTTTTTATTTTACACTGCCTCCGCGTCCTCTTTAAGGAATTCGCCAGGTCTTTGTTTTTTTTTTTTTTTAAATCTCTGGGTCTTTTTCCGCACTTAAACCCCTTTTTCTTCCACTCTTAACACTTTTTTTTCACTTTAAAACACTTTTCTTTTTCACTTTATCTGGTGTATAGCCCCAGAGACGCATCAAGAGTCACGATGCTCTTGTTTCTTGGTTGAGGGATTTTACTTGGGAATCCCACCGCTGCCACCAATTGTTACGTTCGCTCACCTTTTTTTCGAATCGCTTCGAGAAGAGCGAGGAACGGAGATAAGTTTAAAGGAAAACAGCAATAAAGTTTATTTAGTTTATTATTTATTTGTTTTATTATATCTGATAGAACCTTTCCATTGGTCAGCCGACTTAACTCTGACTCTTCAACTATTCTTTAAAATGTAAAGAGTCATCATCCAGAACGATCATACCTTCCACAACATTTATATTTCCTGCACTGTTGTGCAGGTCATTCATATTGAATACACATTGCATTTCCAATAATTATTTCGTCACTTCCATATTTCATAAGACTGCCCTCAATATAGTGCAGTGTACTCCGTCATTCATTCATCAACAGATATCTGATACTTCATTCTGTGTAGCACTACGCTGACCCATATTTGCGGTGTTTGCCCTTGGAAGCGGATATTGGATATCCATTACCTAGAACACTTTGGGTCGAAGGCAGGTCCCAGTTAAAGTGTGCACTTTGCCGAGGCTCCGGGCACCCCGCAAACTATCGGGGATGTCCGAAGTTTCAGGAAATGAAAAAAAACAAAGACCAAAAGAAGACAGTAGAGGTGAGACGCCCTGAAGTACGCCAGACATCAACTTCCGTCAATCCCGCAATTTCTTACGCCCAAATGGCGTCTGGAAAGGGAAAACGGTACAGCCTCAACCACAGGTAGCCAAACAGGTCCAAGTGCCTACGGCTCCTGTGCCAGAGGCAGATCTGATGCAGGTGTTGCTGACCATTCATGGTCAGTTAACCGATGTGCAAAAACAGATAAGGGAGCAGGCGGCTAGGGTGGATTACCTCTACTCTATTCTGCCGGCAACGCGAAATGGTTAAAGGCGCGCTGCCTGAGCGACCCTTTAAAATCCTAGCTGTGAATGTGAATTCGCTGATTAGGACCAAACGTAGAGCAAACCTCTTTCATTTGCTGCAAGACCAAAGTCCTAATGTGTTTATGGCTAGCGAAACTAAGCTAAACCAGAAACACAAACTGACTAATAAAAATTACAATATAGTAAGAAGGGATCGGCCCAACTCCTCTCAAGGGGGTGGGGTCGCAATCTTCATACGAAAGGGCATTAAACATAAGGTTATATATGATAGTGAAGTGCGAAGATTCGGATTGCTAGAAGCCTGCATCGTTTGCATTCCTCTCCAGCAGGGGAAAAGAATGTACGCAATCGCAGTGTACGCACCTGACGCACCTCAGCCGGCTAATTTTATCGCAGAAATCGAAAAACTTTTCGAATGCTTTAGACTGAACTTGGATGAGAATTATTATCTCATGGCAGGGGACTTGAACGCCAAACATGTAGATTGGGGAAATCAAGTACAAAATCCTAGAGGGAACCATCTTTTTAATTGGATGGGTCGATATAGTGTTGAGTATGGGATCGACCTTCTGGCTACAGATAGACCGTCTTTTCCGAGAAGTGGTAGTTTTCTGGATCCACTCCTGCTTGACTCGAGACTGATAATAACTGACACTGTAGGTAAATATACAAAAAACTGTTTACGAACGATTGAATACGACAGTGACCACTGCGAACTTGCCGCCATAATACAGCTCCCGAGCGAACTTTTGGAGTTGGATGAGTATGTGCCTGCGCACTCTTACAATTTCAGTAAGACGCGTTGGCACGCTTTTCCAACTCCTCGGCAAGAGAAATACGTTCCGATGACATTTCTCCACCAAATGACAGGAACCTGACGAACGTCGAGATCGACGGGTTCCTGACTCAAATGAATACGACTATAAAACGAACAATGGACAAAACAATCCCAAAATATAAGGAACAAGACCCTACTGGTTTATACAAGAACGCGACAATCGACGCACTACACCGACAAAAACGTTGACTGCTGACTAGGTTGAAACTTCTTTACAGACGTTTCACGGACACACGTGATCTGGAGATTAGGACATTGAAGTCGTCGATCAAAAACATTAATGTTCTGATTAAACAAAATTATAGATTGTCTATTAATTTATATTGGGATAACAGAATTCGGGACGTTAATTCTAGCGACCTTAGTATGTTTCCCCAAATAAATAAGATATTTAGAAGAAATGATCAAAACGAACTTCCATGTCCTAAACTTCAGAGGACAATAGATAACGAAGACGTACTTACGATTGCGGGAATAGATCCGGAGGGTGCCGTTTTCGATGATAACTTTTTTTTGATAGAAGATCCTCAGGAAAAGGTAGATGCTGTGAGGGCTGCTTTCCAGCAAGTGTATAAGGTGAATGCTAGCATTCGTCCGAATCATGACCTGGAGAACAGAGCCTTACTACACAACTTCTACCTTGGAAATAACATAACGCAATGGCGATCTGAGAATACTGGTTTCACCGTGTTCAATGACGAAAATTTGGCAAACGCCACCATCGCCGAGTGAAATGGACCCAGTTCATTGTTAATTTCGAAGGTAGAACTTCAGTTAATTTTTCAAACATTAAAGAAAAAGAAATCTGCGGGGGTCGATGGTATACCCAACATTGTGTTACGACATCTCCCTGAGGAAGCCATAGACATTTATACCACACTGTTCAACAACGCATTGAATAATGCATATTATCCAGTGAGTTGGAAGACAGCTGTGGTCCATCCTCTCCCCAAAAAGGGAAAGGACAGCTCCAATCCGGCAAATCTTCGGTTGATAAGTCTTCTTCCAAGTATCAGTAAAGTATTCGAAAAGATTCTCAATAGAGCTCTGTTCAAGTGGGCTGAGGACAAAAATATTATTCCAGATAATCAGTTTGGCTTTAAGGCAGGGCATGACACTATTCATGCCGCATCTAAGTTAGTTTCTGATGTTCAATGGAACAAAACGAAAAATCAATGCACGGCTGCCGTTCTGGTTGATTTAGAGAAAGCTTTCGACACCGTTTGGTTAGAGGGTCTTTATCTGAAGCTCTCTAGATTTGGCATAAGTAAACCACTGTTATATATGCTTCATGACATGATCACTGGTAGAAAGTTTGTTGTCAAAAGTGGCAATGCAACTTCTACCACAGCTTCTAGGGATACAAGAAAGAACTTTAGAAATCTAGTGATCGTTGGACCAAGTGGACATCGACTGGCGAGTAAAGATGTGGTAAAGTACCTTGGCATCTGGCTAGATCAGTATCTGTATTTCAATCGACATGTAGATGCTGCTCTGGCCAGAGCTAAGGGAGCCTTTGGGTTGACAAGACGGTTGTCTTATAGCAGCCGCCTTGACAGTAGAGTAAAGGTGATTTGCTACATGGCCCTTATCAGGCCAATGATGGCCCATGGGTGCCCTGTGTTTTTCAACGTTGCCCCATCTCAAATGGAAAAGATTCGGGTGTTTGAGGGGCAGTGTCTTAGACGCTGCCTTGGATTACACAGAACACCAGAGTCGGAGTACACACATTACTATGCCAACGAGGTTCTATACAACCGGGCCAATATAAACAGGATAGATAACTTTTTAATTAAGCTGATTCGGGGTCACATTGCAAGAGCGATGGGCTTACTACCGCAATGATGAGTATAGTGAAAGTGTACGTCTTAACGGTTTCATCCCGACCGAGACATTCCTCTTTTTATACAGTCGTGGGCTGATACCGGATAGATTGGCCGTTCCGTTAATCTACCACGTCAGCCGTAGGACTGTGGATCGGCGACTTCTTTACGATCGGGACGTCGGCTCAGGGAACGGAGCAGAGCGTCTGCGGTTCAGTAGAGATGTGCCCCTTCGGGACAGAAAGGACTTAGTTAAGCAAGTCAAAAAATTCTGGTGGTTGGGTGACCACCGTGATATTGAAAGTTGACCATATTGTGGCTTTGGCCGACTTACATAGTTCTAAGGTAAAGATAAGTAGAGTAGGTAGAACAGTGACGGTGGCACCAAAAAAAAGTACATAAGTAAATGTATTTGTATGTGGGTACTTGCGGTTGCGAATGTATATGTATATATGTATTTGAACATATATACATGTGTATGGGCGTACGCGAGTGTGCATATGCGTATGCAAAAAAAAAAAAAAAATTTCTGGTGGCTGTTCTAGTTTTTAAGTTATCTTAAGTAGTTTTAGTTAGATATCATGTAGTTTAAGTTAGTTTTAATTTAGTTTTAATTAGTTTTATTAGGTAAAGGGTAGCTTTAAGTTTTATAAAAAAATTAATAAACGATATAGAAAATGAGTTTTTTTTAATAATTTTCTCGTTAGTTTTAAGTAATCATGAATTCTAATAATAAGTTATTTTCCGTCGAAAGAAATTTTTTAAGTATAGTCATAGTTTAATTTAGAGCGCCCGCATGGGGCCAGTAAGTTAGTTAAGTTAATATGGTAAGCTAGTTGTTTTAGATTTTTGTCTAGCATTAAGATAGATATAAGGAAATGAAAAAATAAAAATGAATTAAAAATGAAAAAAATGACACTTGAAATATGTAATGCAAATTGTATATTAGTCAGCTATCAGGCAGAATGAGTTTAGGTACCTATTGATGACATATGTTTATGTGAAGATACACATGATTCGTTGATATTTTCGGTGGGCAAAAGAATCTTATGAAATAAATGTGAAACGATCATTATCATGGGAAACAGATGTGATTCTTGTGAAGAGAGACCACCCTGGATGAATATGGATAGAATGATTTGTAGTGCGAACACTACAGCACCAGAAAACTCTGCAAAAGAGTTCAACTGCAAAGCGTGCAAGGCGTCGGATTCAACGGACAACATGGTACTGTGCGACAATTCTAGATGCGGCTCTTGGTTCCATTACAATTGTGTAGGCGTCGATAGTCTCGTTGCTTTACGCCCATGGATATGTGCGACATGTACACAAGATAATTCTGACTGTTTAGCAGGAACCTCCGCAGCAATAGCCGCCAATCCGTCTAGTAAAATGTCAGCAGTTGCATCTCAAACTTCCAGATCTTCAAAAGCATCAACCAGCAGGCATCTCCAGCTGGAACTGCAGAAGTTGGACGAAGAAAAATGTTTAGCTGAGAAAAAGGAACACAATGAACGCGATTACATCACCAAAAAGTATCAAATCCTGAGCCTGATGGAGGATATTAGATCTTATTCCGAGGAAGACGATGCACAGTCTAGTGTGTCTGCCGCAGGAAGGACCTTTAATTGGATAAATGATGCAAAGCGTAATGTACAAAGCACAAAGTTGGTACAAGCAAACATCAATGACCCTTCAACGAGCAAAACACTTTCTCAAAATAAAACTCCAGTACTTAATCAAGAAGAACAACTGCAGAATCGTTTACATAAACCGATAGAACGACATTCGATAGCGCTGGATTCAAAGAATGCAAATATTTGTCATCCACTTTTGAACGAAATACGAGAAGGTTCGCAGCCTTATCATGGTCCACCTCAACTGCCATCGCAGCACCGCAATAATGTTTTAGAATTGCAACAGCAACCACAATACACCCGACCGTGACAGAACTCTTCGTCAACATTAGGTTTGCCATTTACAGCTTATTATTTTGATGTCACAAACCCGATTATCACAAGTAACCATCTAGCTGCTCGCCATTCGATATCTAAAGAACTGAAAAGTTTTAGTGGGGATCCAGATGAATGGCCTCTCTTTATTAGAAGCTTTGAGAGAAGCACACAGTTATGTGCGTTTTTAAGTGAAGAGAACCTCATGCGTCTTCAACAAGCTCTTAAAGACAAGGCTCTAGAATCTGTTAAAAGCTTGCTAACTCAACCAGATTGTGTTCCACGAGTGATTTCAACTCTTAAAATGTTATTTGGACCACCAGAATTTATAATTGAAACATTGATGAACAAGATACATGCCACTCCACCTCCGAAAGCTGATAAACTAGACAGTATTGTCAACTTTGCAGTCGCATTCCGTTCAATACTTTAGTAATCCTACTTTGACAAGTTGCCTTCAGCAATTCGATTGAATTGGGCAATCTATACTCAGAGTGTTCAATTTGGTAATCTCACTCTTTTACATTTTAGCTCATGGCTGTATAATATGGCTGAGGCTGTTAATCGTGTTAGTTTGCCTAGTACACTGCACATTGATAAACAAAATAAACAAGCCAAAGACAAGGGATTTGTTCATGCGCATTGTGAAGATGTTGAAGAGAGTAAATATGCATCGACCCAACGCAATAATTGTTGCATTTGCAGTGGTCAGTACCCGTCGATTTCACAGTGCAAAAAATTTTAAAACTTAAGTCTTTCTTTAAAGTGGGCAATCGTTCGTGAACAACGGCTTTGTCGACGTTGTCTTGGCAGGCATGGGAGGCAGAGGTGTAAGGTTGAGACCATATGTGGAAAAAATAACTGTGTTCTAATGCATCGTTTGCTGCATAATGATGAGAAGGATTTCCGAAGGCATCAGAATTCAGTTCAGACAAAGATCAAACGACCTGAAGACGTTTCCACTCATCACGACGACCACCTTTACCACCATAATTCTGAAGCGATTCTTTTCAGAGTGATACCCGTAAGCTTGTATGGCAACGGTTCAAAGTTCCATTTTTGACGAAGGCTCGTCCGTGACATTGCTTGCCGAGGAAGTAGCTCATCAGCTAAAAATGAAAGGCACTGCTTCACCATTGCGTTTGAAGTGGACTGCAAATGAACATCGATATGAGAATGACTCTGAAGTTATGGACCGTAAAATATCAGGTATTTCCTTTAAAGATAAAAAGTATACGATAGAAAATGTCCACACTGTTAAAAGTCTTTAATATTAAACTTGGGTAAAAAATGAGTAAAGTGAAGAATTAATTTTTGGATTAAATTTCACATCCGGGTTTAACGAATAATGTGGCCGTAACACTTCCACTATTTTTAATCGAATTCTTATTTAAAACACACACCCTTATTAATAAACGCGATTTATCGGTGAGTTATCGTTAACTCCGGAACTATTTTAAAAACGTTATTAATAAACATGGAATAGCTTTTTTGGACTGTGAGTTAAGTTACACCACCCAAGTAGATAATTTAGCGATGGTGTAAGATTGAAAAGTTTCACTTCGTTTTGTTTAGAATTTATCATCGAAAAGATAAAAGTCAAATGCAATTTTTATATCAAAAGGTATACTATATGTTATGACCTCGGGTCATACAAGAAAACAAAGAACCTTATAAAATCAGTATATATTAATTATAAAATAAAATAAGAGAAACTATCATTCGGTTCAGCCGCCAAAAACAAGACAATGAAAAGATGTAATGTAATAAGATATATATATATCAATAAATGCATCTCTTTCTAATGTAATTAAATGCAGATGGTGATTACCAGGGATGGCTATTTAATATGCAGTGCTGCCTTAGCAGTATAATTGTCCTTGCTCTCAACACTATAAAAATAAACAAAAATATATTTGTTAAATTAATGGCAAATGCGTTTTCTCGGTTTTTTTTTTCTTTTTTCTTCCTCTTTATTATTGTTTTGGATTAAAAATTATTTAAAAAGTGTATTTTTTGCCCTATTTATGCGAGTTCCGGTAGTGCAACTTTTTTTGTCATTTTTTGGCCAAACCAGGGACATCTGTCCAGAAATATAGTCTCTCGACCTTGTTTGATATTTCTTCTATCCAACAGCATGCGAGTTGTGTAAATCGGTTCAGTGATTGCTGAGACACAGACGGATTAAGATAAGTCCTTATAATCATTAAAAAGGTCTTAACTTCCAGTGAAAATTTTACTTTTAAATTTAACCTTTTCAATCAAGAAAATTATTAGTTTGTATTTCCTTTTGAGTTTCCATTCATCTGTCTGTAAAGGTACGATACAAACGCAAAATTATTTATTGGCATTTTGAAAATACAAAATACAAAGAGATAAACAACATACTCATAAATCTGTACTGCTGTAATGCTCACAGACCATAAACAAATAATTGTAATAGAACCGTATTAGATTTTTGTTGAATTTTCTTAACGAATGTGGGCTAACTATTCCATGATTTATCTTGCTTTATTAATAACTCGTGACTAATCTCTTATTCCATGGTGTAGTTAAATCATGAGTTAGAGACGAAATAAGCGTTTTTTATTAATTGGGCTGTTAGAAACTATTTGATAATTGTTTAATAGCTAAAAAGAATAAGAAATTCTAGTCCAAGATCATTTTTCTTTCCTGTTTTTCAGTTTTTCCAGTTTTTTCCAAACTTTTCCTTTAAATTATTAAAGCTTTAGCAATTGTTAATAACTAACTAACTATAGATTTCCAAATCTTGAAAAAAACTGGAAAAGCTTTTTCAGGATTTGGAAAACTATATTTAATTAGTTATTAACAATTTAAGATTTTATAATTTAAAGGAAAACATTGGACTAGAGTTTCTTATTATTTTTTGCTATTAAACAATTATCAAATAGTTTGTAATGGCCAGTTCCGCCAAACACTTCTAAATATTAATTGGGTTGTTAAATATTAAAATGACATTTTTCGATTTCACCAACCATTTTCATATTTGAAAGGCCCAATAAACTAAAGTCCCATTTTGTTCCAAATAAATTTTCGAGGCGTCTTAAAAATGTAAGACAAGGAGATAATTGAAATTTTTCGATTGATATTGTAACGTGTTC
The DNA here is from genome assembly GCA_951217065.1 of Baccha elongata. Classification (NCBI taxonomy): domain Eukaryota; kingdom Metazoa; phylum Arthropoda; class Insecta; order Diptera; family Syrphidae; genus Baccha; species Baccha elongata. The sequence continues at coordinate 1,873,218 of CATNUY010000079.1, forward strand.
TATAAGATGTTCTCCGTCCTATTTTTTTTACGATGCGTAAACTCACCATTGTGATTCCAACTGAAAGTGACAGACGCAACGAAATTAACGAAACACCATTTTTTAACGAAAGACCATAGACTAGAAAGCTCCAGATGGCTCTGACTGGCACTGTACTAGAAGATTCTAAATCGGAGTGCTGAATGGTGCAGCTACTATAAATACGAGCGCACCATGCGGCAAGAAGTCAGTTTAATTTGGAAATTAGTCGTGTACAAGTCGGTAATTGGAAAGTGATAAAATTTGAATTTAAGATGAAGAAAGTAAAAAGGAAATAAAGAGTGTTTTGAAATATTAAGTGGAATTAAAAGTGAAAAGACGTAAAGTGAGCTGTATTAAAACGGAAATAAGTTTTATTTAATAAAACGAACGTAGATAAAACATAACATTCGTGTCAGAAGTATAATTAAATAAAAGTTTAGTGAAAAGTGATTGTGTTAAAAATATGGGTAAGCTTCTGAAGGATTTAAACGCTGTTGAACTAAAAGCAGAACTAAACAAATGGGGTCTTCCTACTGCTGGAACGAAAAATTACCTCATTATTCGTTTGCAAGAAGCCATGAGACGAAACGGTGAAAATCCAGACACATCCGTCTTGGAAATAGAAATGGCAGAAGAACAAGTAAGTACCAACACAGACTTGTCAAATATGTTGGCTCTTCTTCTTGAACGTTACGAAGATCAAAGAAACGAACAAACAAAACTTCTCGAACGTTTCAAGATCAAAGAGAAGATGTTCAAAGTTTCTAGTGTATATCGTTTTGATGCGTGCCGTTCAGTCTGTAGAACCTTCACGTCATCAAAATCTGGAAACTGACCACTTCCAACTGCATGGCTGGCTAAAGCCGTTTTACAAGGGTTGTTGGATTTAATGTCTGATTTATGGTTAGACATGCGTTGGCGAAGAAACTGTTTAGTGGTACCAATATAACACAAATCGCAGGGGCGTCCGGTTTTCCCTTACAGTTAATTTTGTATATAACATCCGTCGCTTTATCCTTGTCTGGTTTAACTTTAAGCTTACCAAAAAGATGGCTTAGAGTTTTGTTCGACTTATAAGCTAAAAGTACTTCTTTGGATTTACTGACAACAAGTTTTTTGAAATTTTCAGTAAGATTAGCTACATAAACCACACTTTTATAGAAACCAATAGGACAATCCGCTTTTGGAGCTTGCGAAACTTTGTTTTTCTGTCTTTGTATGAGGCTTCTTGTAACAGAAGAAGGGAACCCGTTGTTTTGCAAAATTTTCATAATTTAAGTTTCATTGGTGTTATGAAATTGTTCGTCGCTTATTGTAAAAACTTTGTTTATAAGGTTGGAAGCTGTGTTGATAATGATGTGTTTGGCTTGGTGGGAATAAAAATTAATTAACCTTCCTGAAGATGTGTCTTTTTGGTGCCAGTCAAACAAGAGACCAACGTTTTGACGGTGGATTTTCACATCAAGAAATGCTATTTCACAATTGTGTTCATGTTCAATTGTGAATTAGATCTTTGGATGGAATTTGTTAAAGGATCCAAGTACACCTTCGATTTTATCCTTATTTACTACTGCAAAAATATCATCTACATATTTGGCTATTAAACTGGATTTTTCGTCCATGTTTCGAAGACAGTTATCCAGTAAGTAGTCAAGAACTAAATCGGCAATAGTCGGCGACAAAGGATTGCCCATGGGTACCAAAGATCTGTTTATAAATGTCCTCTTTGTATTGCAAATAATTGTTTTTTTTAAGGAAAAAATCGAGAATTTCTAAGAATTTGTTTTGGCTCAACTTAGTGTTTTGACTTATTATTTCCCATCTTTTTTTAACAATATTTACCGCTAAAATTATTGGGATATTGGCAAAAAGTGAAACAACATCATATGAAACTAAAACTTCGTTGTTTTGTAACTTTACAAGTTTTGCTTTCTCAATGAATTCATAAGAATTTTTTACAGAGTAGCTTGATTTTGTTGTCACGCATTGTAATATTTTTCCTATGAATTTGGATAATTCATAGCAAGGTAATTTCATTGATGCTGTGATGGGGCGCAAAGGTATATTCGACTTGTGTATTTTCGGCAAGCCATAGATTGATGGAAGTTGTGCTGTGTAAGTAGTCATGGTAGCTTCTTCTCTATCGTTAATGTATTTGTTGTTGCTCAGCCACTTAACCAACTCATTATTACGAGATTGTAATGTGGTGGTAGGATTGTTTCTCACTCGTCTGTAGGTATTTTTGTCTGATAACAGATCACACATTTTTCTATCGTAGTCTTCTCGCTCCATTGCTACAGTGACGTTACCCTTGTCAGCTTGTACGATGATGATATTTTTGTGTTGCTTGAGAAATTGTACGGCCTTTTTATTCACATTAAGTATGTGTTTGTATGTTTATTAAATACATTCTTTTGTTCTTCTCTTTGAAAGGTTAAAAAGATAAGATGAAAACTTCTTTTTTCTTCGGCTTTTAGGTCACGATGAGTTTATAAATGAAACAAATATGTTGCCATTTACTTTTCCCAACGTTTCGGCAGGGTTGCTGCCTTCTTCAATGGAACTTTATTGTGTAACATAAAAAAACAGAATATAACACTTTTATTATGACAACTTAAAATAAAAACTTACGTTCTGTAAAAACAAGAGAAATTAACAATTTGTTACATGAATAAAATTAAAATTACTTTTAAAATAAACAAAGAAAATTTTTTTTATGTAATGCACTTCAAAATGAAGTTTAGTCTTTTATAAACAAAACAAAAATTGAAGTTTAGTCAGAGACAAGTGAGCAATATACAGCTGATATGTTTTGTGTGTCAATTTTTCGATTCATGTTGTTACTGTTGTTAATGATGTGCAAAGTTTCTAGTGTATATCGTTTTGATGCGTGCCGTTCAGTCTGTAGAACCTTCACGCCACTTTCAACTGCATGGCTGGCTTAAGCCGTTTTACAAGGGTTGTTGGATTTAATGTCTGATTTATGGTTAGACATGCGTTGGCGAAGAAACTGTTTAGTGGTACCAATATAACACAAATCGCAGGGGCGTCCGGTTTTCTCTTACAGTTAATTTTGTATATAACATCCGTCGCTTTATCCTTGTCTGGTTTGACTTTAAGCTTACCAAAAAGATGGCTTAGAGTTTTGTTCGACTTATAAGCTAAAAGTACTTCTTTCGATTTACTGACAACAAGTTTTTTGAAATGTTCAGTAAGATTAGCTACATAAACCACACTTTAATAGAAACCAATAGGACAATCCGCTTTTGGAGCTTGCGAAACTTTGTTTTTCTGTCTTTGTATGAGGCTTCTTGTAACAGAAGAAGGGAACCCGTTGTTTTACAAAATTTTCATAATTTTAGTTTCATTGGTGTTATGAAATTGTTCGTCACTTATTGTAAAAACTTTGTTTATAAGATTGGAAGCTGTTTTTTTTTTTTTTTTAATTCATTTTTTATTTTTCATTTTCTTATATCTATCTTAATGCTAGACAAAAAATCTTAAACAACTAGCTTCCATATTACCTTAATTAACTTACTGGCCCCATGCGGGCGCTCTAAATTAACCTATAACATATTGAATCGATGCCTTTCGGCGTAAAATCATTTATATTTAACTAACTTAACTTTTACACTTAAACTAACGAGAAAATTAATATAAAAAAACTCATTTTCATTATCATTTTTTTTCACTTTTTTATAAAACTTAAAGCTACCCTTTACCTAATTATAACTAATTAATACTAAACTATACTAAATAAAACTACTATAAGCTACGTTATATATAAATTATATAAAACTAGCTTAAATTAAATTATACCTAATTAAACTACTTAAACTAACTTAAAAACTTGAACAGCCACCAGCAACTTTTTTTTTTTTTTTTTTGCCACCGTAACTGTTTAACCTACTCTATATTTACCTTAAAACTATGTAAGTCGGCCAAAGCAACAATGTGGTCAACTTTCAATATCAAGGTGGTCACCCAACCACCAGAATTTTTTTCATTTGCTTAACTATGTCCTGTATGTCCCGAAGGGGCACAGCTCTACTGAACCGCAGACGTTCCAGAGCCGACGTCCCGATCGTAAAGGAGTCGCCGATCCACAGTCCTACGGCCGACGTGGTAGATTAACGGAACCGCCAATCTATCCTGTATCAGCCCACGACTGTCCAAAAAAAGGAATGTCTCGGGCGGGATGAAACCGTTAAGACGCACACTTTCACTATACTCATCATTGGGGTAGTAAGCCCCAAATATAAGTCTATTGGTCGAGGTCATCGCTCTTGCAATGTGACCCCGAATCAGTTTGATTAAAAAGTTATCTATCCTGTTTATATTGGCCCTGTTGTATAGAACCTCATTGGCATAGTAATGTGTGTACTCTGACTCTGGTGTTCTGTGCAATCCAAGGCAGCGTCTAAGACACTGCCTCTCAAACACCCGAATCTTTTCCATTTGAGATGGGGCAACGTTGAACCACACAGGGCACCCATAGCCAATCATTGGCCGGATAAGGGCCATGTAGCAAATCACCTTTACTCTGCTGTCGAGGCGGCTGCTATAGAACAACCGTCTTGTCAACCCAAAGGCTCCCCTAGCTCTGGTCAGAGCAGCATCTACATGTCGATTGAAATATAGATACTGATCTAGCCAGATGCCAAGGTACTTTACCACATCTTTACTTGCCAGTGGATGTCCACTTGGTCCAACGATCACTAGATTTCTCCTGTTCTTTCTTGTATCCCTAGAAGCCCTAGACAACGGGGTTCTAAACAGGATAGTTTCTGATTTCTGAAAGTTAATTTTTAACTTCCAGTCATCACAATATCTTGTCGAATCTTGTCGAAGTCACGCTGTAAGAGAATTTTGATGACTTCAACTTTTGGACCGGTCCTCAACGCTACAAGGTCATCGGCATACGCAATTGCATGAGTGAGACTACCTATCAGATCGCTGGTGTAAATACTAAAAAGAATCGGTGAGTTCACAGCTCCTTGCTGTAGACCGTTTTTGATATCAAAAGTTGTGGTAGAAGTTACATTGCCACTTTTGACAACAAAATTTCTACCATTGAGCATGTCATGAAGCATATAAACAGTGGTTTACTTATGCCAAATCTAGATAGCTTCAGATAAAGACCCTCTAACCATACGGTGTCGAAAGCCTTCTCTAAATCAACCAGAACGGCACCCGTGCATTGATTTTTCGTTTTGTTCCATTGAACATCAGAAACTAACTTAGACGCGGCATGAATAGTGTCATGCCCCGCCTTAAAGCCAAACTGATTATCTGGAATAATATTTTTGTCCTCAGCCCACTTGAACAGAGCTCTATTGAGAATCTTTTCGAATACTTTACTGATACTTGGAAGAAGACTTATCGACCGAAGATTTGCCGGATTGGAGCTGTCCTTTCCCTTTTTGGGGAGAGGATGGACCACAGCTGTTTTCCAACTCACTGGATAATATGCATTATTCAATGCGTTGTTGAACAATGTGGTATAAATGTCTATTGCTTCCTCAGGGAGATGTCGTAACACAATGTTGGGTATACCATCGACCCCTGCAGATTTCTTTTTCTTTAATGTTTGAAAAATTAGCTGAAGTTCTACCTTCGAAATTAACAATGAACTGGGTCCATTTCGCTCGGCGATGGTGGCGTTTGCCAAGTTTTCGTCATTGAACCCGGTGAAACCAGTATTCTCAGATCGCCATTGCGTTATGTTATTTCCAATGTAGAAGTTGTGCAGTAAGGCTCTGTTCTCCAAGTCATGATTCGGACGAATGCTAGCATTCACCCTATACACTTGCTGGAAAGCAGCCCCTACAGCTTCTACCTTTTCCTGAGGATCTTCTATCATATAAAAATTGTCATCGAAAACGGCACCCTCCGGATTCCCGCAATCGTTAGTACGTCTTCGTTATCTGTTGTCCTCTGGAGTTTAAGACATGGAAGATCGTTTTGATCATTTCTTCTAAATATCTTATTTATTTGGGGAAACATACTAGGGTCGCTAGAATTAACAGCCCGAATTCTGTTATCCCAATATAAATTAATAGCTAATCTATAGTTTTGTCTAATCAGAACGTTAATGTTTTTGATCGACGACTTCAATGTCCTAATCTCCAGATCACGTGTGTCCGTGAAACGTCTGTAAAGAAGTTTCAACCTAGTCAGCAGTCCACTTTTTTGTCGGTGTAGTGCGTCGATTGTCGCGTTCTTGTATAAACCAGTAGGGTCTTGTTCCTTATATTTTGGGATTGTTTTGTCCATTGTTCGTTTTATAGCCGTATCCATTTGAGTCAGAAACCAATCGATCTCGAGGTTCGTCAGGTTTCTGTCATTTGGTGGAGAAATGTCATCGGAACGTATTTCTCTTGCCAAGGCGTTGGAGAAGCGTGGCCAGCGCGTCTTACTGAAATTGTAAGAGTGCACAGGCACATACTCCTCCAATTCCACAAGTTCGCTCGGAAGCTGTATTACGGTGGCAAGTCCGCAGTGATCACTGTCGTATTCAATCGTTCGTAAACAGTTTCTTGTCTGTTGATTTGTTGCGTCAGTTAAAACAAGTCGTGAGTCAAGCAGTAAAAATCCAGAAAACTACCACTTCTCGGAAATGGCGGTCTATCTGTAGCCAGAAGGTCGATCCTACACTCAACACTGTATCGACCCATCCAATTAAAAAGATGGTTCCCTCTAGGATTTTGTATTTGGTTTCCCCAATCTACATGTTTGGCGTTTAAGTCCCCTGCCATGAGATAATAATTCTCATCCAAGTTCAGTCTTAAGCATTCGAAAAGTTTTTCGAGCTCTGCGATAAAATTAGCTTGCTGAGGTGCGTCAGGTGCGTACACCGCGATTGCGTACATTCTTTTCCTCTGCTGGAGAGGAATGCAAATGATGCAGGCTTCTAGCAACCCGAATCTTCGCACTTCACTATTATATATAACTTTATGCTTAATGCCCTTTCGTATGAAGATTGCGACCCCACCCCCTTGAGAGGAGTTGGGCCGATCCCTTCTTACGACATTGTAATTTTTATTAGTCAGTTTGTGTTTCTGGTTAAGCTTAGTTTCGCTAGCCATAAACACATCAGGACTTTGGTCTTGCAGCAAATGAAAGAGGTTTGCTCTACGTTCGGTCCTAATCAGCGAATTCACATTCACAGCTAGGATCTTAAAGGGTTGCTCAGGCAGCGCGCCTTTAACCATTTCGCGTTGCCGGCAGAATAGAGTAAAGGTAATCCACCCTAGCCGCCTGCTCCCTGATCTGTTTTTGCACGTCGGTTAACTGACCATGAATGGTCAGCAACACCTGCATCAGATCTGCATCAGGCGCAGGAGCCGTAGGCACTTGGACCTGTTTGGCTACCTGTGGTTGAGGCTGTAGTGTGTTTCCCTTTCCAGACGCGATTTGGGCGTAAGAAATTGCGGGATTGACGGAAGTTTTTTTCTGGCGTACTTCAGGGCGTCTCACCTCAACTGTTTTCTTTTGGGCTTTGTTTTGCCTTATCTCCTGAAAATTCGGACATCCCCGATAGTTTGCGGGGTGCCCGGAGCCTCGGCAGAGCGCACATTTTAACTGGGTCATATCTATGACCCTATCTTGCCTGAGTTTACACTCCCCCGTTTTGTGGGTATCTCCACATTTAACGCAGACTGGATCCATACCACAGTTAACTGCAACGTGTCCAAACCCTTGGCAGTTCATGCATTGAAGCATGTCTTTCTGCTTGTTTTATTTTTCCCATCGTACAATTTGGTAATCCAGGACTGTTATATTCCTTAGACCACTCAATTTGCTTTGGGGCGAGAGTTGAACTAGGAAGAATGGTAACTTCCGTTTCTCCCGTCTGGCTCTGACTGTGGTAAACGGTCTGACCCCGATAAAATCGAGATCGTCGCTCGCCACTTGAAGGAGCTCAGCTAAGAGCGCCTGCGGATCCGTAGAGGATTCGATACCCTTCAGGAGGATTGTTTGAAGCTTGTCTTCCTTTGGGGTGAAACTATAATACTCAGTTTTAGTTTGAGACAGAAGGTCTTTAACTTTTTTGTAGTGCTCTAAATAAGAGCACTGAATTGAATGCCTGTCTGCGTTTAGCCGCTTAATTATAAAATTGTTGCCTACGACCGACCTACATATTTGAATAGTTTCTTTAGTTTCCATTTTATAAGTATTTATAGGTGGCACCTTACCTTTCTTTGCTTGTGGCTGTTGCTGCTGTTGTTGTGACTGCTGCTGTTGTCTCTGCTGCTGCTGCATCGGCTGTTGTTGGGACTGTTGCTGTTCTGACTTCTGCTGTTGCGTTTGTTGCTGCTGCTGTTGCTGCTTCTGTGTCTGTTGTTGTTGCTGTTGTCGTTGTTGTTGTGGTTGTTGTTGTTGTTTTTTTGCTTGCGGCTGTTGAGGCTGCTGAGGCTGCTGAGGCTGATGCTGTGGCTGCTGAGTTTTCTGAGTCAAATGTTGCTGCTGCTGGACTGGGAGTGATTGTTGTTGTTTCGGAGGCTGCTGCTGTTGCCTAGCTTCTAGTTGCTCTTGGAGCGCTTCTTGACGGGTGCGCTGCTCAAGAGCCACCTGACGCTCCTTCTCCCTTCTTACCTCCTGCTTCTTCTTAAGTGCTTCCACTAACTCGATGAGCGAAGAAATCTGCTCGGTGAGTGTTTCGATCCACTCGTTCTCTTCTTCATCAGTCAGATCCACTATATCGCCACTGACATAGTGCCCTTCTGCTTCTTCTGACATATAGGATATGTTTACTTCGCCTGTTACGTTGGCGATATCGTTGACAGGCTCTGGATTGTTAGAGGCTTCTTCTTCAGCCTCATTGACGATTACGACATCAGCCTCAGCCTCGTCGTCGTCTTCCTTGTTATTGTCGTTATTGCTTTCTTCGTCGTCGTTAGAAGAGCTGTCCAGCTGCTTCTGGATTTTTTCTTGTGCTGGGGCCTTAGCAGTACGTCCGCGGCCACCGGATTGCCGTGTACGCACCTTAACCAGATTCGGTTTGTATTTTATCCGTTTTCTTCTCTTGAGCTCATCTTGGAGTTCTAATTTGCCTTTTGCAAGGCATGTTTTTGCTGCTGTACTGCTGCGGGCTTCGGCACGTGTCGATGACGCTGACATTGTCGTTGTTGTTGTCCTTACAGCTTTGGGTGGTACCACTGCTGTAGCTGTTGTTGCTTGGACTCTGGATGGTCCCGGTACATTGTGATCTGCTGTTCCATCACCTGATTTCACAGCTTGTTTGGTTGTTGTTGGGGGATCATCTTTCGATGTCCCCGTTGGCTTGACTATCTGATCTTGTTTACCTCTTCTCCTTGAAACTTCTTGCCAAAAGTTATTTAAAAAATAACCTTGCCCGGGATGGGGCTCGAACCCACGACCTTCAATTCTGTCGTCTGCCACTCTTTTTTTTTTCAAATTCAATTTTTATTTTTAATTCAACTTATAACTACTTAAATGCTAGACAAAAACCTTAAAAACTAGCTTACAGAATAACTTAACTAACTTACTGGCCCCATGCGGGCGCTCTAAATTATACTATAACTATATATTAAAAATGCCTTTGTTTTACGCCCAAAGGCATTTTTAATATATAGTTATAGTATAATAAAACTTAAATTAAAATTCAAAATTACTTAAAACTAAACGAGAAAATTTTTAAAAACTCGTTTTTCAAGACCTTTATTTTATTTAAAAACTTAAAACTACCCTTTTGCTAAATAAAACTAAATTAACCTAAATAAAACTAAAATATACGTAAATATACGTAAATAACTTAAAACTACTTAAAAATACTTAAAATAACTTAAAACTAGAACAGCCACCCGCAGCTTTTTTTTTTTTTTTTTTGGCGCAGCAGCCAATGCATATATGCACACACGCTTAGAAATATGTATGTATTAATATATATACATATTTAACAGCGCCAAATGCACATACACACCAACAAATGCAGTTTATGTGTTTTATATTTTTTTTTGGTGCCACCACTGTCCTACATAAATTACACCTATTAATACTTAAAAATACGTAGGTCGGCCAAGGCAACAACTTTGACTAACCATCAATATCAAGGTATTCACCCAACCACCAGTATTTTTGAATTTGCTTATAAAAGTCCCTTTTGTCCCGAAGGGGCACAGCTCTACTGAACCGCAGATGCTCTGCTCCGTTCCCAGAGCCGACGTCTTGACCATACAGGATTCGCCGATCCACAGTTCTACGGCCGACGTGGTAGATTAACGCAACCGCCAATCTATCCTGTATCAGCCCTCGACTGTCTAAATAGAGGAATGTCGCGGGTGGGATGAAACCGTTAAGACAAACGCTCTCACTTTATTCGTCGTTGGGGTAATAAGCCCCGAAAATAAGTCCATTGGCTGAGGTCATCGCTCTTGCAATGTGACCCCGAATCAGCTTAATTTAAAAGTTATCTATCCTGTTTACATTGGCTTCGTTGTATAAGACCTCGTTGGCATAATAATGTTTGTACTCCGACTCTGGTGTTCTGTGAAATCCAAGGCAGGTCCTAAGACACTGCCTCTCAAACACCCGAATCTTTTCCATTTGAGATGGGGCAACGTTAAACCACACAGGGCACCCATAGTCAATCATTGGCCGGATGAGGGCCATGTAGCAAATCACCTTCACCCTGTTTTCAAGGCGGCTGCTATAAAACAACCGTCTTGTCAACCCAAAGGCTCCCCTAGCTCTGGCCAGAGCAGCATCTACATGTCCATTGAAATATAGATACTGATCTAGCCATATGCCAAGGTACTTTACCACATCTTTACTCGCTAGTGGATGTCCACTTGGTGCAACGATCACTAGATTTCTCCAGTTCTTTCTTGTATCCCTAGAAGCCCTAGACAAAGGGGTTCTTAACAGGATAGTTTCTGATTTCTAAAAGTTAATTTTTAACTTGATGGTGGGCTCATCAGCTAGATGACATCAAACCCAATCTAGTACGCAATAATTGTCGATGATTACCTACTGCTTTATAAAATTTACAGAGAAAACTCCCTGTGAATTATATTATTCTAAAGAACTTTGATTAAAGTTAGACATTAGAAAAATTATGATGTTATGCTCGTGGCCAAGCGAAGTTATAAGAAAATAAAAACAATAAAAAGACTAAAAATAGTCGAATTAGATTTTATAAATTATCTGTAAATTTTATAAAGCAGTCGGTAATCATCGACAATTATTGCGTACTAGATTGGGTTTGATGTCATCTAGCTGATGAGCCCACCATCAAACTAGGGCGAAACGCAATGCTTGGAGTAAAGGCCACAAAACCTTTAATATTGAATTTCATTCATAAATACTCCATTTAATAAAATCTAATTCGACTATTTTTAGTCTTTTTATTGTTTTTATTTTCTGTTAATTTTTAACTTCCAGTCATCACAATGTCGCTGAATCTTGTCGAAGTCACGCTGCAAGAGAATTCTGATGACTTCAACTTTTGGACAGGTCCTGTACGCTACAAGGTCATCGGCATACGCAATCGCATGAGTGAGACTACCTATCAGATCGCTGGTGTAAATACTAAAAAGAATCGGTGAGTTCACAGCTCCTTGCTGTAGACCGTTTTTAATATCAAAAGTTGTGGTAGAAGTTACATTGCCACTTTTGACAACAAACTTTCTACCATTGAGCATGTCATGAAGCATATATAACAGTGGTTTACTTATGCCAAATCCAGTTAATTTCAGATAAAGACCCTCTAACCATACGGTGTCGAAAGCCTTCTCTAAATCAACAAGAACGGCACCCGTCCATTGATTTTTCGTTTTGTTCCATTGAACATCAGAAACTAACTTAGACGCGGCATGAATAGTGTCATGCCCCGCCTTAAAGCCAAACTGATTATCTGGAATAATATTTTTGTCCTCAGCCCACTTGAACAGAGCTCTATTGAGAATCTTTTCGAATACTTTACTGATACTTGGAAGAAGACTTATCGACCGAAGATTTTCCGGATTGGAGCTGTCCTTTCCCTTTTTGGGAAAAGGATGGACCACAGCTGTCTTCCAACTCACTGGATAATATGCATTATTCAATGCGTTGTTGAACAGTGTGGTATAAATGTCTATGGCTTCCTCAGGGAGATGTCGTAACACAATGTTGGGTATACCATCGACCCCCGCAGATTTCTTTTTCTTTAATGTTTGAAAAATTAACTGAAGTTCTACCTTCGAAATTAACAATGAACTGGGTCCATTTCGCTCGGCGATGGTGGCGTTTGCCAAGTTTTCTTCATTAAACCCGGTGAAACCAGTATTCTCAGATCGCCATTGCGTTATGTTATTTTCAAGATAGAAATTGTGCAGCAAGGCTCTGTTCTCCAGGTCATGATTCGGACGAATGCTAGCATTCACCTTATACACTTGCAGCCCCTAGAGCTTCTACCTTTTCCTGTGGATCTTCTATCATAAAAAAGTTATCATCGAAAACGGCACCCTCCGGATCTATTCCCGCAATCGTTAGTACGTCTTCGTTATCTGTTGTCCTCTGGAGTTTAAGACATGGAAGTTCGTTTTGATCATTTCTTCTAAATATCTTATTTATTTGGGGAAACATACTAGGGTCGCTAGAATTAACAGCCCGAATTCTGTTATCCCAATATAAATTAATGGACAATCTATAGTTTTGTTTAATCATAACATTAATGTTTTTGATCGACGACTTCAATGTCCTAATCTCCAGATCACGTGTGTCCGTGAAACGTCTGTAAAGAAGTTTCAACCTAGTCAGCAGTCCACTTTTTTGTCGGTGTAGTGCGTCGATTGTCGCGTTCTTGTATAAACCAGTATGGTGTTGTTCCTTATATTTTGGGATTGTTCTGTCCATTGTTCGTTTTATAGTCGTATCCATTTGAGTCAGGTACCCGTCGATCTCGACGTTCGTCAGGTTCCTGTCATTTGGTGGAGAAATGTCATCGGAACGTACTTCTCTTGCCAAGGAGTTGGAGAAGCGTAGCCAACGCGTCTTACTGAAATTGTAAGAGTGCGCTGGCACATACTCATCCAATTCCACAAGTTCGCTTGGAAGCTGTATTACGGTGGCGAGCCCGCAGTGATCACTGTCATATTCAATTGTTCGTAAGCAGTTTCTTGTCAGTTGATTTGTTGCGACAGTTATAACTAGTCGTGAGTCAAGCAGTAAAAGATCCAGAAAACTACCACTTCTCGGAAATGACGGTCTATCTGTAGCCAAAAGGTCGATCCTACACTCAACACTGTATCGTGCCATCCAATTAAGAAGATGGTTCCCTCTAGGATTTTGAACTTGATTTCCCCAATCTACATGTTTGGCGTTCAAGTCCCCTGCCATGAGATAATAATTCTCATCCAAGTTCAGTCTTAAGGATGCAAAAAGTTTTTCGAGCTCTGTGATAAAATTAGCCGGCTGAGGTGCGTCAGGTGCGTACACCGCGATTGCGTACATTCTTTTCCCTTGCTGGAGAGGAATGCAAACGATGCAAGCTTCTAGCAGCCCGAATCTTCGCACTTCACTATTATATATAACCTTATGTTTAATGCCCTTTCGTATGAAGATTGCGACCCCACCCCCTTGAGAAGAGTTGGGCCGATCCCTTCATACTATATTGTAATTTTTATTAGTCAGTTTGTGTTTCTGGCTTAGCTTATTTTCACTAGCCATAAACACATCAGGACTTTGGTCTTGCAGCAAATGAAAGAGGTTTGCTCTACGTTCGGTCCTAATCAGCGAATTCACATTCACAGCTAGGATCTTAAAGGGTTGCTCAGGCAGCGCGCCTTTAACCATTTCGCGTTGCCGGCAGAATAGAGTAGAGGTAATCCACCCTAGCCGCCTGCTCCCTGATCTGTTTTTGCACGTCGGTTAACTGACCATTAATGGTCAGCAACACCTGCATCAGATCTGCCTCTGGCACAGGAGCCGTAGGTACTTGGACCTGTTTGGCTACCTGTGGTTGAGGCTGTATCGTTTTTCCCTTTCCAGACGCCATTTGGGAGTAAGAAATTGCGGGATTGACGGAAGATATTGTCTGGCGTACTTCAGGGCGTCTCACCTCAACTGTTTTCTTTTGGGCTTTGTTTTGCTTGATCTCCTGAAACTTCGGACATCCCCGATAGTTTGCGGGGTGCCCGGAGCCTCGGCAGAGCGCACATTTTAACTGGGTCATATCTGTGACCCTATCTTGCCCGAGTTTACACTCCCCTGTTTTGTGAGTATCTCCACATTTAACGCGGACTGGGTCCATACCACAGTTAACTGCAACGTGTACAAACCCTTGGCAGTTCATGCATTGAAGCATGTCTTTCTGCTTGTTTAATTTTTCCCATCGTACAACTTGGTAATCCAGGACTGTTATATTCCTTAGACCATTCAATTTGCTTTGGGGCGAGAGTTGAACTTCGGTTTCTCCCGTCTGGCTTTGACTGTGGTAAACGGTCTGACCCCGATAAAACTGAGATCGTCGCTCGCCACTTGACGGAGCTCAGCTAAGAGCGCCTGCGGATCCGTAGAGGATTCGATACCCTTCAGGAGGACTGTTTGAAGCTTGTCTTCCTTTTGGGTGAAACTATAATACTCAGTTTTAGTTTAAATAAAATAAAACTACTATAAGCTACGTTATATATAAATTATATAAAAGCTTAAATTATACCTAATTTAACTACTTAAACTAACTTAAAAACTAGAACAGCCAAAGCATCAATGTGGTCAACTTTCAATATCAAGGTGGTCACCCAACCACAAGAATTTTTTCATTTGCTTAAGTATGTCCTTTATGTCCCGAAGGGGCACAGCTCTACTGAACCGCAGACGTTCTGCTCCGTTTCCAGAGCCGACGTCCCGATCGTAAAGGAGTCGCCGATCCACAGTCCTACGGCCGACGTTGTAGATTAACGGAACCGCAAATCTATCCTGTATCAGCCCACGACTGTCTAAAAAGAGGAATGTCTCGGGCGGGATGAAACCGTTAAGACGCACACTTTCACTATACTCATCATTGGGGTAGTAATCCCCAAAAATAAGTCCATTGGTCGAGGTCATCGCTCTTGCAATGTGACCCCGAATCAGCTTGATTAAAAAGTTATCTATCCTGTTTATATTGGCCCTGTTGTATAGAACCTCGTTGGCATAGTAATGTGTGTACTCCGACTCTGGTGTTCTGTGTAATCCAAGGCAGCGTCTAAGACACTGCCTCTCAAACACCCGAATCTTTTCCATTTGAGATGGGGCAACGTTGAACCACACAGGGCACCCATAGGCAATCATTGGCCGGATAAGGGCCATGTAGCAAATCACCTTTACTCTGCTGTCAAGGCGGCTGCTATAAAACAACCGTCTTGTCAACCCAAAGGCTCCCCTAGCTCTGGCCAGAGCAGCATGTACATGTCCATTGAAATATAGATACTGATCTAGCCATATGCCAAGGTACTTTACCACATCTTTACTCGCCAGTGGATGTCCACTTGGTCCAACGATCACTAGATTTCTCCAGTTCTTTCTTGTATCCCTAGAAGCCCTAGACAACGGGGTTCTAAACAGGATAGTTTCTGATTTCTGAAAGTTAATTTTTAACTTCCAGTCATCACAATATCGCTGAATCTTGTCGAAGTCACGCTGCAAGAGAATTCTGATGACTTCAACTTTTGGACCGGTCCTCAACGCTACAAGGTCATCGGCATACGCAATTGCATGAGTGAGACTACCTATCAGATCGCTGGTGTAAATACTAAAAAGAATCGGTGAGTTCACAGCTCCTTGCTGTAGACCGTTTTTAATATCAAAAGTTGTGGTAGAAGTTACATTGCCACTTTTGACAACAAACTTTCTACCATTGAGCATGTCATGAAGCATATATAACAGTGGTTTACTTATGCCAAGTCTAGTTAATTTCAGATAAAGACCCTCTAACCATACGGTGTCGAAAGCCTTCTCTAAATCAACCAGAACGGCACCAGTGCATTGATTTTTCGTTTTGTTCCATTGAACATCAGAAACTAACTTAGACGCGGCATGAATAGTGTCATGCCCCGCCTTAAAGCCAAACTGATTATCTGGAATAATATTTTTGTCCTCAGCCCACTTGAACAGAGCTCTATTGAGAGTCTTTTCGAATGCCTTACTGATACTTGGAAGAAGACTTATCGACCGAAGATTTGCCGGATTGGAGCTGTCCTTTCCCTTTTTGGGGAGAGGATGGATCACAGCTGTTTTCCAACTCACTGGATAATATGCATTATTCAATGCGTTGTTAAACAGTGTGGTATAAATGTCTATGGCTTCCTCAGGGAGATGTCGTAACACAATGTTGGGTATACCATCGACCCCCGCAGATTTCTTTTTCTTTAATGTTTGAAAAATTAACTGAAGTTCTACCTTCGAAATAAACAATGAACTGGGTCCATTTTGCTCGGCGATGGTGGCGTTTGCCAAGTTTTCGTCATTGAACCCGGTGAAACCGGTATTCTCGGATCGCCATTGCGTAATGCTATTTCCAAGGTAGAAGTTGTGCAGTAAGGCTCTGTTCTCCAGGTCATGATTCGGACGAATGCTAGCATTCACCTTATACACTTGCTGGGAAGCAGCGCCTACAGCCTCTACTTTTTCCTGAGGATCTTCTATTATAAAAAAATTATTATCGAGAACGGCAGCCTCCGGATCTATTCCCACAATCGTAAGTACGTCTTCGTTATCTGTTGTCCTCTGGAGTTTAAGACATGGAAGTTCGATTTGATCATTTCTTCTAAATATCTTATTTATTTGGGGAAACATACTAGGGTCGCTAGAATTAACAGCCCGAATTCTGTTATCCCAGTATGAATTAATAGATAACCTGTAATTTTGTCTGATCAGATTATTAAGATTTTTGATTGACGATTTCAATGTCCTAATCTTCATATCTCGTGTGTCCGTGAAACGTCTGTACAGAAGTTTCAACCTAGTCAGAAATCCACTTTTTTGTCGGTGTAGTGCGTCAATTGTCGCGTTCTTGTATATACCAAGAGGGTCGTGTTCCTTATATTTTGGGATTGTTTTGTCCATTGTTCGTTTTATAGTCGTGTCCATTTGATTCAGGTACCCGTCGATCTCAACGTTCGTCAGGTTTCTGTCATTTGGTGGAGAAATGTCATCGGAACGTATTTCTCTTGCCAAGGCGTTGAAAAAGCGTGGCCAACGCATCTTACTGAAATTGTAAGAGTGCGCAGGCACATACTCATCCAACTCTTTAAATTCGCTCGGGAGCTGTATTATGGCGGCAAGTCCGCAGTGGTCACTGTCGTATTCAATCGTTCGTAAACAGTTTTTTGTATGTTGACCTACAGTGTCAGTTATTATCAGTCTTGAGTCAAGCAGGAGTAGATCCAGAAAACAACACTGTATCAACCCATCCAATTAAAAAGATGGTTCCCTCTAGGATTTTGTACTTGATTTCCCCAATCTACATGTTTGGCGTTTAAGTCCCCTGCCATGAGATAATAATTCTCATCCAAGTACAGTCTTAAGCACTCAAAAAGCTTTTCGAGCTCTGCGATAAAATTAGCCGGCTGAGGTGCGTCAGGTGCGTACACCGCGATTGCGTACATTCTTTTCCTCTGCTGGAGAGGAATGCAAACGATGCAAGCTTCTAGCAGCCTTAATCTTCGCACTTCACTATTATATATAACTTTATGTTTAATGCCCTTTCGTATGAAGATTGCGACCCCACCCCCTTGAGAGGAGTTTGGCCGATCATAATGATTTATTTTTAATAATTTTCTCGTTAGTTTTAAGTTATCATGAATTTTAAATATAAGTTATTTTACGTCGAAAGGCATTGTTTAAGTATAGTCACAGTTTAATTTAGAGCGCCCGCATGGGGCCAGTAAGTTAGTAAAGTTAATATGTAAGCTAGTTGCTTAAGATTTTTTGTCTAGCATTAAGATAGATATAAGAAAATGAAAAATAAAAAATGAATTAAAAATGAATGATACTTCATTCTAAGGAATTCGCTTCGTGGGTTCGCATCCCACCATCTGCAATATTCTTTTTTTATTTTTTTTTGTCTTCCCTTATTTTTATCATTTTTATTTGATTTTTTTTTTTTCTAAGTCTAAAAACAATAATTTTTTATTGTTTTATTTTTTCGTATCATTTTTATATAATTTTTTTATTTTATTTTGATTCGCGATAATGGTTTGGTCTGCAACAGCCTGCCCTGATAGCTCAAACAATCAGCCCTTGTTTGCATGTTATGGAACCTGTGGCAATCTTTATCATGCCAAATGTGTTGGTTCCACGAATGCATTCATTGAAAAAATAAAAGCTTCAAAAATTGCCTTTTGGTACTGCACCGACTGCCGCGAAATATCCATTTCGCAGCTAGTTTTAAAGATGAATTCTTTCAAAGAAAACATATTAGTTGACAAATATTTGTTTGCAGAATCCTCCTAGTATTCTTCTTGCCCCAGTTGTTGAAAATGGTAAGAAATAGGGGACCAGAAAAAACAGTGATTAAAAATACGAGTCCTCCCCCAAAGCGAACCAATCTCTGTTGCGGATTCTTTTCTTGCCGTCGGGGTCAGTGCTGGCATGCTTGACCGGCCTACTGCTCGTCGGAGGACGTACATAGGTACTTGACCCCTATCGGAACCGCGCATACAAAATTCATGCCAGTCTTTGTGTCATGGTGTTAAGGACCCGCGAGAAATTCGCCTCTACCCTCCCAACCATTGACAACCCCTTACCTTGCCATCTTCCGCCTTCTCTACCTCATCTTAAACCTTTCCATTTTAATGATCCTCATCCATAATCCTAATTTTAAATTAAACCATTCTGTTAATTACTTTTTCAGGTTCAACTAATATTGGTTATTTTATTTCTCATTTTATTGACAAAACTACTCGTCGTAATAATAATAAAAATTTTAATTGGATCTTTATAATATATTTACAAAAAAAATACTAGTTACTATATTTATCAAAAAGAAAAGTTAAATAGGTACTTTTATTTAGATGTGTATGCGTATACTTTTCTATGTTTAATTTTTCTATTTGGATTGCAATACACTTGATATTAATAATTCTTATTTATCAAAATCCCCGACCCCAGAATTACACACCCAAGTAACATTTTAAGTTCATTGTAAGTTCTAAAAGCGCTTGAAAAGCTATTTTTCGAACCTACATGTTTCACAATTAACTCTATATACGCTTCTCGAGCCACTGTACGACTTATATGGAGTCAATTTCATGAGTTTGAGAGCACTATTTTGCTCCTTATCAACTCTAGAAAAGCAGTTTCATTGTCTGTATGCTTTAATGTCAGCTCTAGAAGTGCTTCTGAAGCCGGTGTCTTGCTTATTTAAAGCCATATGTATATTTGACAGTTGTTTACCTACTCCTTTTCATCATTCGTGGTATGTCGCGTCGTGAATAGAAGTTTACTGTGTAATAAATATTTTGCGTTAGTATATGTATAAATAAATATAGATGAACTATCATCGTCTGTGAAAAAGAAGTTATTTGTGTTTGTGATAAAATTTACCATCTATTAGATCGATTTCAAATTACGAGACAAAGTGAATTAGATATTAATAAAATGTCAATACAGATTTTTCCAAAGTGATTTTTCAGTGTGGTTTTGATTTTTCCACAAATGTTTGTAAAGTACTAAGCAAAACTACAACGCGCCTTCGAAATTTTTACTTTTCGGAAATAAAATAATATAAATATAATTACAAATTATGAAAAACAAGGCGAGAAATCACTCGAAAAAAATGCATACATTCTAAATAAAAAAGTATCAATGAAAACAGCTTTTAATTGTTTTGGATAAATATAATAAATGTAAAAAGAAGAAAAAAATTTGTTGTTTTTATTGTTTCATCCAATTTTTTCGCCATTTTTCGTTGAAGAAAATTAATACTTTTTGGAGCTCTTATATCGCCAAAAGACTTGGGTTATGTTGCACTAGAGCTGTTTAATGACATCAATGACAGCTCAATAATAAAGCACAGGGTGTCACTAGTAGAAACTTGGTAATGAAAAATTAGAGCGTTTTCATTTTTTTTGCATGTTAAAGTATTCATATTTGTGAATACTTTTGAAGAATATGAACTCCCGAGGCGTAACAAACGGGCAGGAACATAATGTAAAACACATGTATAAAAGACTTGATTCGTGCAGCGTGGTGGCAAAGCTCTTTTCTACGCTTTGAACAGAAAAACAAAATGTACCGCAAAATTTATAAACAAGAACAAAAAGTTACATACAGTAAAACAAATGGCAGTTTTGCGTAAGCACAGATTTCCAGGTTTTAATTAAACCATGACATTACGATGACAGAAAATCCTATAAAAGAAGGTATCGTCATGCCGTCTGTCGTTATACCTGTGCGGATAAAGGTATGTGCGTATTTGCGTATTTGCATATGTGCGTTTGTCTGTGCACTGAAATGCGATAAAAACGGTTGGATTTACTTCCAATTTCGTGTATAGCACGAAATGGTGATTAATTATAGCCCGTGTATAACGGATAAATTCTATATAATGGTTTTAGTTTTTCCTTGAGTTTATTACTTCACACAAAATTGCTTTTAAAGTTTCTGGGTAGATAAACGTTTAATATTAAACGTTTGATTACCCAGAAACTTGATCTTTTGATGTTTAGGCCATTTTCTGATGTTTTCCCATTTGAACCAAATTTATTTATTCCAATTCATCGCAATCCTTTTTTTGCAATCTAATTGCTCAAATAGCTCTCAGTTTTACTCACTAAGTATTTAATATTTGAGAAAGTAGTAATTTTGAAATGTTGTTATTGATCAAATGTTTGAAAAACCGTAAGTAGCAATGGATTGTGTTATTATAAAACTCGAAACTTGAAAAAGAACTATAATTACATCACTATAGAGCTGCTGTATTTTATACCAACTCTATAAAAGTACTTACAGAGAAAAGACACATACAATACATAGACAAACCAGGCACTCAGCTGTCAGTTAACAGATTTATTAGAGCTGTAAAAGAACTTTTTAGAAACAAAATCACCAAGAAAACATAAACAATGCAAATTTTATTGAAATTTCAACCAAAAACTATTTTATTTCTTATAAGCTTAGTTGTATTCTTCAGCTGGCTTTTAAAATTCTATAATAACGTAGCAATAACATAGTTCTTATTTTGTTTCAAAACGATTTGAATAAATTTTCACTTTTATATCATGATTTTGTTTTGTGTTTCATAATAGCTCTAAAAGCACAAAAAAAACACGAAGGCCTGTCATTTGGCCGAAAATAAATAAACTAGAGCTGCAAAAGAACTTCTAAAAAGCTATCCATTTAACCAATATACAAAATTAATATAAAAATGAACTAAGCGCTAAAAATAAGATTGCCAGAAGAACTCTATGTATATAAAACACAAACAAAAATTATGGACCTACAACTACATTTATATTAATGTAATTATTTAAAAGTTGAATAGTAAAAATCGCGTGGTGCCGGTCAAACACAAACAAACAGTTCCATTGAGCCTCTAAAAGAACTCTATTTGCTATTTAAAAGCTTCTCTGCAGCACAAAGACGTTGAGTGTGTAATGCTTTTATAGTGTCATTTCAAACGTTGCTTAGGAGCATAATTGTAGAGCCAAATGCTTTATAAGATAATAGAGCTGTAAGTTGTTGTCAAACTTCAATATAGAGGCGGGCTTTTAGAAGAAAACGCCAATAGCTGCAAGGGTTTTCAAAATAGAACAGAAGCCTTGAGATTAACTTTTTTAGAGCTGTTTAAAAACTTTTTAAGTACTTGCAGCTTCAACGATGTTACTTGGGCAGTATAAGAAATAATAGGTTCGCATCCCACCATCTGCAATATTCTTTTTTTATTTTTTTTTTTTGTCTTCCCTTATTTTTATCATTTTTATTTGAATTTTTTTTTTTCTAAATCTAAAAACAATAATTTTTTATTGTTTTATTTTTTCGTATCATTTTTATATAATTTTTTTATTTTATTTTGATTCGCGATAATGGTTTGGTCTGCAACAGCCTGCCCTGATAGCTCAAACAATCAGCCCTTGTTTGCATGTTATGGAACCTGTGGCAATCTTTATCATGCCAAATGTGTTGGTTCCACGAATGCATTCATTGAAAAAATAAAAGCTTCAAAAATTGCCTTTTGGTACTGCACCGACTGCCGCGAAATATCCATTTCGCAGCTAGTTTTAAAGATGAATTCTTTCAAAGAAAACATATTAGTTGACAAATATTTGTTTGCAGAATCCTCCTAGTATTCTTCTTGCCCCAGTTGTTGAAAATGGTAAGAAATAGGGGACCAGAAAAACCAGTGATTAAAAATACGAGTCCTCCCCCAAAGCGAACCAATCTCTGTTGCGGATTCTTTTCTTGCCGTCGGGGTCAGTGCTGGCATGCTTGACCGGCCTACTGCTCGTCGGAGGACGTACATAGGTACTTGACCCCTATCGGAACCGCGCATACAAAATTCATGCCAGTCTTTGTGTCATGGTGTTAAGGACCCGCGAGAAATTCGCCTCTACCCTCCCAACCATTGACAACCCCTTACCTTGCCATCTTCCGCCTTCTCTACCTCATCTTAAACCTTTCCATTTTAATGATCCTCATCCATAATCCTAATTTTAAATTAAACCATTCTGTTAATTACTTTTTCAGGTTCAACTAATATTGGTTATTTTATTTCTCATTTTATTGACAAAACTACTCGTCGTAATAATAATAAAAATTTTAATTGGATCTTTATAATATATTTACAAAAAAAATACTAGTTACTATATTTATCAAAAAGAAAAGTTAAATAGGTACTTTTATTTAGATGTGTATGCGTATACTTTTCTATGTTTAATTTTTCTATTTGGATTGCAATACACTTGATATTAATAATTCTTATTTATCAAAATCCCCGACCCCAGAATTACACACCCAAGTAACATTTTAAGTTCATTGTAAGTTCTAAAAGCGCTTGAAAAGCTATTTTTCGAACCTACATGTTTCACAATTAACTCTATATACGCTTCTCGAGCCACTGTACGACTTATATGGAGTCAATTTCATGAGTTTGAGAGCACTATTTTGCTCCTTATCAACTCTAGAAAAGCAGTTTCATTGTCTGTATGCTTTAATGTCAGCTCTAGAAGTGCTTCTGAAGCCGGTGTCTTGCTTATTTAAAGCCATATGTATATTTGACAGTTGTTTACCTACTCCTTTTCATCATTCGTGGTATGTCGCGTCGTGAATAGAAGTTTACTGTGTAATAAATATTTTGCGTTAGTATATGTATAAATAAATATAGATGAACTATCATCGGCTGTGAAAAAGAAGTTATTTGTGTTTGTGATAAAATTTACCATCTATTAGATCGATTTCAAATTACGAGACAAAGTGAATTAGATATTAATAAAATGTCAATACAGATTTTTCCAAAGTGATTTTTCAGTGTGGTTTTGATTTTTCCACAAATGTTTGTAAAGTACTAAGCAAAACTACAACGCGCCTTCGAAATTTTTACTTTTCGGAAATAAAATAATATAAATATAATTACAAATTATGAAAAACAAGGCGAGAAATCACTCGAAAAAAATGCATACATTCTAAATAAAAAAGTATCAATGAAAACAGCTTTTAATTGTTTTGGATAAATATAATAAATGTAAAAAGAAGAAAAAAATTTGTTGTTTTTATTGTTTCATCCAATTTGTTCGCCATTTTTCGTTGAAGAAAATTAATACTTTTTGGGGCTCTTATATCGCCAAAAGACTTGGGTTATGTTGCACTAGAGCTGTTTAATGACATCAATGACAGCTCAATAATAAAGCACAGGGTGTCACTAGTAGAAACTTGGTAATGAAAAATTAGAGCGTTTTCATTTTTTTTGCATGTTAAAGTATTCATATTTGTGAATACTTTTGAAGAATATGAACTCCCGAGGCGTAACAAACGGGCAGGAACATAATGTAAAACACATGTATAAACGACTTGATTCGTGCAGCGTGGTGGCAAAGCTCTTTTCTACGCTTTGAACAGAAAAACAAAATGTACCGCAAAATTTATAAACAAGAACAAAAAGTTACATACAGTAAAACAAATGGCAGTTTTGCGTAAGCACAGATTTCCAGGTTTTAATTAAACCATGACATTACGATGACAGAAAATCCTATAAAAGAAGGTATCGTCATGCCGTCTGTCGTTATACCTGTGCGGATAAAGGTATGTGCGTATTTGCGTATTTGCATATGTGCGTTTGTCTGTGCACTGAAATGCGATAAAAACGGTTGGATTTACTTCCAATTTCGTGTATAGCACGAAATGGTGATTAATTATAGCCCGTGTATAACGGATAAATTCTATATAATGGTTTTAGTTTTTCCTTGAGTTTATTACTTCACACAAAATTGCTTTTAAAGTTTCTGGGTAGATAAACGTTTAATATTAAACGTTTGATTACCCAGAAACTTGATCTTTTGATGTTTAGGCCATTTTCTGATGTTTTCCCATTTGAACCAAATTTATTTATTCCAATTCATCGCAATCCTTTTTTTGCAATCTAATTGCTCGAATAGCTCTCAGTTTTACTCACTAAGTATTTAATATTTGAGAAAGTAGTAATTTTGAAATGTTGTTATTGATCAAATGTTTGAAAAACCGTAAGTAGCAATGGATTGTGTTATTATAAAACTCGAAACTTGAAAAAGAATTATAATTACATCACTATAGAGCTGCTGTATTTTATACCAACTCTATAAAAGTACTTACAGAGAAAAGACACATACAATACATAGACAAACCAGGCACTCAGCTGTCAGTTAACAGATTTATTAGAGCTGTAAAAGAACTTTTTAGAAACAAAATCACCAAGAAAACATAAACAATGCAAATTTTATTGAAATTTCAACCAAAAACTATTTTATTTCTTATAAGCTTAGTTGTATTCTTCAGCTGGCTTTTAAAATTCTATAATAACGTAGCAATAACATAGTTCTTATTTTGTTTCAAAACGATTTGAATAAATTTTCACTTTTATATCATGATTTTGTTTTGTGTTTCATAATAGCTCTAAAAGCACAAAAAAAACACGAAGGCCTGTCATTTGGCCGAAAATAAATAAACTAGAGCTGCAAAAGAACTTCTAAAAAGCTATCCATTTAACCAATATACAAAATTAATATAAAAATGAACTAAGCGCTAAAAATAAGATTGCCAGAAGAACTCTATGTATATAAAACACAAACAAAAATTATGGACCTACAACTACATTTATATTAATGTAATTATTTAAAAGTTGAATAGTAAAAATCGCGTGGTGCCGGTCAAACACAAACAAACAGTTCCATTGAGCCTCTAAAAGAACTCTATTTGCTATTTAAAAGCTTCTCTGCAGCACAAAGACGTTGAGTGTGTAATGCTTTTATAGTGTCATTTCAAACGTTGCTTAGGAGCATAATTGTAGAGCCAAATGCTTTATAAGATAATAGAGCTGTAAGTTGTTGTCAAACTTCAATATAGAGGCGGGCTTTTAGAAGAAAACGCCAATAGCTGCAAGGGTTTTCAAAATAGAACAGAAGCCTTGAGATTAACTTTTTTAGAGCTGTTTAAAAACTTTTTAAGTACTTGCAGCTTCAACGATGTTACTTGGGCAGTATAAGAAATAATAGGTTCGCATCCCACCATCTGCAATATTCTT
This sequence comes from Baccha elongata, assembly GCA_951217065.1. NCBI lineage: Eukaryota > Metazoa > Arthropoda > Insecta > Diptera > Syrphidae > Baccha > Baccha elongata. The sequence continues at coordinate 1,898,932 of CATNUY010000079.1, forward strand.
TTTTTATTTTTTTTTTGTCTTCCCTTATTTTTATCATTTTTATTTGAATTTTTTTTTTTCTAAATCTAAAAACAATAATTTTTTATTGTTTTATTTTTTCGTATCATTTTTATATAATTTTTTTATTTTATTTTGATTCGCGATAATGGTTTGGTCTGCAACAGCCTGCCCTGATAGCTCAAACAATCAGCCCTTGTTTGCATGTTATGGAACCTGTGGCAATCTTTATCATGCCAAATGTGTTGGTTCCACGAATGCATTCATTGAAAAAATAAAAGCTTCAAAAATTGCCTTTTGGTACTGCACCGACTGCCGCGAAATATCCATTTCGCAGCTAGTTTTAAAGATGAATTCTTTCAAAGAAAACATATTAGTTGACAAATATTTGTTTGCAGAATCCTCCTAGTATTCTTCTTGCCCCAGTTGTTGAAAATGGTAAGAAATAGGGGACCAGAAAAACCAGTGATTAAAAATACGAGTCCTCCCCCAAAGCGAACCAATCTCTGTTGCGGATTCTTTTCTTGCCGTCGGGGTCAGTGCTGGCATGCTTGACCGGCCTACTGCTCGTCGGAGGACGTACATAGGTACTTGACCCCTATCGGAACCGCGCATACAAAATTCATGCCAGTCTTTGTGTCATGGTGTTAAGGACCCGCGAGAAATTCGCCTCTACCCTCCCAACCATTGACAACCCCTTACCTTGCCATCTTCCGCCTTCTCTACCTCATCTTAAACCTTTCCATTTTAATGATCCTCATCCATAATCCTAATTTTAAATTAAACCATTCTGTTAATTACTTTTTCAGGTTCAACTAATATTGGTTATTTTATTTCTCATTTTATTGACAAAACTACTCGTCGTAATAATAATAAAAATTTTAATTGGATCTTTATAATATATTTACAAAAAAAATACTAGTTACTATATTTATCAAAAAGAAAAGTTAAATAGGTACTTTTATTTAGATGTGTATGCGTATACTTTTCTATGTTTAATTTTTCTATTTGGATTGCAATACACTTGATATTAATAATTCTTATTTATCAAAATCCCCGACCCCAGAATTACACACCCAAGTAACATTTTTAGTTCATTGTAAGTTCTAAAAGCGCTTGAAAAGCTATTTTTCGAACCTACATGTTTCACAATTAACTCTATATACGCTTCTCGAGCCACTGTACGACTTATATGGAGTCAATTTCATGAGTTTGAGAGCACTATTTTGCTCCTTATCAACTCTAGAAAAGCAGTTTCATTGTCTGTATGCTTTAATGTCAGCTCTAGAAGTGCTTCTGAAGCCGGTGTCTTGCTTATTTAAAGCCATATGTATATTTGACAGTTGTTTACCTACTCCTTTTCATCATTCGTGGTATGTCGCGTCGTGAATAGAAGTTTACTGTGTAATAAATATTTTGCGTTAGTATATGTATAAATAAATATAGATGAACTATCATCGGCTGTGAAAAAGAAGTTATTTGTGTTTGTGATAAAATTTACCATCTATTAGATCGATTTCAAATTACGAGACAAAGTGAATTAGATATTAATAAAATGTCAATACAGATTTTTCCAAAGTGATTTTTCAGTGTGGTTTTGATTTTTCCACAAATGTTTGTAAAGTACTAAGCAAAACTACAACGCGCCTTCGAAATTTTTACTTTTCGGAAATAAAATAATATAAATATAATTACAAATTATGAAAAACAAGGCGAGAAATCACTCGAAAAAAATGCATACATTCTAAATAAAAAAGTATCAATGAAAACAGCTTTTAATTGTTTTGGATAAATATAATAAATGTAAAAAGAAGAAAAAAATTTGTTGTTTTTATTGTTTCATCCAATTTGTTCGCCATTTTTCGTTGAAGAAAATTAATACTTTTTGGGGCTCTTATATCGCCAAAAGACTTGGGTTATGTTGCACTAGAGCTGTTTAATGACATCAATGACAGCTCAATAATAAAGCACAGGGTGTCACTAGTAGAAACTTGGTAATGAAAAATTAGAGCGTTTTCATTTTTTTTGCATGTTAAAGTATTCATATTTGTGAATACTTTTGAAGAATATGAACTCCCGAGGCGTAACAAACGGGCAGGAACATAATGTAAAACACATGTATAAACGACTTGATTCGTGCAGCGTGGTGGCAAAGCTCTTTTCTACGCTTTGAACAGAAAAACAAAATGTACCGCAAAATTTATAAACAAGAACAAAAAGTTACATACAGTAAAACAAATGGCAGTTTTGCGTAAGCACAGATTTCCAGGTTTTAATTAAACCATGACATTACGATGACAGAAAATCCTATAAAAGAAGGTATCGTCATGCCGTCTGTCGTTATACCTGTGCGGATAAAGGTATGTGCGTATTTGCGTATTTGCATATGTGCGTTTGTCTGTGCACTGAAATGCGATAAAAACGGTTGGATTTACTTCCAATTTCGTGTATAGCACGAAATGGTGATTAATTATAGCCCGTGTATAACGGATAAATTCTATATAATGGTTTTAGTTTTTCCTTGAGTTTATTACTTCACACAAAATTGCTTTTAAAGTTTCTGGGTAGATAAACGTTTAATATTAAACGTTTGATTACCCAGAAACTTGATCTTTTGATGTTTAGGCCATTTTCTGATGTTTTCCCATTTGAACCAAATTTATTTATTCCAATTCATCGCAATCCTTTTTTTGCAATCTAATTGCTCGAATAGCTCTCAGTTTTACTCACTAAGTATTTAATATTTGAGAAAGTAGTAATTTTGAAATGTTGTTATTGATCAAATGTTTGAAAAACCGTAAGTAGCAATGGATTGTGTTATTATAAAACTCGAAACTTGAAAAAGAATTATAATTACATCACTATAGAGCTGCTGTATTTTATACCAACTCTATAAAAGTACTTACAGAGAAAAGACACATACAATACATAGACAAACCAGGCACTCAGCTGTCAGTTAACAGATTTATTAGAGCTGTAAAAGAACTTTTTAGAAACAAAATCACCAAGAAAACATAAACAATGCAAATTTTATTGAAATTTCAACCAAAAACTATTTTATTTCTTATAAGCTTAGTTGTATTCTTCAGCTGGCTTTTAAAATTCTATAATAACGTAGCAATAACATAGTTCTTATTTTGTTTCAAAACGATTTGAATAAATTTTCACTTTTATATCATGATTTTGTTTTGTGTTTCATAATAGCTCTAAAAGCACAAAAAAAACACGAAGGCCTGTCATTTGGCCGAAAATAAATAAACTAGAGCTGCAAAAGAACTTCTAAAAAGCTATCCATTTAACCAATATACAAAATTAATATAAAAATGAACTAAGCGCTAAAAATAAGATTGCCAGAAGAACTCTATGTATATAAAACACAAACAAAAATTATGGACCTACAACTACATTTATATTAATGTAATTATTTAAAAGTTGAAAAGTAAAAATCGCGTGGTGCCGGTCAAACACAAACAAACAGTTCCATTGAGCCTCTAAAAGAACTCTATTTGCTATTTAAAAGCTTCTCTGCAGCACAAAGACGTTGAGTGTGTAATGCTTTTATAGTGTCATTTCAAACGTTGCTTAGGAGCATAATTGTAGAGCCAAATGCTTTATAAGATAATAGAGCTGTAAGTTGTTGTCAAACTTCAATATAGAGGCGGGCTTTTAGAAGAAAACGCCAATAGCTGCAAAGGTTTTCAAAATAGAACAGAAGCCTTGAGATTAACTTTTTTAGAGCTGTTTAAAAACTTTTTAAGTACTTGCAGCTTCAACGATGTTACTTGGGCAGTATAAGAAATAATATTTAAATTTTATTTTATTTAAAAGATACAGGCAATATTAAAGTAAACTCACCAAACAAACGGAGTATCTTAGTCAGGAACGTCAATGTTGTGGCCACAGCTTATACGCCTGTTAATTTCATAATTTGTACCTGCTTCAATTGATCTTTTAAATTGAAAGATATTATTTAAATACGTATGTAGGTACTTTTGGTCTTCTTAAAATTTCCCGCAAGTGTTAAAATATTATTGCAAACACCACATAAAAAAAAATATATGCATAAATACACATATAACGTACACTGTACTTTAAAATTTAAATTATTTAGAGTTATTTGCAGTCTTGAATATATTTAAAATAGTTTACAGCAGCCAATGCTCTACCGTCGCACCACAGGATCTTATAAATTTCGGTGATCGTTTGTTGCACTTATCTTATGATATGTGAGCGGTGAATTTAAAATTTATTTAAAATAGTTCTTTTACGTTTCCGCTAGCCACTTTTCACAATTTTACATCAGGATTCGATGCGGGTAGTAAATATACACTTAAAAAAATCGACCTCCACTCTGTGGAGGTCGTGTACTTCAATTTTTGAAGAAATGTAGCTACAAAAAATAAATTTTATGTTAAACGGCTATATAGGTATATAACGTAACTTATTTTGTTACCTTGAAAACTATTTTTTTTTTAAATCAACTTAATGATTTGTCCTCCAATTGCTTCTGTTTGTTGGTAATTTATATCCAAATGTTTCTCTTCCAATGTTATAACTTCAAATAATTTTTTTTTTACACTTTAACTACTATGGTTTTAAATATTTAATTTTCTTCACTATTACCATTAATGGTGGCGGGTTAACAAATGTTGGCCTTGGGAGGGAATCTTTTCCAAATGATTTTCGAAATTTACTCTCATTTCTCCTTTCCTTTGGAAAAGTCCCTCCAACTATCAACGGTGTTTCCCACCCGCATACAGCTGAAGAAAAAGCTTTTGTGTTACGGATGACTATTTCTCCGTAGAGAGCTGTAGGGAAGAATAGTGTACAAATGTGATTTTGCACAAACATGCATTTTGTAACAAAGGGCTTTGCGTTTTGAGGATATTCCATATGTCATCAAAAATTCAAATAGAACCCACGCAATCTCCTTAGCTAATTTCTCGAAAAACACAACGTGGGAGCCGAACCTACTTATATAGCCGGGCGAAAGAACAGATAGAAAAGACCATATCAGATAAATGTAGTATTATCCTGCCTGATTCATTTCACTATTGCCTGATATCCTTAGCATGGAAGATACCGATATGTTTACCAGCTAATGTTTCAAGATCGAAAATGCAGTTTCCTACAACACGAAGGACACGAGCTTTCAGAAACTTGGGAAGTAATTTCGCATTTTTGCCTTGGGCAAAATTACTTTGGGTGAAATTCCTGTAGAAAACTTCCTGCCCTACCCTAAAAGACGTTGGCCTTGAACGCATATTGTAAGTTGCTTTTGATTTTTCATGTGCCTTTTGTAAGTTTCTGGTCAACTTCTGACGTGCAAATACAATTTTTGCTTCCTGTAGTACTATAGTCAGTTCAGGATCAGGAAGTGCTTTCAAATTTCTCAAAATTTTATACGACGATCCATGATTAATCATACTTTGCCCAAACATTGCAAAATATGGCTGACAACCAATTGAATCATGAGAATCTGACCTTAAAGCACAAACTATGCTTGAAAGATGAGAATCCCAATTATCTTGTTCGCCCTGTACAAAAACTCTCAGTTTATTTAAAAGATTTTTATTCACCCTCTCCGATATGTTTGCCTGTGGGGAGTAAAAAGCTGTTCGGATATGTTGCACACCATAGTTGGTCAAAAACTTAGCAAACTCAGAAGAAATAAATTGTTTGCCGTTGTCTGAGTGGACGAATTCAGGTGTTCCAAATGCATGGAAAACATCAGCTTCCAGAAATTTGATGATGTTGGCTGAAGTTGCTTTCGGAAGCGCTTTCAAGAAGGTATATTTGGAGAAATGATCAACAGCTATAAAAATGACAACGTTTCCGCTTTTTGTACGCGGATATGGGCCAAGAAGATCAATGTACAAACGTTGCATTGGTCGCTCAGATACGATCTGCTTCGTAATTGGAGGACGAAGAACTTTATTGGGGGCTTTCACGGTTTTGCATACCTCACACTGACTCACATAATCTTTAATTTCTGTCGCCATTTTGGGCCAGTAATATTTTTCCCAAATTCTTATATAGGTTTTTGAGAAACCACTATGACACGACAGTTTAGAATCATGGGCCATTTCAATTACTTTGTGAGTCAAAGTATGAGGTATCCACAACCGCCACAAAGATTCTTCGTTTTCAAGTTCCTCACTCCTGAATCTAACTCTTTTGTATATATATTTGTCGGATACAACTAGATCTGGAAGTGAGGCTTGATTTTTAACAATTTCATCTCTCCGTGACTGGTACTCAGCAGAATCGAACTCTGGCGAGTCAATGTCAATTTCTTCGGCTACCGTGTTGATACAAATCTTTTCCATATCCCCTCTTGAAAGAGCATCCGGCACGGTGTTAAGGGAACCCTTACGATATTCTATATTAAACCGGAAGCCTTGAAGCTCCAGACTCCATCTTGCGAGCCGAACAGTCAAATCTTTTAATGACATAAGCCATTTCAGACTAGAATGATCAGTAATGACGCGAAAAGGCAAGCCTTCAACATATGAACGGAATTTCCGAATGCTGAGCACTGCTGCCAGACATTCAAGCTCTGTCACCGTATAATTTTTCTGGGCCTTGTTTAACTTTTTTGACATAAAAGCTATGGGTTTCTCATTGCCATCTGCATCCAATTAGATAAATCTCCTCACTTGCCTAGCCGTTTTTGGAAGAGGGAAGTTTACCATCGCGTCTATCTTTTCAGGATTAGTTTTTAGCGTGCCCTGACCGACGATGTATCCAAGAAACTTGATTTCTCGCATGCAGAACTTGGACTTATTGATATTGATGGTTAAGTTTGCGCTGCGAAGGCAGGCTGCCACATCTGTCAATATTTTTATGTGCGTTTCAAAATCCGGTGTGCATATTAAAAGATCATCTAAATAAATGAAAACATGTTGTCTAAGTGGGGCCGGAATGACTCGGTCCATTAGACGACACATTCTCTGTGCGGCGTTACATAACCCGAACGGCATCACATTAAAATGATACAGCGGCCGTCCAGGTACAGCGAATGCCGTTTTTTGCTTTGACTCTTCATCTAACGGAATCTGCCAAAATGCATCTTTAAGATCTAGACCCGTTATGAAATGAGTGTCTTCTAATCTACTGATGATACCTTCAATATGCGACAGCGGATACGCATCATTAACAGTCTTGCTGTTAAGTTTTTGACTATCCAAACACAGACGTACTTTTCCTGGCTTCTTAACCATAACAATAGGAGAACACCAAGGTGAATTACTTTCCTCAATAACTCCTAGCTCTAACATGCGATCAAGCTCTTTGAAAACTTCCTCCTGCTTCACGGGCGAAAGAGGGTAGTGTTTTGATTTAATTGGTACTGCATCACCAGTATCGATGGTGTGTGTTTCCACATGCGTTCTACCAAGACCTAAATCAGCGAAATTTGGAAAACGACTTTTCACCGAATCTAGCTTGATTCGACGATCCATGATTAATCATACTTTGCCCGTACATTGCAAAATAAGGCTGACAACCAATTGAATCATGAGAATCTGACTTTAAAGCACAAGATATGCTTGAAAGATGAGAATCCCAATTATCTTGTTCGCCCTGTACAAAAACTCTCAGTTTATTTAAAAGATTTCGATTCACCCTCTCCGATATGTTTGCCTGTATGGAGTAAAAAGCTGTTCGGATATGTTGCACACCATAGTTGGCCAAAAACTTAGCAAACTCAGAAGAAATAAATTGTTTGCCGTTGTCTGAGTGGACGAATTCAGGTGTTCCAAATGCATGGAAAACATCAGCTTCCAGAAATTTGATGATGTTGGCTGAAGTTGCTTTCGGAAGCGCTTTCAAGAAGGTATACTTGGAGAAATGATCAACAGCTATAAAAATGACAACGTTTCCGCTTTTTGTACGCGGATATGGGCCAAGAAGATCAATGTACAAACGTTGCATTGGTCGCTCAGATACGATCTGCTTCGTAATTGGAGGACGAAGAACTTTATTGGGGGCTTTCACGGTTTTGCATACCTCACACTGACTCACATAATCTTTAATTTCTGTCGCCATTTTGGGCCATTAATATTTTTCACGAATTCTTATATAGGTTTTTGAGAAAACACTATGACACGACAGTTTAGAATCATGGGCCATTTTAATTACTTTGTGAGTCAAAGTGCGAGGTATCCACAACCGCCACAAAGAATCTTCGTTTTCAAGTTCCTCACTCCTGAATCTAACTCTTTTGTAAATATATTTGTCGGATACAACTAGATCCGGAAGTGAGGCTTGATTTTTAACAATTTCATCCCTCCGTGACTGGTACTCAGCAGAATCGAACTCTGGCGAGTCAATGTCAATTTCTTCAGCTACAGTGTTGATACAAATCTCTTCCATATCCCCTCTTGAAAGAGCATCCGGCACAGTGTTAAGGGAACCCTTACGGTATTCTATATTAAACCGGAAGCCTTGAAGCTCCAAACTCCATCTTGCGAGCCGACCAGTCAAATCTTTTAATGACATAAGCCATTTCAGACTAGAATGATCAGTAATGACGCGAAAAGGCAAGCCTTCAACATTTGAACGGAATTTCCGATTGCTGAGCACTGCTGCGAGACATTCAAGCTCTTTCACCGTGTATTTTTTCTGGGCCTTGTTTAACTTTTTTGACATAAAAGCTATGGGTTTCTCATTGCTATCTGCATCCAATTAGATAAATCTCCTCACTTGCCTAGCCGTTTTTGGAAGAGGGAAGTTTACCATCGCGTCTATCTTTTCAGGATTAGTTTTTAGCGTGCCCTGACCGACGATGTATCCAAGAAACTTGATTTCTCGCATGCAGAACTTGGACTTATTGATATTGATGGTTTAGTTTGCGCTGCGAAGGCAGGCTGCCACATCTGTCAATATTTTTATGTGCGTTTCAAAATCCGGTGTGCATATTAAAAGATCATCTAAATAAATGAAAACATGTTGTCTAAGTGGGGCCGGAATGACTCGGTCCATTAGACGACACATTCTCTATGCGGCGTTACATAACCCGAACGGCATCACATTAAAATGATACAGCGGCCGTCCAGGTACAGCGAATGCCGTTTTTTGCTTTGACTCTTCATCTAACGGAATCTGCCAAAATGCATCTTTAAGATCTAGACCCGTTATGAAATGAGTGTCTTCTAATCTACTGATGATACCTTCAATATGCGACAGCGGATACGCATCATTAACAGTCTTGCTGTTAAGTTTTTGACTATCCAAACACAGACGTACTTTTCCTGGCATCTTAACCATAACAATAGGAGAACACCAAGGTGAATTACTTTCCTCAATAACTCCTAGCTCTAACATGCGATCAAGCTCTTTGAAAACTTCCTCCTGCTTCACGGGCAAAAGAGGGTAATGCTTTGATTTAATTGGTACTGCATCACCAGTATCGATGGTGTGTGTTTCCCCATGCGTTCTACCAAGACCTAAATCAGCGAAATTTGGAAAACGACTTTTCACCGAATCTAACTTGATTTGCTGAATTGAAGTTAAATGGATAAATTCAGACTTTTCACTTTCTTCTTCTTCAAACACATCATTACTATCAATTTGGCTCACTTGAGGAGTCAGGTGAAATTCGTTCCAGAAGTTCATACCCAAAAAATTCTTTTGCGTCAAGTTAGGAATTACATAGAAAGTAATGGTCTTCGTTACATCATCAAGTGTAGTTGGGATATTACAATATCCGACAATATCTTGAGATTTACCGTCAGCTGTTTTGACGATATTTTTATACAGTAACATTTTAATACCATTTCTTTCTATAAATTCGTAACTTTCCGCTCCGAAAACAGAAATAGATTCGCCACTGTCCAACAAACCAGAAACTAGTTCATCTTTCAGTTTCAACTGCGCGTACATTCTACCGTCTGTTTTGAAAGTTAAGATCGTTTCGACTATGCACCTCTGGAACTCCTTTCGCTTCTGATATCTTTCCCTACACTTTTTTACCTGAGGACTTACAATAGGCTTGCCAAAGATTTCGGAACACCTCCTGTAACAGTCTTTTTTTCTCTCGTGAAGAGATTTCAAAGAAAATACTTTTACAGGATGACTTTCCGAAATAGGGATTTCTCTTTGCAGAATTCTGAGAGGACCATCAGACATTGAAACTTTACCGACATCATCATTTGAACAATCTTTAGACACTACAACCAAACTCGGACTACTATGAGAACATTGATCACTCCTTGTCTCAGCTCTGTCTTCTAATTCTGTTTCCTCTGGTCGGAGTAGCTGCCTTGGAATCGATTCACTCCGACTGTTTTGTCGATCCCTTGACGGTTTCCCTGGTGTTTTTGGCATTCTGGGGTACTCACGCCTTTTTTGCCACAGAGAAAACAGAATAGCTTTCTTTCGTGTGACGGACACTGAAAGAAGGAATGACATATTTTGTCACAGTTCCAACACAAAAGAGAAGATTGTTGACGATAACCACCAGACCTGCTGAAAGCTGCGACTTCTTCCGTAACGTCATCTTGCTCAATCTTTTCCTCCAAATGGATTTCATGAACGGTTCTTTGAGCAGTGCGTCTAGCTAAGAAACGTTCGGTTTCTCTTGCTTTAGATTTTAGTTGATCCAAGCTCGTAACACTCGCTGCTAACAACACTTCACCGATCTTTTCACGAGCGTTGCTTTTGATGATTTCAATCAGCTTCATTGAATCGAAAGGTTCATTTAAACGGTCATTCAGACCAACGACTGAGCTGAAGAAATCATCAGAAGATTCCTTAAATCCTTGCTTATACGGTTTTCACACCGAGCTAAAACCCGGTTTTCGTAAAAAAATCCCAAAAACTTATATAAAACCACAAGCTTTACCATACATTTTTGCTATGTTCAAGTTTTCGTAAACCACTAGTTTTATATAAAACCAGCCGAAAACTAGTTGATGATCAAAGCAAACACACCCTACAGAAAATTCAGCAACACATTCAGCACTCAAACGTCAAAAAAAATTTAAAAACAAGCAGTCGTTGATAATGTTGTCAAAAAATTATTTTGATAGCGAATTTGTTGTGGTAAGTAGATTTTTTTGTATGTTTCTTATAAAATAAAAATTCATTGATTTTTTCTTGCAGAAAATGGATGAAAAGAAAAAAAATAAGAAAAGGAAGTCGTGGGATTCGCAGGATGAGGAATTTCTCCTGGAACTGTGGGCAGAAAAGGAGCCGGAGCTCCGTGGAAGCCGGAAAAATTCGCACATATTTAAGGAAATGTCAGCGGCGTTTGAAGGGCGGCTAATGCAGTATACTCCGGAGGAGTTAAAAATGAAGTTACACAACTTGAGAAATAAATATAAGTAAGTAAATTTGATATTAACTTTTAATTCAATCAGTTTGTATAATGCATTCGTTTTGTTCTTTCTAGGAGTGAAAAAAAACTAATTGGACCCTCCGGAGGTTCCCCGTCGGAATGGCCACTATATTTAAAAATACATGCCATCCTTGGGGAACAAAGAATTCATAATTTGGAATATATTGTAGAGGACAGCCGCCCATCCGGTAAAATAACAACACAATTATTCGAGTAGTATTTTATTTATGTTTTTTATATTCTTTTTATTTTTATTCAGCTGGCACTTCCCCCGACATGTTTTCGGCTTCTGGTTCCAGGAGATATTCCTCATCGCAATATGAAGATATTGATGAAATTCTGTTTAATGATAATGAGGCTTCGTACTCATCCACCACATCGGCATCAGCAAGAACTTCAACGCCAGCTGCAAAAAAAAAACAAGAAATGGCAGTGGATGCTATTGATGAGAAAATAGAAATTTTCTTAAACAAATGTTCTGAGGCCGACGAGAGAAGCCACGACCTTGAGAAAGAAAAAGTTTCCCTATTCAAGGAATTTGTTGACGAAACAAAAAAATTTAATGAAAATTTTTTTAAATTGTTTCAACAATGAAAAATAATAAAAGAAAGAGTTGTTTTAATCGTTTTTACTACTTTTTTGGAAGATTTTTTGTGTGTGTGTGTGTGTTTACATTTTTGATTCCATTTGGGATTGAGGGACAATAGAAAACTTGATATTATTAAGCAAATAAACGCAAATAGTGTTTTCTTACCTAAATGCCTGCTAATGGCATTTCGTATTGAAGATGGAATGCTGCTATAGTCGTCTATCTGGGTGGTCTGGTCTGGCTGCTCTCTCTCTGTTGTGTTCTTAATATTTTTTAGCCATTGAATATTGATTTCATCATTGTTTCCATTGAGAAAATTATGCAAAACACAGCATGCTTTAATAATCAAATTGCTGTTTTCGATTCGGTTGTCTAATCCTTTTCCGATTCTTCTGAATCTGCTTTAAGGTGCCCAAAACTGTTCTCGACAACTCTTCGACATTTTGAAAGGGCATAATTGAAGTTTTTTTCTTCTAATGAAGCGTTGGTATCAAATGGAAATGGTTTCATTAGAGATTCAGATAACCTAAAAGCTGAATCTCCTATGAGTACGACAGGAACATTCTCTCCTCCTATTTGCTTCGACATTTCCTTCAAAATAGGTAGCCGGTGCTGTTCTCTTACATACGAATCTTCGTATATCTGGGAGTCGTTGCACCGGCCTGGACTTCCTATGCTTATATAAAGAAATCTGTAACTATATATAGGTATGTATATTGGAATATGATGTTTTTCATAAATTCGCGATTAGAATTCATATTCTTACCGATAATCAACCATGGCTAGTAAAACAGTTGAATACCATCCTTTATAATTATAATAATCTACTGCGTCTTGAACAGGAGGTTTTATTTCAATATGGCAACCATCTTGAGAAAATAGGAAAAAATATTAAATTATTTTTAAGAAAATTTACTATGCAGGATTTCGTAAATACGTACCAATAGCTCCAAAACACTGTGGGAAACCAAGTTTTTCGAAACCGTCGACGTTTTCTTTTATGATTTCTGCATTAAGTGGATACGCACATAAAAATTTTGGTTTGAGAACACGCCAAACCTCCTCACAAAACGTTTTCACAATTGTACAAACTGTAGATATTCCAACGCCAAACATAGCTGAAACGGTTCTATACTCAGCAGATGATCCCAGCGTAAAAATTGCGATAGCTACTCTTTTTTCGAGAGGTGTACACTTCCTGTAGTTTGTATCCTGCATTTCTAAATTTTTAAGTTCACTGCAGAGTATTATGAATGTTTGACGAGTCATCCTGAAATGTTGCTTAAAGTAGTCATCGTTGTTGTCCAAAACTTCTTTTTCCCGAAAAGTGCTTGTGCGTATCTGCGTTATGATATTAAGATATTTTAATATGTTTTTTTTTTTTGTAAAGGAAATGTTATTGGAAACTCACTTTTGTCCACATACTCCTCGGTCTACTATTTTTAATAGCACTGATAAGTGCTTTTTTTTCTGCTGAAGTCTCAGGATTTTCAATAAATACAACCTTTTTTTTCTTCTAATAGAAGTTTTAGAAGAAGAAATAAAGCTTAACAAAATCTTGGTATTTTGTTCAATTTTCTTTTTGTGGATGAAAATCAGTTTTAATTGATTAGAATTCATTTTATGTTCACAAATAATATTAACACGATTAAATTTTTGGCAATAAAAAATTTTAATCTACGAAATTTGACAGGCGGGTGTCAAAAACAATGTGTAATGTCAAACGAAACCCTGAAATATTTGGTGTGAATAGTTTTCTGGTTTTATAAAACTTTTTGGCCGAAAACCGAGTTTTTGGCTCGGTGTGAAAACCCTATTACGAGTGAGCAGGCGCATATAAACGTCGACATCATTTTCTTTGCGGCCGAATACTTCCTTCAATTTTAATTTCGTTCAAGCTAGCAGTGGGATTTTTGCGCAAAAAAGACCAATACCAATCGCTGACTTTTCCTCCCAATAACGAATGGCAATTGGTACAAATTTGCACATCACTGTAGTTTGACGAAGCTTGCAACCTTTCGACCTTGAAGAGAAAATCGGAAATGTTGTCACTACCGTCATACTTTATGTTCCACCTGTCCAAACGGCATGATTCAGGCGCATACAATGAACCTCGTGAACCAGAAGGTACATCGTGTGCCGTGTCCGGAATAGGTGGAAACATATTTGTTGGCAAATAATTCACTGCTCCTCTAACAATTTGTGGATTAAGGGGCTGCCCAAGTTCAGAAAAATGCTGTTTGGAGGGTTACTCAGGCTATCAATTTTACCTCTAACCTCACTCATGAATTGTTCCATTTGTTGGAAAAGACGGACTTGGTTTACCATTATTAATTTATCTATTCGAGTGGCCAAGTCATCTTCACTCTCTGTCGCAACACCAGCCGGACCTGCTGGCAAAATTTCCTCTACATCATTGACCGAATGGTCGGATTGGTCATTATGGGTTGACATGATGTCTACCGAATGTTCAAATTCAGAGTCGAGAGAGTCTTCAAAATTAAGACGATTTACCGTCTGGTGGAATCTCTCAGAACTCTGCAAAAAGGTTCCTTCGCTTAAGGACCTCGAAACAAGGCTAGTAAAATACCGATGCTTAGGAGGATAATAACTCATAAGCTTTCACCAAGCAGAATGAACCAAGACCACAAAAAAAAAATTCAGAACAAAAAAAATAACAACTATTTGACAGGTCTTTACAAAAATTGCAAGTGAAGCAAACGAGAAACAAGGGAAAGAAGCAAAGGAAACAATCGAGAAACTAGAAAAATAATAAAAAAAATTGTCACTTTGTAACTCTGGTAAGACCAAATTTTATATAAAAAAAAAAACTTCTTACTTCCTATTTACAAAAAAAAATAACTTTCAGCTAAACTAACAACTAAAAGAATTTATTGAATTAACTATATCTATTAAATTGATAATGCCTAAATAAAAACACTATTAAAAAAAAACTAACTCTAAACCTAACTCTAAACTAACATAAAAAAAATAAAATGTATGAAAACGATAATTAAATGAAAGTGATGAGGTGATTTAATGAAATGAAAATGATAGATGATTGGATTAAATGAAATGAAAATGAAAATAAAATGAATCTATCACTAAGTAACCCTATGCACTAAAACTAAACTAAATACTTATCTATACCTAACTCTACCTAAGACTATCTAAAATAAAAAAAAGAAGAACTAACCCTAACTATTATCAAAATAGTTTACAAGAAAGACTTCAGAAAATTATCTCTTACAAATTTCCATAAAACTAAAACTTAACTAAATCTACCTAACACTAAGTTTACTACTATCTAAAAATAAAAGGTTTCAAATAGTGTACAAAAAAAACGAAAATGAATCAATGATCAATGAAATAGTGAATGAATATCATGAATTATGAATTAAAAGAAAAATTTAATAAAAATATATTGCATATCACAAAAAAAAACAATAAAATATTTGTTTATCGTGGAATACAACTCGACTTCAACGCATTTATATTAACAAATGTTATTTAAAATAACAAATGTAGGTATTATAAGAAAAAATCCAAAATTAATATGAAGTAAAACGCACTTTACTTAAATACTCAATGCAAAAAAAAATAAATGTTTTGAACCTTCTTTTATTTATAACAAAAAACTATATCATATATGGATCTGGATGAGAATCACCTACTCTGGAAAGAAGATGAAATATTGAAAACGAAAGGTGGCAAAGTTCTACGAGCCGAGATAGAAGAAAAAAAAATTAAATAAACTACTTTAACTATTTAAACTACTCTACGAAAAAAATATACGCTATCTTTTCTAGGGCGCTTCGCAACCAAAACTTGATTACAAATCGACTCTAGAAAATTCGCTTTTGTAGATGGAAGGTGCACTTGAAAACTTAACATGAATCATCTGTGGCTCTTCCATCATTATTTTTATTTATATGATGTCTTCGCACATCTGGGCATTAATGCCAGCATATAATCTGCCAGCTTTATGACTCAGACTGCTAAACACCATGTATGTGTATTTTAGAACTGACCTACCTCATCGCAAACGCAGTACCAAGGTCATGCCTCGGATACCGGGACTTATGAGGAAAGTCAGCTCCTCAAAATCAAAATCAAAACAAAGTTAACAAAAAAAATTAAAAAAGAAACCAGAAGCTAAAATTAAAATGAATCAAAAAAAAGAAAAAAAAACTAAAATGAAAATTTAAAACTGAAAAATTACTAAAGAAAAAAAATTTAAATCAAATGAAAACAAAACAAACTACCTATCTCGACCCTTACAGCTTTGCTACTTTGCAGTAGCGAAACCTCACGTTGCGGGCGCCATTGTTGCGGATTCCTTTCTTGCCGTCGGGGTCAGTGCTGGCATGCTTGACCGGCCTACTGCTCGTCGGAGGACGTAGGTACTTGACCCCTATCGGAACTGCGCATACAAAATTCATGCCAGTCTTTGTGTCATGGTGTTAAGGACCCGCGAGAAATTCGCCTCTACCCTCCCAACCCCTTACCTTGCCATCTTCCGCCTTCTCTACCTCATCTTAAACCTTTCCATTTTAATGATCCTCATCCATAATCCTAATTTTAAATTAAACCATTCTGTTAATTACTTTTTCAGGTTCAACTAACATTGGTTATTTTATTTCTCATTTTATTGACAAAACTACTCGTCATAATAATAATAAAAATTTTAATTGGATCTTTATAATATATTTACAAAAAAAATACTAGTAACTATATTTATCAAAAGGAAAAGTTAAATAGGTACTTTTATTTAGATGTGTATGCGTATACTTTTCTATGTTTAATTTTTCTATTTGGATTGCAATACACTTGATATTAATAATTCTTATTTATCAAAATCCCCGACCCCAGAATTACACAGTATAAGAAATAATATGTAAATTTTATTTTATTTAAAAGATACAGGAAATAAATATTAAAGTAAACTCACCAAACAAACGGAGTATCTTAGTCAGGAACGTCGATGTTGTGGCCACAGCTTATACGCCTGTTAATTTCTTAATTTGTACCTGCTTCAATTGATCTTTTAAATTGAAAGATATTATTTAAATACGTATGTAGGTACTTTTGGTCTTCTTAAAATTTCCCGCAAGTGTTAAAATATTATTGCAAACACCACATAAAAAAAATATATGCATAAATACACATATAACGTACACTGTACTTTAAAATTTAAATTCTTTAGAGTTATTTGCAGTCTTAAATATATTTAAAATAGTTTATTTAAAATCGAAAATTTTAAATTAAAAAAAATAAAAAATCTCAATCAGCCACCAGAATTTGAACCTAGAACTTCTAGGCCAGCAGCCAATGCTCATTTTTATTTTTAATTCATTTATATTTTTTCATTTCCTTATATCTATCTTATGCTAGACAAAAAATCTTAAACAACTAGCTTACATATTAACTTAACTAACTTACTGGCCCCATGCGGGCGCTCTAAATTAAACTATGACTACTTAAAAAATGTCTTTCGACGGAAAATAACTTATTATTAGAATTCATGATTACTTAAAACTAACGAGAAAATTATTAAAAAAAACTCATTTTCTATATCGTTTATTAATTTTTTATAAAACTTAAAGCTACCCTTTACCTAATAAAACTTATTAAAACTAAATTAAAACTAACTTAAACTACATAACATCTAATTAAAACTACTTAAAATAACTTAAAAACTAGAACAGCCACCAGCAATTTTTTTTTTGTGCATACGCATATGCACACTCGCGTACGCCCATACCTATGTTTATATGTTCATATACATACATACATGTAGAGTTAATTTTATTGTAATTTATTAATTAAGTACAATTATTTTAAATTCAAATTGATTTATTATTTTAATTTTAACAAAAAAAGCAAGTAGTAGAATTATTAAAAAAATAGATTAAGCAAAGTAGGTAGTTCGACGATGTTGCTGGATCGGTGGTTGGCAGTCAAAGAGACCGCCGTATTGTTCTCTCGTTTGTACATCGTCTCCCATCATCGATGCTGCCAACTATTGTAATTGTAAAGTTAATCGGTTCATCAGTTTCTTCGTTAACTTCCAGTAAAGTAAGAAGGTAGGAGTTGCCAACTACTCAATTCCTACAACTCGGCCATCCTGTTAGTTCAGCGTCCCGAAGAACTCTTGAATTTTCATAAGGTCATCTCAGGCAACAAAATTTCTTCTCATAGCTGGTTATTAAATTTTTCATCTTTGGTAACAAAATCTTCTCAGATAGTATCGTCTCAGTTAGGTACATCTCATCTCAAAATCATCTAAGGTTATAGTAATCACTGATAAAATAATTCATCAAAGCTACGAAAGTCATCTTGGGTTGGAAGTCATCTCTGGTAGGTATGTCATCTCAGGTAGGTATATCATCGCAGGTAAAAAAAAAATTGTAAATTAATGGTCATCTCAGCTTATTGGTAAAATTCATCTCAGGTTAAACATTATCGGTAAGTATATCCTCTGCATCTTTTCTCCACGCTGAGTTAGGTAAAACAGCCGCATTTTCATCAACTTCGTCTTCACTAGAAGAATCATCGTATGGAATCCATGGTTTCATATTATCGGCACTACTGCTTGTCTTTCTAGGTCCCTCTGATTCATCAACTTTCTCCACTTCATAACGATCATGTAGGCCAACGTTTGAAACCCTATAAGGACCAAGAAATTTTTTATGAAATTTGATTAAATTACCAAACTGTGTTCTGCGTATGGCTACGAGATCTCCAACTTCATATTTCCGGGCTGCTTTGCGTTTTTTATTAAAACCACGCTCATTTTCGCACTGGACAGACTCAATTTGTTTCCTCGCTTCTTCACGCACTAAATCTCGCTCTTCGTTAAATAACTCCAAAAGCTCTTCAGTCACTGCTTCAGCAATTCGAATGTCTTCCTTGTTCCTCATATGCACTCCAAACATTAGTTCAAAAGGACATCGCCCAGTGCTCCTGCTAACGCTGGAATTTAAAAACTTTTGAACTTTATTTGTTAATTTATACCAATCTTGAGGTTTTTCCAAAGAGAGTTTTGTTAGTATAGGAATAATAGATCTATTAATTCTTTCAACCTGCCCATTACCCCTTGGAACACCGGTCGTTATTGTGGTATGTTTGATACCTTCCTCCTGGCAATATTCGTCGAAATTTTTTGAAGTAAAAGCTGTACCTTTGTCCGTAATAAATCGGTGAGGGATTCCAAAAACACTGCTCTGTTGACTAAGTTTCTGAATCACTTCCGTGGTACATAAAGTTTTTGTCGGATATATCCACACGAACTTACTGAATCCATCGACGAGAACGAGAATGTATTTGTACTGCTTTCCAGTTGCTGAAAGTGGTCCAACGTGATCCAAGTGATACGTGTGCAACGGACGATCTTCTTTTGGAATCGGGTACAAGTATCCTTCCTGCTTCCCCTGCTCCTTTGCCGATAATATGCACTCAATGCAGCATTGTCTACATTTTTCTATTTTTTCTCTAAGGTTAGGGATAGAATAATCTCTTTTAATAACGTCTTCCATTTTTTTAACAGAAAAGTGGCCTTGGTCGTGAACTTTTTTAATAAGTTCCTTTTCCATACCTTTTGGTATGCATAAAAGCCGGTCGCCTTGGCCGTTTACCTCGTATAAAATGTTATTTTCATAAACAAAATTTTTATAACTACCTTGCATCAAAAGTTTGATAATAATAGCTATTCTTTCATCTTTTTTCTGATCTGATTTCAACCTTTCGATCATTTCGCTCTGGACAACCATGGATAAGGGATTTCGGCTGAGTGCATCTACATGTCTCATTCTTGTACCTGCCTTATGTTCAAGCTTATAGTCGAAATCCTGAAGAAGTAAAGCACAGCCAGAGATTCTAGAAGCTAAATCCTTTTTTTCTATCGTCTGCTTAAATGCCGCACAATCAGTGACAATTTTGAAAGGAATGCCAAGAAGATACACTCTTAGTTTTTTTAGAGCTGCGACAATAGCTAAAACCTCTAATTCATAGCTACTATATTTTTCTTGAGTAGGAGAGGTTTTACGACTGTAAAAATATACAGGATGAAACAAACTATCGTAACTGGACTTTTGCATCATTATAGCTCCAAAACCAAATTTAGATGCGTCCGTATGTAGTTCAGTTTCTGCTTTTGGGTTATAGATCAAAAGGACTGTGTGTTGCGACAGTGAATTCTTAATAACAGTAAAAGCTTCCCTCTGTGCTCCTTCAAAAATAAATTTATTCTCCTTTCGCAATAAATCACTCAATGGTTTAGCCAATGTACCATAATTATGGATGAACTTTCTAAAATATCCTGAAAGACCAAGAAAGCTCTGGACATTTTTTAAACTCTTAGGCTCTGGAAAATTCTTCACGGCATTTATCTTTGTTTTGGATGGACACACACTTCCTTTTTCGATTTCATAGCCAAGGTTTTCTATTTTACTGAAAAGAAAACGACACTTTTTCCAGTTGAAACGTAGACCAAATTTCGCAGCTAATTCAAAAACCTTTTTCAAATTGTAAATAGCTTCTTCACAGGATTTTGCAATAATTATAAAATCATCGATATAGACAATAAGAATGCCTTCTTTAATAAGTGGCGAAAATATCCAGATAATGAATTTTTGAAACACATTAGGCGACAAACATAACCCAAACGGCATTTTCAGGAACTCGAATTGACCTGATGGAGTGACAAAAGCCGTATACTTCCTGCTACTCTCTTCAACATTCACATGAAAGAATCCATTCTCAAGGTCTAGTGTGATAAATACTTTTGACGTTCCAAGTTTATCTATCTGATCCTCTATAAGTGGAAGAGGAAAATGGTTTCTGATGATTTTTTTGTTGAGCTGTCTAAAATCAACGCATAAAAGTTTAGATCCGTCTTTTTTTGAAACTAAAACTATAGGGCTAGCAAAATCTGAACAACTCGACCGAATAATTTTTTTCTCCAGCCATTCCTCAATTGTATCATCAACTATCTGCTTCTCAAGGGGTGAAAGACGACGCGGGTTTCGGCAAATAGGAGCTTCATCAGTGAGGATGATTTTCATCTCAAAATTATTTTGACTTTCTTCCCTTGGGCTATGATCTTCAACTAACATTTTGACTAGTTCATTGTACTCCGCAATTCCCACTTGTAAATCAATCTCACGTTCCTGGCTAACCATAAAACACTCTAGAAAATTATCAAGTTTCTTCACCTCAACTGAATCCATCGACTTGGAGTAATTGATATTTGCGTGTTGTTAAAAACGTTTTGTCCCAAAATCATACGCATTGACATGTAGCTGTCCGATATTACATGAATTATATCCTTGAAAACATTTTCGTCGAATGAAATACTTCCCACAAAACTTCCTAAAGTTTGGACACCTTTATCCGACAATCCTCTTAACTGCATTGGATGACCTGTCAATGTTGGAGCACCTAATCGAATGTATTCATCTGAGCGTAGTAATGAGAGTTCGCTACCAGTGTCTAAAAGAGCTTCGACACAATAATTTTCATTAACAAATTGAACAGTCTTGTAGAAATTGGAATTTGGACTACTCGAAGCACAGGTCGCTTTGACATTTTTAAAAGTAGAATCATTTGTGCATTGTGGTGATTTGTGACCAAACTGACGGCACTTGAAACATTTAGGCCCTTCCGCTTTCTTGCTACACACACTGGCTCGATTACCCTTAAGCCCGCAATTAAAGCAAACTATACTTAAACCTCCAGAAGAACCCGAAACTGTCGAACCTGTATGCATTTTATTTGAAGACGAATTCAGCTTTAAACCCGATGACGAAGCCTGACATCTTTCAGAAAAAGTTTTATAGACTTCCAATTTACGCTTAAAATCTTTGAAATTGTTTGCACCGTAAAGCATTGCTTTATTCGCATGGGAATCTTTGATACCATCTATCACGTATTGTATTATCGATAGCTCATCAATGGTTGCACGAGCTCCTCTTTCATTTTTAGGAAATACTGCAAAACTGTTTCGTCTTTATTTTGCTTTTTTGCCGTTAGCTTTCTATGTACCTCCGCGCTCGACCAATTTTCCCAAACTCATCAGATAGATAATTTTTTAAACTTTTCCACGTGTTAAGCCCTGGTTCGGAACGAATAGCCAACTTCGCCGAACCCGATAAAAGTCTTTTCGCAAACAAAAGGTTTTCTAACTGAGTCCACTTCATCAATTCTGCCGCGCTCTCTACCTCACCAATCACACACCAAACACTATAGTCGTCATCACCATTAAATTCCTGTATAGAATCCGAGACATCTTGGAAAGACGCACCTCCACGGCTTCTATTTCGTAGAGCTTCTACCTCGTCCTGCAACAATGATATTTCAACGTCTTTCCTTATAGTGGTTTCTCTCTGATCCAGTTGTTTTTCCCGAACTGCCAATTGCCTACTTTTTTCTTCTAACTCTGCCATAGCATCTGATATATCTAACGATTGTGGATGAATTGTGGTAGTATTTCTATTTTTTCTACCCATTATAAGCAAAACAGAGAATCGTAAAAATAGAAATAAATTGCAAAACAACGTCTAATCCTCTACGAACAAGTGAATACCAGCAAAGCTTATCCAGCACTGATCTTAAATGATGATCGATTTCAGTTGAGAGAAATTAAAAAAAGTAATTGTACACTAAAGCGTACACTCGAAGCAGTAATTACACGAACTTATCAATTCTATTGTCTCTCACTATCCCAAAGTCACAATGTCAAATTGTAAGAGAAATTTCAACATTTTAATTATACCATCAAGCCGGGTTATTTTCACGGCCAAATATTCCTTCGATGATACAGCTTCTCAGCAGCAACCGCAACTTAAAAAACGTAAAAAATTATCGAATATTTTTACAGTTTCAATGATTAAATTTTTTAATTTAATTTTAGGTAGGTTGAGCCCCCATGTAGAGTTAATTGTAGTAATTTTATTGTAATTTATTAATTAAGTACAATTATTTTAAATTCAAATTGATTTATTATTTTAATTTTAACAAAAAAAGCAAGTAGTAGAATTATTAAAAAAATAGATTAAGCAAAGTAGGTAGTTCGACGATGTTGCTGGATCGGTGGTTGGCAGTCAAAGAGACCGCCGTATTGTTCTCTCGTTTGTACATCGTCTCCCATCATCGATGCTGCCAACTATTGTAATTGTAAAGTTAATCGGTTCATCAATTCCTACATACATATGCATTCGCAACCGCAAGTGCCCACATACAAATACGTTTACTTATGTACTTTTTTTTCGGTGTCACCGTCACTGTTCTACCTACTTTACTTATCTTTACCTTAGAACTATATTAGTCGGCCAAAGCAGCAATATGGTCAACTTTCAATATCACGGTGGTCACCCAACCACCAGAATTTTTTGACTTGCTTAACTAAGTCCTTTCTGTCCCGAAGGGGCACAGCTCTACTGAACCGCAGACACTCTGCTCCGTTCCCTGAGCCGACGTCCCGATCATAAAGAAGTCGTTGATCCACAGTCCTACGGCTGACGTGGTAGATTAACGGAACGGCCAATCTATCCTGTATCAGCCCACGACTGTCTAAAAAGAGGAATGTCTCGGGCGGGATGAAACCGTTAAGACGCACACTTTCACTATACTCATCATTGGGGTAGTAAGCCCCAAAAATAAGTCCATTGGTCGAGGTCATCGCTCTTGCAATGTGACCCCGAATCAGCTTGATTAAAAAGTTATCTATATTGTTTATATTGGCCCTGTTGTATAGAACCTCGTTGGCATAGTAATGTGTGTACTCCGACTCTGGTGTTCTGTGTAATCCAAGGCAGCGTCTAAGACACAGCCTCTCAAACACCCGAATATTTTCCATTTGAGATGGGGCAACGTTGAACCACACAGGGCACCCATAGGCAATCATTGGCCGGATAAGGGCCATGTAGCAAATCACCTTTACTCTGCTGTCAAGGCGGCTGCTATAAAACAACCGTCTTGTCAACCCAAAGGCTCCCCTAGCTCTGGCCAGAGCAGCATCTACATGTCGATTGAAATATAGATACTGATCTAACCAGATGCCAAGGTACTTTAACACATCTTTACTCGCCAGTGGATGTCCACTTGGTCCAACGATCACTAGATTTCTCCAGTTCTTTCTTGTATCCCTAGAAGCCCTAGACAACGGGGTTCTAAACAGGATAGTTTCCGATTTCTGAAAGTTAATTTTTAACTTCCAGTCATCACAATATCGCTAAATCTTGTCGAAGTCACGCTGCAGAAGTATTCTGATGACTTCAACTTTTGGACCCCTTCTGTACGCTACAAGATCATCGGCATACGCAATTGAATGAGTTAGACTACCTATCAGATCGCTAGCGTAAATACTAAAAAGAATCGGTGAGTTCACAGCTCCTTGCTGTAGACCATTTTTAATATCAAAAGTTGTGGTAGAAGTTGCATTGCCACTTTTGACAACAAACTTTCTACCAGTGAGCATGTCATGAAGCATATATAACAGTGGTTTACTTATGCCAAATCTAGATAGCTTCAGATAAAGACCCTCTAACCAAACAGTGTCGAAAGCTTTCTCTAAATCAACCAGAACGGCACCCGTGCATTGATTTTTCGTTTTGTTCCATTGAACATCAGAAACTAACTTAGACGCGGCATAAATAGTGTCATGCCCCGCCTTAAAGCCAAACTGATTATCTGGAATAATATTTTTGTCCTCAGCCCACTTGAACAGAGCTCTATTGAGAATCTTTTCGAATACTTTACTGATACTTGGAAGAATACTTATCGACCAAAGATTTGCCGGATTGGAGCTGTCCTTTCCCTTTTTGGGGAGAGGATGGACCACAGCTGTCTTCCAACTCACTGGATAATATGCATTATTCAATGCGTTGTTGAACAGTGTGGTATAAATGTCTATGGCTTCCTCAGGGAGATGTCGTAACACAATGTTGGGTATACCATCGACCCCCGCAGATTTCTATTTCTTTAATGTTTGAAAAATCAACTGAAGTTCTACCTTCGAAATTAACAATGAACTGGGTCCATTTCGCTCGGCGATGGTGGCGTTTGCCAAATTTTCGTCATTGAACCCGGTGAAACCAGTATTCTCAGATCGCCAAGGTAGAAGTTGTGTAGTAAGGCTCTGTTCTCCAGGTCATGATTCGGACGAATGCTAGCATTCACCTTATACACTTGCTGGAAAGCAGCCCCCACAGCATCAACCTTTTCCTGAGGATCTTCTATCAAAAAAAAGTTATCATCGAAAACGGCACCCTCCGGATCTATTCCCGCAATCGTAAGAACGTCTTCGTTATCTGTTGTCCTCTGAAGTTTAAGACATGGAAGTTCGTTTTGATCATTTCTTCTAAATATCTTATTTATTTGGGGAAACATACTAGGGTCGCTAGAATTAACGGCCCAAATTCTGTTATCCCAAAATAAATTAATAGACAATCTTTAATTTTGTTTGATCAGAACATTAATGTTTTTGATCGACGACTTCAATGTCCTAGTCTCCAGATTACGTGTATCCGTGAAACGTCTGTAAAGAAGTTTCAATCTAGTCAGCAGTCCACTTTTTTGTCGGTGTAGTGCGTCCATTGTTGCGTTCTTGTATAAACCAGTAGGGTCTTGTTCCTTATATTTTGGGATTGTTCTGTCCACGTTCGTCAGGTTTCTGTCATTTGGTGGAGAAATGTCATCGGAACGTATTTCTCTTGCCAAGGAGTTGGAAAAGCATGGCCAACGCGTCTTACTGAAATTGTAAGAGTGCACAGGAACACTGTATCGACCCATCCAATTAAAAAGATGGTTCCCTTTAGGATTTTGTACTTGATTTCCCCAATCTACATGTTTGGCGTTCAAGTCCCCTGCCATGAGATAATAATTCTCATCCAAGTTCAGTCTTAAGCACTCGAAAAATTTTTTCCAGTTCTGCGATAAAATTAGCCGGCTGAGGTGCGTCAGATGCGTACACATCGATTGCGTACATTCTTTTCCCCTGCTGGAGAGGAATGCAAACGATGCAGGCTTCTAGCAATCCGAATCTTCACACTTCACTCTCATATATAACCTTAGGTTTAATGCCCTTTCGTATGAAGAATGCGACCCCACCCCCTTGAGAGGAGTTGGGCCGATCCCTTCTTACGACATTGTAATTTTTATTAGTCAGTTTGTGTTTCTGGTTAAGCTTAGTTTTGCTAGCCATAAACACATCAGGACTTTGGTCTTGCAGCAAATGAAAGAGGTTTGCTCTACGTTCGGTCCTAATCAGCGAATTTACATTCACAGCTAGGATCTTAAAGGGTCGCTCAGGCAGCGCGCCTTTAACCATTTCGCATTGCCGGCAGAATAGAGTAGAGGTAATCCACCCTAGCCGCCTGCTCCCTTATCTGTTTTTGCACATCGGTTAACTGACCATGAATGGTCAACAACACCTGCATCAGATCTGCCTCTGGCACAGGAGCCGTAGGCACTTGGACCTGTTTGGCTACCTGTGGTTGAGGCTGTACCGTTTTTCCCTTTCCAGACGCCATTTTAGCGTAAGGAATTGCGGGATTGACGGAAGTTGATGTCTGGCGTACTTCAGGGCGTCTCACCTCTACTGTCTTCTTTTGGTCTTTGTTTTTTTTTTTCATTTCCTGAAACTTTGGACATCCCCGATACTGTTACAAACTGCATGTTTGTGAAATATCCCAACCTACCTTATTCTCCCTTACAGCAAAAAAAAAAAAAAAAAAAAAAAAAAAAAAAAAAAAAAAAAATGTCAAATAAAAAAGTTAAATGTTCGTTGAACCTAAATACATATATTAAAATGGTTTAATTTAAAAGTTAGGACTATGGATGAGGATTATTAAAATGGAAAGGGTTTAAGATGGGATAGAGGAAACAGAAGATGGCAAGGAAAGGGGTTGTCAAGGCGAGTACGGCAACCATGGTTGGGTGGGTAGAGGCAAATTTCTCGCGCGTCCTTAACACCATGACGCAAACACTGGCATGATTTTGTATGCGCGGTTCCGATAGGGGTCAAGTACCTACGTCCTCCGACGAGCAGTAGGCCGGTCAAGCATGCCAGCACTGACCCCGACGGCAAGAAAGGAATCCGCAACAATGGCGCCCGCAACGTGAGGTTTCGCTACTGCAAAGTAGCAAATCTGTAAGGGTCGAGATAGGTAGTTTGTTTTGTTTTCATTTGATTTAGATTTTTTTTTCTTTAGTAATTTTTCAGTTTTAAATTTTCATTTTAGTTTTTTTTTGCTTAGTTTTTTTTTTTTTTTTTTTATTCATTTTAATTTTAGCTTATGGTTTTCTTTTTTTTTAATTTTTTTTGTTAATCCTTTTATTTTTTTTTTTTTGATTTCTTTTAACTTTAATCTTTTTATTTTGTTTTGATTTTGATTTTGAGGAGCTGACTTTCCTCATAAGTCCCAGTATCCGAGGCATGACCTTGGTACTGCGTTTGCGATGAGGTAGGTCAGTTCTAAAATACACATACATGGTGTTTAGCAGTCTGAGTCATAAAGCTGGCAGATGATATGCTGGCATTAATGCCCAGATGTGCGAAGACATCATATAAATAAAAATAATGATGGAAGAGCCACAGATGATTCATGTTGAGTTTTCAAGTGCACCTTCCATCTACATAAGCAAATTTTCTAGAGTCGATTTGTAATTAAGTTTTGTTGCAAAGCATATTTTTTTCGTAGAGTAGTTTAAATAGTTAACGTAGTTTATTTCATTTTTTTTCTTCTATCTCGGCTCGTAGAACTTTGCCATCTTTCGTTTTCGATATTTCATCTTCTTTCCAGAGTAGGTGATTCTCATCCAAATCCATTTATGATATTTATTTTTTTTTTATAAAAGAGAAGGTTCAAAAACATTTGTTTTGGTTCGTTATTTTTTTTTATTGAGTTGTTAAGTCGGTGAAGTTTAGTAGTATTTCACTGTAAACAAATATTTTGTTGGCATTTTTTTGTATATATGCATTATAGTTTTTTATTTTAATTTTTCTTTTAATTCATTATTCATCCAATATTCAGTCATTTAGCATTCATCATTGTTCAATTAGTAATTTTCATTTTTAATTTAGTATTTGTAACTTTAGTTTTTTTTTAGTTAGTGAATAGTAACAGTTAGATAGATTAGAGTAAGGTGTAGATTGTAAGTTTTTTTTTAATTTGTAAAAGATAATTTTCTTAAAATTTTGTTTGTAAACAATTTTTTTTTAATAGTTAGGTAGTCAGTTAGTTTAAGGTTTACTTTTACATAAGTTTGATTAGTGATTTTATTTTCATTATCATATCATTTAATTCAATCATCTTTCATATTCATCTCATTAAATCACCTCTTCACTTTCATTTAATTATCGTTTTCATACATTTAATTTTTTTTATATTAGCTTAGATGTTAGTTTAGAGATAGTTTTTTTTATAATCTTTTTTTTTATAGTTTCTCGATTGTTTCCTTTGCTTTCCCTTGTTTCTCGTTTGCTTCACTCGCAATTTTTGGTGAAGACCTGTCAAAAAGTTGTTTTTTTTAGTTCTGATTTTTTTTGTGGCCGTGGTTCATTCTGCTTGGTGAAAGCTTATGAGTTATAATCCTCCTAAGCATCGGTATTTTACTCGCTCTGTTTCGAGGTCCTTAAACGAAGGAACCTTTTTGCAGAGTTCTGAGAGATTCCACCAGACGGTGAATCGTCTTAGTTTTGAAGACTCTCTCGACTCTGAATTTGAACATTCGGTAGACATCATGTCAACCCATAATGACCAGTCCGACCATTCGGTCAATGATGTAGAGGAAATTTTGCCAGCAGGTCCGGCTGGTGTTGCGACAGAGAGTGAAGATGACTTGGCCACTCGAATAGATAAATTAATAATGGTAAACCAAGTCCGTCTTTTCCAACAAATGGAACAATTCATGAGTGAGGTTAGAGGTAAAATTGATAGCCTGAGTAACCCTCGCTCCGAACAGCATTTTTCTGAACTTGGGCAGCCCCTTAATCCACAAATTGTTAGAGGAGCAGTGAATTATTTGCCAACAAATATGTTTCCACCTATTCCGGACACGGCACACGATGTACCTTCTGGTTCACGAGGTTCATTGTATGCGCCTGAATCATGCCGTTTGGACAGGTGGAACATAAAGTATGACGGTAGTGACAACATTTCCGATTTTCTCTTCAAGGTCGAAAGGTTGCAAGCTTCGTCAAACTACAGTGATGTGCAAATTTGTACCAATTTCCATTCGTTATTGGGAGGAAAAGTTAACGATTGGTATTGGTCTTTTTTGCGCAAAAATCCCACTGCTAGCTTGAACCAAATTAAAATCGCCTTGAAGGAAGAATTCTAATGCTAACTCGTAAGCAAGGATTTAAGGAATCTTTTGATGATTTCTTCAGCTCATTCGTTGGTCTGAATGACCGTTTAAATGAACCTTTCGATTCAATGAAGCTGATTGAAATCATCAAAAGCAACGCTCGTGAAAAGATCGGTGAAGTGTTGTTAGCAGCGAGTGTTACGAGCTTGGATCAACTAAAATCTAAAGCGAGAAAACCGCACGTTTCTTAGCTAGACGCACTGCTCAAAGAACCGTTCATGAAATCCATTTTGAGGAAAAGATTGAGCAAGATGAAGTAACCGAAGAAGTCGCAGCATTCAGCAGGTCTGGTGGTTATCGTCAACCATCTTCTTCTCTTTTGTGTTGGAACTGTGACAAAATTGGTCATTCCTTCTTTCAGTGTCCGTCACACGAAAGAAAGCTATTCTGTTTTCTCTGTGGCGGAAAAGGCGTGAGTACCCCAGAATGCAAAAAACACCAGGGAAACCGTCAAGGGATCGACAAAACAGTCGGAGAGAATCGATTCCAAAACAGCTACTCCGACCAGAGGAAACAGAATTAGAAGACAGAGCTGTGATAGGGAGTGATCAGTGTTCTCATAGTAGTCCGAGTTTGGTTGTAGTGTCTAAAGATTGTTCAAACAAATGATGTCGGTAAAGTTTCAATGTCTGATGGTCCTCTCAGAATTCTTCAAAGAGAAATCCCTATTTCGGAAAGTCATCCTGTAGAAGTATTTTTTTTTAAATCTCTTCACGAGAGAAAAAAAGACGATTACAGGAGGCGTTCCGAAATCTTTGGCAAGCCTATTATAAGTGCTCAGTTAAAAAAGTGTAGGGAAAGATATCAGAAGCGAAAGGAGTTCCAGAGGTGCATAGTCGAAACGATCTTAACTTCCAAGACAGACGGTAGAATGTACGCGCAGTTGAAACTGAAAGATGAACTTGTTTCTGGTTTGTTGGACAGTACCGCATCTATTTCTGTTTTGGGAGCGGAAAGTTGCCAATTCATAGAAAGAAATGGTATTCAAATGTTACCATATAAAAATATCGTCAAAACAGCTGACGGGAAATCCCATGATATAGTCGGATATTGTAATATCCCAACTACACTTGATGATGTAACGAAGACCATTACTTTCTATGTAATTCATAACTTGACGCAAAAGGTTTATTTGGGTATACACTTCTGAAACGAATTTCACCTCACTCCTCAAGTGAGCCAAATTGATAGTAATGATGTGTTTGAAGAAGAAGAAAGTGAAAAGTCTGAATTTATCAAATTAACTTCAATTCAGCAAATCAAGTTAGATTCAGTGAAGAGTCGTTTTCCAAATTTCGCTGATTTAGGTCTTGGTAGAACGCATGTGGAAACACACACCATCGATACTGGTGATGCAGTACCAATTAAATCAAAGCATTACCCTCTTTCGCCCGTGAAGCAGGAGGAAGTTTTCAAAGAGCTTGATCGCATGTTAGAGCTAGGAGTTATTGAGGAAAGTAATTCACCTTGGTGTTCTCCTATTGTTATGGTTAAGATGCCAGGAAAAGTACGTCTGTGTTTGGATAGTCAAAAACTTAACAGCAAGACTGTTAATGATGCGTATCCGCTGTCGCATATTGAAGGTATCATCAGTAGATTAGAAGACACTCATTTCATAACGGGTCTAGATGGTTAGGTTAGGTTTATGTGGCTGTCAGGAAGACTACTGACACACTTAGACCACAGATAGGTCCGTTGTGATACCACGAAATGAGCGAGGGAGTATTTCTTTAATTAAACCAGTTGGAGCTTCTTATGAAGCGATGTAAAGATAGAATATCAACGTTCGACATATCGCTTGGATCGTCGAAAAAGAAATTACCCAGGTGTAATTTACGTCTTTGGGAGAGAGCTGGGCATGAACAGAGAAGATGGGTGATAGTCTCCTCCTCCTCCTCGTCCATGCAGCTTCTGCAAAAATCATTAGAGAATACGCCAAGTCTTATGGCGTGTCTTCCTATGAGGCAGTGTCCGGTTATGACACCAATTACGGAGCTAAGATGTAATCTGCTCATAGATAACAAACATTTAGTACGTTTCTGATCTAATTTTGGCCAGATTTGCTTTGTCGCTACGCAGGTAGTAGTGTTTGTCCATCTTAAATTTGTTTTCTCTATAGCATCTAGTTTTAGCATGAGTTTGCTTGTAGCGATAGGTATACCAATATTCACCTTGTTAGGTAAAACCGGTAGTAGGGTTCCATTTCTGGCGAGTTCATCGGCTTTGCAGTTTCCCTCAATGTCTCTGTGTCCCGGCACCCAGAAAAGGTGAATATTGAACTGTTCTGCCATCTCCATGAGAGATGATCGACAGTCGCGGGCAGTTATTGAGTTTGTGGAAACAGCACTGATTGATTTAAGGGCTGCCTGACTGTCTGAAAATATACGGATATCCGATACAGATATCACGTTTTCCCTTAACCAGGATAATACCTCTTTGATCGCCAGAACTTCCGCTTGGAACACACTACAATGGTCAGGTAGACGGAATGAGGTACTTAAATTTAGTCTGTCTGAGTACACGCCACCACCAACCCCATCTTTAGTTTTTGAGCCATCAGTGTAAAAATGAACTGATTCATCTTTCAAGAAACTCTCATTTTCCCAAGTGGATCTTGGTGGGATGGTGACTTGAAAATTCTTGTCAAAAACTAGCTGGGGTATAGAGTAGTCGGAGTGACTTAATTTTGGTCCGAATGTTTTCAGAATAATGGAGTGACCAATTGAGTTATCGGTCCATTGAGAGATGGCTTTGAGACGAACGGCTGTGCTTGCGGCCGTTTGTTTGCTAAAAATATCAAGTGGTATGAGATTAAGTAGAATGTCAAGAGCAGCTGAAGGTGTCGAACGGAGAGCTCCGCTAATACACATACAGGCTGACCGTTGGACTTTACTTAACTTGTCACGATATGTAACTTTGTCTAGGGCAGTAAACCATACTGCTACCCCGTAAGTTAGTATCGGTCTGATGACCGCTGTGTAGAGCCAGTGGGTTATGTATGGGGATAAGCCCCATTTATTTCCGATGGCTTTTTTGCAAGAGAAGAGTGCTACTGTGGCTTTCCTAACTCTTTCCTGTATATTTGCTTCCCAGTGTAGTTTTTTGTCCAGGATAAGACCTAGATATTTAGCTTCATCTGAAAACCTTAGTGGAGTTCCCGTAATTGATGGGGGACTTATTTGGGGAATTTTATATTTTCTTGTGAAGAGGACAAGTTCAGTTTTGTTTGGGTTTATACCCAGTCCGCATTTTTCTGCCCATTTGACCATAATATTTAGAGCATTTTGCATTAATTCAACGAGAATTTGAGCATGTTTTCCCGATATTGCAATGGCAACATCGTCGGCATACGCGATCACTTTGAAACCTTCTTTTTCTAGGCTTTTTAACACCTCATTTACGACTATGTTCCATAGAAGTGGGGAAAGGACTCCGCCTTGAGGTGAACCTCTGCTGACAGATCTTCTTTCATGAGTGCCACCTAAAGATGAATTGATAATTCTACTTTCTAACATAAGATTAATTAGGTCATTCAGTGAACCATGTATATCTAGTTTCTTCAGTGACGCTGTGATTGCTTGATAGCTGACATTATTGAAGGCGCCTTCAATATCGAGAAATGCAACTAGAGTGTACTCTTTATGATGTAGTGAGTATTCGATGGTTCGTACCAGTGTGTGTAAAGCCGTTTCTACCGATTTTCCTTTACAATAAGCGTGTTGTGCAGTAGATACCAGATTAGGATCTATAGCATTGCGCAGATGGATATCGATCAATCTCTCTAGGGTTTTGAGAAGGAACGATGATAGGCTGATTGGTCTGAGATCTTTAGGGTTAACCTGGGAGCATTTACCGGCTTTGGGTATAAAGACAACTTTTACCTCTCTCCATAAAGAGGGAATGTAAGTAAATTTTACGCAACCAATTAGGATGATCTCTAGGATGGGTGTTATAATATCCGAGGCAAATTGAAGCTCGGCAGGTATTATGCCGTCGGGTCCGGGAGATTTGTAAGGATCAAAGCTGTTTATAGCCCATTTCAGTTTATCCTTAGAAATCAGACCAACAATATTTGTATGTGTGTTGCTTGATAATAATGAATCAATGCTATTTATATTTTGTGAGCTACCTGGAAAATGGGTGTCTAGTAGCAGGGTGAGCGATTCTTCGCAAGAATTGGTCCAAGAGCCGTTAGCTGTCTTTAAGGAGCTAGGCATTGTAGGATTTTTTGATAGAATTTTTCTTAATCGTGAAGCTTCTGAAGTTTCTTCTATTTTTCCACAGAAGTTCCTCCAGGAGGTTCTTTTATTATTTCTTAATTCTTTTTTATAAATTTTAAGGGATTCTTTATAAAATTCCCAGTCCAGACTATCTCTAGAATGTTTAGCTCGGTTAAAAAGTTGTCTGCACTTTTTCCTTAGCAGTTCTAGACCCGAGTTCCACCAACGTGGTTTCTGTTTTCCTCTTATTTAAGTAAGGGGACAAGAAATGGCCATTGATTTATTGAGAGCTAGGGTGAGATCTTTGACTTTATCATCAAGATCATTTTTATTAGAAGGGATACTTAAGAGTGATGGTTTAACTAATCTTACTAAAGTTTCTCTATATAGTTGCCAGTTGGTTTTCCGATAATTTCGGAAGGCTGGCTGTTTTTTAGATTCTTCATCAAGACAAAATTGGATGTATCTGTGATCAGAGAACGAATGTTCCTTAGAAACTCTCCAGTTTTTGATCTTGTGATGAATCGTATCGGAGACAAGAGTGATATCTAGAACCTCTTGTCGGTTTTTGGTAATGAATGTTGGTTCATTGCCAATGTTACTTACTATAAGGTTAGTACTTAGAATAAAATCAAAAAGTGACTCACCTCTGTCATTTATGTCTGTACTTCCCCAGACGGTATGATGGGCATTAGCGTCACACCCGATTATAAGGCAGACTTTCTGTCGTTCTGCTTCCCTGATTAGTTCCTCTAGCTTGTCGCCAGGAAGAGGGCCAAGGTGGTCATGGCCGAGATACGCTGATGCTAACCAGTACGCCCCGTTATTGGTTTGTAGTCTAACTACGGTTACATCACGATCGCTGTAATCAGGGAGTAAATATACGTTAATGCTACTTTTTACTAATATGCAAGATCTAGGGTCACCTTTATTTGATGCATACAGCAGGTAGTATCCGGGAGTCCTGAGTCCTTGAACAGTGGAATTGACAATCCAAGGTTCTTGGATCAGGACGATGTCTTCCCCTTTATTTTGTAGACGGAGAAGAAGGGAGGCCGAAGCCACTTTGGAGTGATGGGTGTTAATCTGTACTAACTGCACCATCTTGGTTACAGCTAGGTGGATCAACCCCCACCACAGTTTGGTCGAGATCTACATCGGAATCGAAATCCGATTTAAGAAGGTCGTCCTCATTGCAAGATGTTTCATTTGCGGAGTCAACAATATCCATGTCGGAGTATTTGTCAACGTTAGGAGCCTCTTCGACAGATGGCGGTTTTATATAAATGGAGGACGACACAGTGGAGGAGGTGCATGGAGTAACTACCTCCATTGTCTGAAGGTCGATACCCGAGGCATGTTCCTTTTCTGCAAATACATCCTGTGATTTTGATGGCATCGCGTTCGATGCGTTTTCCTCGTCTTTTTTATATACTTTTAGAGTTATGGTAGACCATCCAAACCTAACCACACCTTGGGTTTCAACCCAATGGAGCCAAAGAGTCCTTATTTATCACCACTATGGCTGATTTATAAGAACCCCGTGGATCTTCAAGCTTCGCAACCTTCCAGTCGTGAGTAGGCAAGGATGGATTACCATACTGTAGCATCTTGAGGATGATTTCTTTATTGGAGAGATCGGCCGGGACATTAGTGCGGGCTCTTGGTCTGCACGGGATATTCTCCTTTGCCACAACCTCGAGTTTTGCATTTGGCCATAGGCCCTCTAACCTGCTGACAGCGAGTTTATACAGGTCACACGACCTCTCACTATCAAAGGCAACTAGCTTGACTCGACCTTGATACCATCCCGCATCCTCAAAAATTGCAGGTTCCCCTGGATTTTCTAGCATGAGGGTCCAGTATGAGGCTTGGAGTTTATTCAAAACCATTTGCCAATGATCGGGAGAGATCGCGCCATCTGCATTACTACCGTCGATGACAGCTAGAATGGTTTTGTCTTTTAGCACGGCACTAAAGGACAGATCTTTCCTGGTAAAGGATGGAGCGCCAGCGGTGTTCGCCTTTGGCCTTTTGAGTTCCGGAGTGGTTCCCTCGGAAGACCTTAGTCGCTTTGACGTTAAGTCGCTGCAGGTCTGAAGTTGGGCTAATGTGTTTTTGGCCCAGGCAAGTTTTTCGGATTGCTTTGAGTCTAGTTCAGATGCTGGCAAGGCACCGATCACCTTCACTATTCTCGTAGCGTTCCTGAATTCCTTTTTCATTGTCATTTTCTTCCTCTTCTCGGTGGGAGTAGGTCTACATGACGTATTACCACTGCCATCGAGGAGGGGAGCCTCCGTTGTGTTCGGAAGAGATCTACCTTGTCTAGTGGTGGGACCAACAGTCGTGGTCGAACCTTGAGCCAGAGCAGTAACTCCCGAATACACGAGAGGTTTTGTACGGGCGGTTTGTGTGGGAGTTCCACTAAGGGCTGCGTTTTTCGCAGCAGAAGAGAGGTTGGCAAGACCCTTGTCAGCTTCTTTGAGTCCTACCGAGTTCGGAGTGGGTACGTTACCAGCGGGCAGATTGTTATCTCCTCCGCAGGTAGTAGCGTCTAGACTGTGGGAAGCTCCACAACCCCGGGGTGGCTTGTTAACCTTTCCGGAAATTGTGGTCGTCACACCAGTCCTACCGCTATTTAAAGCTTTTTCATTTGGAATGGCCAAAGTTTGTTTTTTGTTTGTGTTCGTGTTGTTATTTGTCACTGGCGACTTATCCTCTTTTGAGGCCAAGCCATCGCCGGCAGTCGTGACTCCTACCGACTTTTGAACCGATATCCCAGTTGGATTTTTATACTTTTTGTTTACTTTTTCCATATTTTTTATTTTCCAAGTCTTCATACTTGTGTTTTGTTTTTGAGTTATGTTGGTTTGTGTGGCTCTGTAGCTGGATTGCTAGAGAACCCCACAAATAAGCACCCCCACCACGTCAAGGTCAACTCATAGGGGGTGAACGGGTCTAGATCTTAAAGATGCATTTTGGCAGATTCCGTTAGATGAAGAGTCAAAACAAAAAACGGCATTCGCTGTACCTGGACGGCCGCTGTATCATTTTAATGTGATGCCGTTCGGGTTATGTAACGCCGCACAGAGAATGTCGTCTAATGGACCGAGTCATTCCGGCCCCACTTAGACAACATGTTTTCATTTATTTAGATGATCTTTTAATATGCACACCGGATTTTGAAACGCACATAAAAATATTGACAGATGTGGCAGCCTGCCTTCGCAGCGCAAACTTAACCATCAACATTAATAAGTCCAAGTTCTGCATGCGAGAAATCAAGTTTCTTGGATACATCGTCGGTCAGGGCACGCTAAAAACTAATCCTGAAAAGATAGACGCGATGGTAAACTTCCCTCTTCCAAAAACGGCTAGGCAAGTGAGGAGATTTATTGGTATGACGGGTTGGTACAGGCGTTTTATCAAGAACTATTCAGATCTTTCAGCTCCTTTAACCGATTGCCTTAGAAAGCGAAAAAGTTTCGAATTGACATCTGCAGCCAAGGAAGCGTTCGAAAAATTGAAAGAAGTCCTAGTTTCCGCTCCGGTGTTAACTCAAGCAGATTTTAAAAAAGAGTTCGCCATTCAGTGTGATGCGTCCTCTGAAGGAGTCGGAGGAGTTCTCTTCCAATTGGACGCAGATGGCAATGAGAAACCCATAGCTTTTATGTCAAAAAAGTTAAACAAGGCCCAGAAAAACTACACGGTTACAGAGCTGGAATGTCTGGCAGCAGTGCTCAGCATTCGGAAATTCGGTTCTTATGTGGAAGGCTTGCCTTTTCGCGTCATTACGGACCATTCTAGTCTGAAATGGCTTATGTCATTGAAAGATTTGACTGGTCGGCTCGCAAGATGGAGTTTGGAGCTTCAAGGCTTCCGGTTTAATATAGAATACCGTAAGGGTTCCCTTAACACTGTGCCGGATGCTCTTTCAAGAGGGGATATGGAAGAGATTTGTATCAACACTGTAGCTGAAGAAATTGACATTGACTCGCCAGAGTTCGATTCTGCTGAGTACCAGTCACGGAGAGATGAAATTGAAAAAAATCAAGCCTCACTTCCGGATCTAGTTGTATCCGACAAATATATATGCAAAAGAGTTAGATTCAGGAGTGAGGAACTTGAAAACGAAGATTCTTTGTGGCGGTTGTGGATACCTCACACTTTGACTCACAAAGTAATTGAAATGGCCCATGATTCTAAACTGTCGTGTCATAGTGGTTTCTCAAAAACCTATATAAGAATTCGGGAAAAATATTATTGGCCCAAAATGGCGACAGAAATTAAAGATTATGTGAGTCAGTGTGAGGTATGCAAAACCGTGAAAGCCCCCAATAAAGTTCTTCGTCCTCCAATTACGAAGCAGATCATATCTGAGCGACCAATGCAACGTTTGTACATTGATCTTCTTGGCCCATATCCGCGTACAAAAAGCGGAAACGTTGTCATTTTTATAGCTGTTTATCATTTCTCCAAGTATACCTTCTTGAAAGCGCTTCCGAAAGCAACTTCAGCCAACATCATCAAATTTCTGGAAGCTGATGTTTTCCATGCTTTTGGAACACCTGAATTCGTCCACTCAGACAACGGCAAACAATTTATTTCTTCTGAGTTTGCTAAGTTTTTGGCCAACTATGGTGTGCAACATATCCGAACAGCTTTTTACTCCCCACAAGCAAACATATCGGAGAGGGTGAATCGAAATCTTTTAAATAAACTGAGAGTTTTTGTACAGGGCGAACAAGATAATTGGGATTCTCATCTTTCAAGCATAGCTTGTGCTTTAAGGTCAGATTCTCATGATTCAATTGGTTGTCAGCCTTATTTTGCAATGTTCGGGCAAAGTATGATTAATCATGGATCGTCGTATAAAATTTTGAGAAATTTAAAAGCACTTCCTGATCCTGAACTGACTATAGTACCACAGGAAGCAAAAATAGTATTTGCACGTCAGAAGTTGACCAGAAACTTACAAAAGGCACACGAAAAATCAAAAGCTACTTACAATATGCGTTCAAGGCCAACTTCTTTTAGGGTAGGACAAGAAGTTTTCTACAGGAATTTCACCCAAAGTAATTTTGCCCAAGGCAAAAATGCGAAATTACTTCCCAAGTTTCTGAAAGCTCGTGTCCTTCGTGTTGTAGGAAACTGCATGTACGACCTTGAAACATTAGCTGGTAAACATATTGGTATCTTCCATGCTAAGGATATCAGGCAATAGTGCAAATGAATCAGGCATGACAATGCAACATTTATCTGATATGGTCTTTATCTATCTGTTCTTTCGCCTGGCTAAATTAGTAGGTTCGGCTCCCACGTTTTGTATTTCGAGAAATTAGCTAAGGAGGTTGCGTGGGTTCTATTTGCATTTTTGATAACATTGGGAATGGCATCATAACGCAAAGACCTCTGTTACAAACTGCATGTTTGTGAAATATCCCAACCTACCTTATTCTCCCTTACAGCTCTTTAAGAGTACTAAGGGTTCAAAAAAAAAAAAAAAAAAAAATTTCAAATAAAAAAAGTTAAATGTTCGTTGAACCTAAATACATATATTAAAATGGTTTAATTTAAAAGTTAGGATTATGGATGAGGATTATTAAAATTGAAAGGGTTTAAGATGGGATAGAGGAAACAGAAGATGGCAAGGAAAGGGGTTGTCAAGGCGAGTACGGCAACCATGGTTGGGTGGGTAGAGGCAAATTTCTCGCGCGTCCTTAACACCATGACACAAAGACTGGCATGCTTTTGTATGCGCGGTTCCGATAGGGGTCAAGTACCTACGTTCTCCGACGAGCAGTAGGCCGGTCAAGCATGCCAGCACTGACCCCGACGGCAAGAAAGGAATCAGCAACAATAGTTTGCGGGGTGCCCGGAGCCTTGGCAAAGTGCACACTTTAACTGGGTCCTGTCTTCGACCCTCTCTTTTCCGAGCTTACATTCACCTATCTTGTGGGAATCTCCACATTTGACACAAACTGGATCCATACCACAGTTTGCTGCCACGTGGCCGTATCCTTGGCAGTTCATGCATTGAAGCATGTCTCTCTGCCTATTTAATTTTTCCCATCTTACAATTTGGTAGTTTAAGACGGTTATACTCCTTAAGCCACTTAACTTGCTTTGGGGCGAGAGCTGAACGAGGAAGAATGGTAAATTCCGTTTCTCCCGTCTGGCCTTAACAGTGGAAAACGGTCTGACCCCGATAAAATCGAGATCATCGCTCGCCACTTGACGGAGGACTGAGGACTTCAGGAGGACTGTTTGTAGCTTGTTTTCCTTCTTGTGTCGGCTGCTTCTTTTTGTGCTGTTGTTCCGAGAGAGGTTGTTGTTGCTTGTGAGGCTGCTGCATTTGTGCTGCTTTTTGTTGTTCTTGGAGCGTTTTTTGTCGTTGGCTTTCAAGAGCAACTGTGCGCTTTTTTTTCCTACGCTCTTCTTGCTTAACTTTGAGCGCTTTAACCATTTCCATGAGGGAAGAGATTTGCTCTGTCAGTGATTCGATTTTTTCCTGCTCATCTTCTGACTCTTCTGGAGGTGAAATGTCCAGCAACTCGCCACTCACGTAGTGCCCCTCCCCTTTTACGGACATGTATGCAATGTCTTCGGCATCTACTTCAGTGACGTTATGCTCACATGTCTTCTTGACGGTCGCATCGTTGTTTGTTTCTTTGGCGATTTCGTCTTCAGCCTCTGCCTCGTCATCGCCCTCATGGTCATGTTCGTTGTTTTTTGTGTCGTCATCCTCATAGGAGGAGCTTTCTTAATGCCTCTGCATTTTGGCTTGAGCGGAGGCCTTAGCCAACTTAGCTCTGGTGCTCCTATCGGCACGATTTATGAGGTGTGGCTTGTATCTAATGATACGCCTTCTCTTCTTATCCCCCTTTGAATTGGCTATGGCACCGGCTGGTGTTGATGTCATGCCTTTTTCAAAGCTTGTTGTTGCAGTCACTATGCTTCTTGTATTAGCTTCGGCACGTGCCGATGACGCTGTCTTTGTTGGCTGGGTTTCTTTGGAAGGCATCGCTACCGTAACTGCTGCTGCTGCATCACCTGATGTTTTGGCTGCTTCACTTGTTGTTGGGGGAGCATCTTCCGTTGTCCCCGTTGACCTTATCATTTGCTGTTGTTCCTTCTCCTCTCGGTTTTTGTTGACTTTTTCCCAGAACTTATTTAAAAAAAAGCCCTGACCAGGGTGGGGCTCGAACCCACGCCCCTCCAGTCTGTCGTCGGCCACTCTCATTTTTTTTTTTTTTTTTTCATTTTTAATTCATTTTTTATTTTTCATTTTCTTATATCTACCTTAATGCTAGACAAAAAATCTTTAACAACTAGCTTCTATATTACCTTAATTAACTTACTGGCCCCATGCGGGCGCTCTAAATTAACCTATAACGTATTGAAACGATGCCTTTCGGCGTAAAATCATTTATATTTAACTAATTTAACTTTAACACTTAAACTAACGAGAAAATTTTTATAAAAAAAACTCATTTTCATTATCATTTTTTTCACTTTTTTATAAAACTTAAAGCTACCCTTTACCTAATTATAACTAATTACTACTAAACTAAACTAAATAAAACTACTATAAGCTACGTTATATATAAATTATATAAAAGCTTAAATTATACCTAATTAAACTCTTAAAGTAACTTAAAAACTAGAACAGCCACCAGCAACTTTTTTTTTTTTTTGTGCCACCGTAACTGTTAAACCTACTCTATATTTGCCTTAAAACTATGTAAGTCGGCCAAAGCAACAATGTGGTCAACTTTCAATATCAAGGTGGTCACCCAACCACCAGAATTTTTTCATTTGCTTAACTATGTCCTTTATGTCCCGAAGGGGCACAGCTCTACTGAACCGCAGACGTTCTGCTCCGTTTCCAGAGCCGACGTCCCGATCGTAAAGGAGTCGCCAATCCACAGTCCTACGGCCGACGTGGTAGATTAACGGAACCGCCAATCTATCCTGTATCAGCCCACGACTGTTTAAAAAGAGGAATGTCTCGGGCGGGATGAAACCGTTAAGACGCACACTTTCACTATACTCATCATTGGGGTAGTAAGCCCCAAAAATAAGTCCATTGGTCGAGGTCATCGCTCTTGCAATGTGACCCCGAATCAGCTTGATTAAAAAGTTATCTATCCTGTTTATATTGGCCCTGTTGTATAGAACCTCATTGGCATAGTAATGTGTGTACTCCGACTCTGGTGTTCTCTGCAATCCAGAGTCGGAGTACACAGTCGGCCACTCTACGCAATAGGCTAACTTGCCTTTTAATTTTACTTGGAAAATTGCCAATAAATTGTGCAGTGAATGCACTTAAACTATTAATTAATTCAATTCAACTGAACACACTTGTAAATTATTTTTTTATACTGAGAAAGTCGTCAACGCGTCTGTACACTTTCACAGCTGAAGATCGACTGACCTAGAACTCCTAGGCCAGCAGCCAATGCTCTACCGTCGCACCACAGGATCTTATAAATTTCGGTGATCGTTTGTTGCACTTATCTTATGATATGTGAGCGGTGAATTTAAAATTTATTTAAAATAGTTTTTTTACGTTTCCGCTAGCCACTTTTCACAATTTTACATCAGGATTCGATGCGGGTAGTAAATATACACTTAAAAAAATCGACCTCCACTCTGCGGAGGTCGTGTACTTCAATTTTTGAAGAAATGTAGCTACAAAAAATAAATTTTATGTTAAACGGCTATATAGGTATATAACGTAACTTATTTTGTTACCTTGAAAACTATTTTTTTTTTTACAATTAACTTAATGATCCTCCAATTGCTTCTATTTGTTGGTAATTTTATCCAAATGTAAACTTTTTCTCTACCAATGTTATAACTTCAAATAATTTTTTTTTTTACACTTTAACTACTATGGTTTTAAATATTTAATTTTCTTGACTATTACCATTAATGGTGGCGGGTTAACAAATGTTGGTCTTGGGAGGTAATCTTTTCCAAATGATTTTCGAAATTTACTCTCATTTCTCCTTTCCTTTGGAAAAGTCCCTCCAACTTTCAACGGTGTTCCCCACCCGCGTACAGCTGAAGAAAAAGCTTTTGTGTTACGGATGACTATTTCTCCGTAGAGAGCTGTAGGGGAGAATAGTGTACAAATGTGATTTTGCACAAACATGCATTTTGTAACATCTCAGGAGTTGTTCAAACCGTAACAATGCTTCGGTTTCACCTGGTTCTTCTCAGACCGTCAATCCTACTTTAATGTCTATTTCAGATATAGATGGTGATATGGATTGTGAAACCATATCGGATCATCTTGTATCAACAGAATCTTCTCCTAGACCTATCGAGGTTGTCCCGAAACCTCAGTCTATTTTTGTATCGCGTTTGAATCCAGATATTGTTGTTGATGATATTGTTTCCCATTTAGTATCTAACAAATGCATTCCTGACAAAGCGTCTATTAAATGCACTAAGATTAGCAAAGTAAATAGTTTCGTTTCTTCTTTTAAAATAGTTGCCAATCCCACACTTTTCGATTCAATCATCAACAATAATAACTGGTCAACTGAAGCTCTTGTAAAAGAATTTACAATGGTCAAGAAAAACAGAACTCGGCGCGTTATATCGAAAAATTCGGCAGCAAAAAACTGAACAGGATTACCCTCCTTTATCAGAATGTAAGAGGGCTGCCAATTTTATATACTAACTCTCAAGCTTTTTCACATGACATCTTTGTTTTAACAGAAACCTGGCTGAATTCTAGCTATTTGGACACAGAACTTTACAATCCAGAGTTCTTAGTTTACAGAAAAGATCGTCATGTTGATAAACCTAAAGAAGTAGGAGGCGGTGTTCTGATCGTTGTTCGTAATCGTCTTTTATCAACGTCTATTTCTTTTCCATTTTTTCTTTCTATTGACTTAGTATGTATCAAATTAACAATACAGTCTAAGCTAATATATGTTTTAAATGTATATATTCCACCAAAAAGTTCAATCGAATTGTATAATGAACTTGCTATGGCCTTAGATTTTATTATTGACTTGTCTTGCTCCAACAGCAATATTTTACTTCTCGGAGATTTTAATCTGCCCCATATAGAGTGGGTTCCTTCGAAAGATGGTTCTTATCAAGAAGCTACATCAACTTCTTCACAAACAGAGCTTTTTTCGTTAGATGGTATTTATTCTACTGACTTACAGCAAGTAAGCTGTATTAAAAATTTTAAAAATCGAGTACTCGATTTAGTATTTTCTTCTGACGCTATTAGTACTGTGGTTCTCGAATCTAGTTCTGGCATTACTAATATAGACAACTACCATCTACCTCTGGATATATTTTTTGACCTGAGCAGCCATCTTCTTGATAATTGTTATCCACAAGACTGTTCATATTTGTTTGATTTTCGTAAGGCAAATTTTCAGTTGCTTTCAGATAATATAAGTAGATCTAATATTGAAAATACATTAGATTCTACAAATATTGACGATGCGAGAAATGGGTTTTATAATATACTCAGTAGCTGTATATATAATCCTGTACCTACGAAAAGATCTAAAAATAATAATTTTTGTCACCCTTGGTATACACCAGAGCTTAAATCTCTTTGAAACAAGAGAAATAAAGTATGGAAAGTTTACATAAAAACCCTTTCTCCA
Organism: Baccha elongata; assembly: GCA_951217065.1. Classification (NCBI taxonomy): domain Eukaryota; kingdom Metazoa; phylum Arthropoda; class Insecta; order Diptera; family Syrphidae; genus Baccha; species Baccha elongata. The sequence goes on from CATNUY010000079.1 coordinate 1,943,095, forward strand.
ATAATCTTTGAACAGTATATAACCCTTTTTGAAGAATTTAAAAATCTTTCAAAAGCTTTATACTCCAACTATGTTAACGAAATAGGAATCTCTTTGAAACAGGACCCTAAAAGCTTTTGGCATTTTGTTACAATTTTTGTTAAAAATTCGGATGGCTTCCCAGCAAGTTTTATATATGAAAACTCTTCGGTACAAAATCCCAGTGATATTTGCAATGCGTTCGCAAATAAATTTCAAACTCCTTTGTTGATACTCATGTAAGTGTTGATAAAGATTTTTTTAAAGACGTGAACACCTACCCGCAAGTTAGTTTTAACACTATTCCTGTAGAACAAGATAGGGTCTTACACTTTTTGTCATTATTAAATGACGATTGCTCCTATGGCCCCGACGGCATACCGCCAATTGTTCTGAAAAAGTGAAGTCGTGTATTAGTGCAGCCCTTGCAATTATTATTTAAGTTTTCGTTAAAGTCTGGGAAATTTCCATCATTCTGGAAGAAATCATTTCTCACTCCTGTTTTTAAAAAAGGCGACAAATTTGACATCAAGAACTATGGACCTATTTCTAAATTGTCCTGTATCCCTAAGCTTTTTGAACAGGTTGTATGTGAAAGCCTTTTATTCTTTGGTAAGAACATTATATGTAAACAGCAACACGGTTTCGTGCAGAAAAGGTCTACTGTTACAAACCTTCTTACCTTTTTACATAATTGTTCAAATGCAATAGAAAGTGGTTCTGAAGTTGATTGTATATACACAGATTTTTCGTAAGCATTTGACCAACTCAGTCATAATATTATTGTTTTTAAACTGCAAGCATACGGTTTCCCTACTCTTTTTATATCATGGATCAAATCCTACCTAGAAAATAGAACTTACCAGGTTAAATTTAAAAATTCCCTTTCTAATACTTTCGTTGCCCATTCAGGCGCACCCCAGGGAAGCCATTTGGGTTCATTCTTATTTATTCTTGCTATAAATGACGTTTCTTCTTTTAAACGCTTTAGTGAGATTCTCATATTTGCAGATGATATGAAAATTTATAAATCAATCAAATCTCCCAATGTTCATACTCTTTTGCAAGCTGATCTTGATAGTTTCAGTATTCGGTGTAATAAAAATGGGTTAACTCTTAATCCTATAAAATGCCAAACTATTACATTCTCAAAGAAAAAAGTTCCAAGTGATTTTGAATATTGTATAACACAAAATAAAATTAGTCGTGTTTTTAGTTTTAAGGACTTAGGAGTTAATTTCAGTACTAATCTGGAATTTTCTGAACATCTTAACTTTATTGTAAAAAAGGCGAACTCTAGCTTGGATTCATAAAACGGTGGGCAAATGAATTTAACTTCTTCCTCTCTTTGTATAACTGTTATGTTAGGCCGCATCTTGAGTATGCCTCACAAGTATGGACCCCTTTCTATGAAATCCATAAGAAACGTATTGAATCAGTCCAGCATAAATTTATTCGCTTTGCTCTTAAAGGCCTTCCATGGGCTGATCCTTATAACCTTCCACCATATGAGCATCGGATAAGGCTTTTGCAGATACAATCTTTTTATCAACGTAGAGTAAACAATGACTTAATTTTTCTCCATCAACTTATCTCTGGACAAATTGATTCGTCGGATCTGTTAGCCTTAATTGGTTTTAACTACCTGAGCTTTTTAATATTGAACATCACAGAACCAATTATGGCATGCATGAGCATCTTACGCGAATGAGTATGTTATATAACTTGATCAATGTTGTCGAGTGTCGAGTTAAATAAAAAATTTAAAGTATTCCTTTTGAATTTCAACTCCCAGATCATAAAGTTTCAATCGTCAAAAATCGGTAAAGCTAAAAGAAGAAGAAAAAGTAGAAGAAAATTAAACAGATTGCAGAAAAATAAAAGGATAACATTTCCAATTGGATGTAAGAAAATCAGATTCATTTACAACAAGTACAAGATTTTAATTTAAATAAAAGTAATTTAAAAACTTATAAGTTGGTTTATGGGCTGTAGGTCAGTTTTGTTCCACTTAAACCCCGCTAACTCCGAAGAGTACCTTGTTTATATTTTTTCATTTGTATAGTTTAGCCATCTTTTTTCTTATAAGTCATGTCAATAATGTAATAGCATAGTAGTGTATAAAAGTAAAGAGTAATGTTTGTTTTTGTTTTCGATTAATGTTTTTTAATGTAATAGCATAGTAGTGTATAAAAGTAAAGAGTAATGTTTGTTTTTGTTTTCGATTAATGTTTTAATTAAGTGCAATATATATGTTAAAAGCAATATGCATGTTAAAAGCGATATAAATGTTTAAAAAGTGCAATATTTATGTATAATTTGTTTTGTTTTGTCTAACAGACATTTTATATTTTTGTAAAGTTTAAGCATTGTGTCGCAAAAACTATAAATAAATCTGATGATGTTCATAATCATGAACGAAACGTCATTTTAAACAACATTTTGTGTTTCATTTAAGTGGAACAAAACTGACCTACAGCCGATAAACCAACTTATAAGTATATTCATATACAGAGGTCAAAAAACATAAAAATTTAAAAAATATCTTCAGAACCAGTGCTCCACGATCCTAAATGTTTCTGTGTCATTTTGTTTAATTTTGACTTTATATGGTTTTATGTTTTTATGTGCATGTGTTTTTGTTTTCGTTGCATTGTGCTAACTAACAACTAACACCTGCACTAAATGATGAACCAGTGGGACACATTATATGTGTTGTAGTTAAATCTAACAAACCATCACGACAGCAATATCTGAATCATTAATGTAATCATATCTGTCGCAATAGCGACCAACAAAAAATTTTTTCTATCGTAAAAAAATAAGGTACTTGTTAAAAATTTACAAACACTTTACTTTAATTAGCCAACCATACCCTATGCAACATTGTATAGCTGAGTCGAAGCTAACTCAACTATAATACTATCCATCTATAAAATTTACCTCTGTTGGGAAATAGAGATACGAAATATACTCTGATAATATAAATACAAAAAAAAAAAGTTTTGAGAGCATTGGTACAATAAAATAAGGGTGCATGCATGTATAAAAAAAATTTTGGCGCGAACGAAAGGAAAAAGAAGCACGGAGAGTTATGTACCACAATAAAAACACGTACTTGGTGTAAAGCAAATGGCGAATGGAATAGAGATGTGCTAGAGGAGTAAAAACATGACGTAAGAGGAAACAACATTTTTCGAGTCATAAATGTAACTAGTACAATTATATATTTTTTTCAAAGCCATAAAATTATTTAAAACTAGATAATTAGAGAGAAAATACTTAAAGTAGTAAAATATAAGACAGAATTAAGTAACAATTAGGTGAAAATATCTTTTTGACAGAATGAAGTAGAAAAGAGAAAAATATATTCGATGTAGTGGAAAGCAGATGCAACAATATTCATTTCGTACAATTCAAGCAGGTTAGGTATGCAAGGAACGTAGAACTTAAACCAAGAACTGAAGTACACTCGAAATACGTAAACATAAAAGGAGTAGCAACTATACGAAGAGGTTCAAGAAAAAGTTTAGTCAAGACAAAAGAGTCCAAGTTAACGGACTAGCTCAATATATTCAGCAATAATAAGAACCAGGGATCAAATATCAGGAAACTACACAGGTAAAATATTAAGAATGAACTCATAAAATCTAGAACAAATAGTAGAGTAGTAGAAAAATATAGTAGAAAACTAGAAAATACACGCTTAGTACAAGTAACATTAAACCTGATAGTAGAAGTAATAAAAAACTTACCTGACACACATACACTTACTAAAATTTTATTATTCAACCACTCCTAAACAAAATACTTAACACACACTAAGAGCATCAGGTTAACCCGAAATACTTACCTGACTTACCACACATGAAAACTTACCACAACTACACCTGAAAAAGAAAAAAACATATGTCAATCAACGAAATAAAATTTACCTTAAAAATTACTTACCTTATGTTAGAATATTCACGCTAATTAATTTCTTTCAAAACATTCATGAAAAATGTTAAATAATATTTTATTAGTTGAAAATAAAATAAGAGTTCATAAGGAAATGTAGGCACTTCACGCGACACACGCAATGAAAACATTCAGAAACCTACAGTAGTAGATCAGCAGTAGTTCTGAAAGTGACAACTACGACCAAGTTTACAAAAATCGAAAACGTCACATTTCCTGTAGAGTTATCGAAATCAAATTAGAAGAAAAAAAAAACGTCAAGCGAAAAAACCGAAGTGTCGAGTTAAATAAAAAATTTAAAGTATTCCTTTTGAATTTCAACGCCCAGATCATAAAGTTTCAATCGTCAAAAATCGGTAAAGCTAAAAGAAGAAGAACAAGTAGAAGAAAATTAACCAGATTGCAGAAAAATAAAAGGATAACATTTCCAATTGGAGGTAAGAAAATCAGATTCATTTACAACAAGTAGATAGCAATAGAAAATACTCCTTTTTTTTTGTGATTCCTTTTTACACGGTATTCTTGTGTGTGAATTTTCTTCGAAATATACAACGAGTTTTATAAAACATTTACAATTTATAGTCAATGTACGACGACGACACAGTGTGAAGTGGAAGCCACAGTCATAAAATAAAGGTGCGTCGGGGTTTTGGAAAGAAACGGCTATTTCCTAAATCTGGCATTTCAAAAATCGCCACCAAGAACAGTGCGCATGACAAAGTGCCACGTGGCAGCAACAACGAAGCGTCAGTCGAGGAGATCACTTCTAAGGAGATCCAAATTTATACCAATAATTTACACAGAAACACCAAGGATAGCCAGGTAAAATAATGTGCAATTTTCTTAAGTTAATAAAATGAAAAAGTAAGAAAAAACTATCTTACAAAAAGGTGTGAAAGATTCACGTAAAACGTAGGTACAAGAATCTACACGAGGTAACCAGACCATAATTAACGAGTTTAGGTAGGTTATATAGATCTATTTTGAAGTAGTTTGAACGCAGATAATAATAGGCTTAAAATTTAGTAGATTTTATTGGCTTTTGAAAAATATATTTTTGTAGTTACTAGTTAACATATTGACAACATACCTATTCTAATATACATTTCGAAATCCCTATATACAGGCCAGCTTCAAAATATGTGCGACAACACGGATTGGTGACCAGGTACAAAGAAGTGGTACAGAGCTACCAGCAAAATCAGTACCTCAGTCATCCCAGTCCATCGAAAATTTCCGTCGACTCCATACTTGAGAGCCTGCCTGGCTTTTTAGTCCAGACACATGTTGAACCATCAAAAAAAAAACTCATGTAAAAAGGAACATTTAGTACGAAGCTACCTACACCTACAACTTGTTGGAAAAACGTTGGATAAATCCAACCAGACCGAAGCGACGCTATGCGGCTAGCAGAATTCATTTTTTTTTGTCGATTAATAATAAAAGTTTCATTGTTACTTGTAGTAACTAATCAATAAAATATAAACCAACTAAAAGTAAAAATACAAAATATTACTACAAAACTAAAGAATATTACTTGCGTAACGAAACATTGTTGTGACGTTGTTAAAAACTTTTTGTAAGCTAGTCACTTATTAACGTACGATCATAAATTATTAAAATCTTCAGTAACATCACCTGTAAAGGAATTATTCCACAAAGAGAACCTCTTTTGGAATAGACTATGGTTCAAAACTTCTAATAAGATTTCACAGTACACCTTTTATTTACCGTAGTAAAACTTTTTTTTTGAATACCTTGGCGTATAAATTTTTTTTTATATATTTTTTTTTTTTAATTTCGTCAGATAAATTAATCGAAGGTCTAAGAATACATCCTTTATGAAATACCTACTTTTGTATTTCATAATAGATGTTATTGATACCTACATTCAATTGGTTGTCTTGCTTTGTCACTACTTGTATCCGTCAACGAAACAAAAAAAATTCAAAGATTATAATTTTTTTTGAGTACCTACCTTTTTAGATTTTTTTTAGCGTCTGTTCATAGCTGGAAAGAGTGCACTTTCTCCGTCTTCGAACCTTTTATATATCTAAACATATAGTATATTTTTGATTATATTGATTTAACATATTTAAGAAATTTTTATTTACTATCTATCGTAACGTAGTTTGGTGGATGTTTGTTCCTACCAATTTAACCCCTTTTATTAAAATTAAAGTTTATATTTGTTGAACTCTAACATAAATTTTTATCTATCTTTTATTTTGGGGTGGGACAGTTGTGGGTGCGACGTTTGTCGATTGAATTATTGTTGTTGTTTTGATCAAGTTCTGATACAAAGTCTTTTCCATAACGTAGATTGTTCGAAGGTCATCGTTGTTCGATAACATCAATTTTGTTTAAATAACTTTTTATTGCATACGCGTTAAATTAAAAATATTGATCAGTGATCAATCGGGTAAAAACGTCATTCTGTTGGATTTAAGGCGATTTTTGCGTCTTCCTTAACTGGCTTGGACTAGCCTCCAATGCAGAGTTAAACCGCCGACAAACAAATTCAAAAGAAAAGCCGTGTTTTATTATCGTTTGTCTATCGGGTAAAAACGTCATTCTGTTGGATTTAAGGCGATTTTTGCGTCTTCCTTAACTGGCTTGGACTAGCCTCCAATGCAGAGTTAAACCGCCGACAAACAAATTCAAAAGAAAAGCCGTGTTTTATTATCGTTTGTCTATTCGTTTTTGAATCGGTTATAGAGTATATTTATCGAAATATTACTCTCTCATCGCGAACAGAGGGGAGGAGAAATCTTCCTACCTCAAGCCTTAAGCAGCCTGAAGAAGGTAAAATTTTTTTTGTCGAGGAAAATCAAATAATTTCATTTAACCTTACCTGAAAATCTTTGTACTAAGAAAACTAATTACAGTAGAAGTTCTCTTTGAGAGGCCTTTCCTACAAAAATATTTTTTTGAATAATTTTTAAATTATTATTTAATTTCAAATGAGGGATTTGGTTCGGTAAAATGTCAATGTAAAAGTAATGAAAATTTAGTCTTTGATAAGAAGTCGTAAGAAAAATAATCTGTGAATACAATAAACTATAGTATAGTTTTTTTTTAGATTCTTATAAGAAAATAGATTAAAGCTTTTTGTTAGAGTTAAGATTTATAATAAAATTGTATAAAGTATTGAATATAATTCAATCTTTCTTTCAATTATTCACTTCTCTCTTGATTTTAATTTGATATTGAGATATGGGATCAGTCTTGATCTCAGGGAAGTTTTTCCTTATTTTTTTTCTGGATTCATAGGATAGGATGAGGACATAAAAATCTTCAGGAGATGGGGTTGTGACAGAAACCCCTTTGCGCGAGGTTGGGAGATATTAATTTATTTCTTTTTACGCCACAACATTAGAAACTGGAGCGACTGGTATGATTACTAGTCATGGATATCATCTTTAATAAATAAGTATTAGTAGCCACATGTCACTTTCGTTAGCGGGATGTACCGACTTAAAGTCTTCGTCAGCGGTATGTCAATAGGGAAGTGTTAGGGGAATCTCATCATTCTTTTTTCACTTTAAGGTCGGATAGTTAGACGAAAGGGGGAGACAAAACCATCTGTTTTTCCCAACAACAATAGGGTTCCTGCAAATTATTCGGATATGAAGGAACAAGGTTGGGATCTGGGTAATAATCTCCGAAAGGGCTAATATCACCATGTCCTATTTGTATACCTTCCACATTCACTCTATTTCAACAACTGTTTTATTATTTATCTTCGACGTTTCTTCGAAATACTCTCTTGGGCCCTTTTTGCTTTTTAGCATTAGCATCTGAATCTTTTCTGAGTCAACCGTCTCCTAGACTCCAGGTCTACTAATTGTAGCACCGACTATTGGCTCCTGCAGCATGACCCACTTCCTTGAACTGATGAGCTGGCCAAGGCGAATTTTTGCAGACCTGAAGCGGCAGTCGAGCGGTAGTCACCCTGATAGTCTCGACTTGGACGTGCCTAGCAATAGGTACTAAAAGTCAAAGAGGTAAGCAGGTGTAGGATCCTTTTTTTTTAGTAATTTTTTGTGAGAAGCTGATTGTTAGACAGTGATACCTACATGATGTATATAGTTGTTTTTGTCCGTCAAATGGTTTTAATAATTTTATAAATATTCTATCTGCTCATGTTTCTGCTAGCAAGTTTATAAAACAAAAAAGTAAAAAGAAACTAATTAAACCATGGATGACTAAAAACCTGTGTGATAAAATATATGCAAAAAATACTTACTATTCTAGGAATAAAAAAAGTTTACATATACCTCGTATAAAAAATGCTTTTAAAAAAATGCAAAAGGATATTCATGAGCTTATCAACAAACAAAAAGAAACTTACTTTAATCAAAAATTCAATGAAAATAGGTTCAACCCCAAGCAGCAATGGAACATTGTAAATGATCTGTTAGGTAAAAAAAAACGAAGACATTCGTATCAAAAATATTAGATTTTCTGACAGTATTGTGTCAGAAAGTGTTGTCGATATCGCAAATAATTTTAATAACTTCTTCAAAAATATAGTGGAAAACCAGAGATGAATCATTTCTTGTAAATGAAACTTTGTCGTCGTTCTTCCTTGGTGATGTGACAGCAGCTGAAATACTTCAAGTGATCTCTAACCTAAGATCTAAGAACTATTGTGGTATAGATGGTGTTAGTATTATTTTCGTTAAAAAAGTTATCGGCTATATCATTAAACCTTCGACATATCTAGTGAACATTAGCTTTCACGAAGGCATATTCCCCGAGTATCTGAAAACTGCAATAATAATCCCAATATACAAAAAAGGTAACAAATATGATCCAAACAACTAACGACCAATTTCATTATTATCAGTTTAATTACTAAAAGAATGATTAATTTTTTTTGATAAATATAAAATTCTTAAAAATCTCAATTTGGATTTACAAAGGGAAAATCTACGGAAGAAGCCATATTATCTGTTTTGGAACATATACATATGGAAATAGAATGATCAAAGTAACAAAACGGCTGCCCTGTTCCTAGATCTGACGAAGGCTTTTGACCTAGTTGATCACAAATTGTTATTAAAGATACTCTACAGATATGGCTTCAGAGACAACATCTTAAACTGGTTTTCATCCTATCTTCAGAAAAGAAAGCAATTAGTTCGTGTTAATGATACAATGAGAGATTCAATGTTCTGTTCAGATGTGGGGGTTCCTCAAGGGTCAGTTATTGGACCATTATTCTTTCTTATTTATATAAACTCAATTTTTAATTTTCCCTTAAATGGTAAATTAATAGCTTTTGCTGATGATCTGGCTCTAACCTATGCTGCTCCCCTTCACGAGGACATACAAATCTTGATGAATTCTGACCTATCTACCTTAACATGCTGGTTCCAGTATCACAAATTGGTGCTTAGTAGTAAATCTAAGGTAATGTGCTTCTCTTTAAGTAACCAGTTTTTAATATAAGGGGTGGGTCTACATGACCCAAACTGTGATCGTTGCAACTGCAATGATTCCTGTATGCAAATCGAATCTGTTTCTGAATTTAAATACCTGGGAGTAACTATAGATAGTAAATTTGATTGGAAGTCACATATAGGAACTATTAAACAAAGTATTTATTTTGCTCTAAACAGAATATTTCACCTGCGTAAGTTAGTACCACCAACTCTCGTTTAGAATATGGTATTACTTGCTGGGGCAATGCATACATTACTAATCTGCAACCTCTCATTACAGCCCAGAAAAAGATAGTCAGAGTTATGCTCTTCAAACCAAGATGGGAACCATCATTTCCATTGTTTAAATCTATCAGTATATTGCCACTCAGGCAATTGTACGTATATAAAGTACTTAGACTGTTTTATCTGCTGGGTGGGTTTAAAAATTTAAGTAGAAACAACTTTTCATATGCATTAAGAGCTAATAATACAGTCCCAAGAGCTAGAACGGAACCTGTTAGACGTTTTACATTTGTCATAGCACCGCATATATACAACAAACTTCCAGCCGATATAACCAACAGTGCTGCTGGAATACATAATTTCTTAAAAAACCTCAGAAACTGGCTCTTATCAATATCAGGTGTAGAAGATTTAATTCAAGTAGTTACTTGATCCAACGCATAAATGCTTTTTACTTGCCCATCAACATAACATAATCATAACGTCTCCAAAACCCTATTAAAATTAACAACTTGCCAAATTTAAACTCCTCCTAAATTATCTTACATGTTTTTCATATATGATTTTGTATTTTTTCCCTTTTTTTTTTGTCTCAATTAGCTTTTTCTTTTACTTTTCTCCACGTGGCTTTTCTTACAATAAAAAGATTATCTTTTGAATAATGCACTTAATACTGATATTCAAACCACAAAGTGCATTTAAGAATCATTTCAATCCATAGTTCATGGTTCAAAATACATTAAATGTTAAAAATTATTCTCTAATACATATATTATAATAAGTTTATAAAAAAAATTGTTTTCCTGTTTTGAAATCTTAGAGAAATAACAATCTACCTTGTAAATTATACTATAAACTATTCTACAAAATTGAAATGAAATAAATCTAAATCTAAATCTAAATCTAAACAAAAAAAGCGTTGACTTTCGCACCTGTTTTAATTAATCCAGATTTTTGCAAACAATTCATCATTTGTTGTGACCCCTCATCCACAGGGATAGGGTGTGTTCTTTGTCAGTTAGACGAAGAAGGTAACGAAAAACCGATATACTTCTATTCGCAAAAATTAAATTCAGCCCAAAGAAACTATACGGTAACGGAACGCGAATGCTTGGCTGCTGTCCAAGGGATTTACAAATTTCGACCCTATGTCTAGGGATATAAATTTATAGTAATAACCGACCATGCTAGTCTACCGTGGCTGATGAACTTAAAGGATCCAATCTGATGGATTTGAAAAATCAGGCTTTCGAGTCCGATGAGTACACTCAGATTATTTCACACACCAAGAAAAATACAGAACGGTTACCTGATCTTCAAGTATCCGATAACTTCATATATAAAAGAATAAAGCACGCCACAGGGAATCCTATTCAGGAAGATTCTACTTGGAAGCTTTGGGTTCCGTCGCAGCTGACAGGAACATTGATAGAGCAAGCTCATTGCCCACCTAGATCGTCGCATGCTAAAACTTTATATCGCCTCCGACAACAATTTTATTGGCCAACAATGAGTAGTCAAGTGAAGACATACATAAATAATTGTGACGTTTGTAAAATGACAAAAGCACCAAATAGTACTTTACGTTCAGAAATGGGAAAAGCCTTCACGGTGGAACGCCCATTCCAGCATCTATACGTGGATTTCTTAGGGCCTTTCCCTAGATCTAAACGAGATAACACTTTCATAGTCATAGCACTTGACCAACTAACTAAATTTGTTTTGATAAAACCGTTGAAAAAAGCTTATTCTAACGAGTTGATTAAATTTCTTACTAAAGAAATATTTTTTGATGTTCGGAGTTCCGGAGACACTTCTATCCGACAATGGATCTCAGTTTGTGAGTAAGGACTTCGGTACTTGTTTGAACAATTTCGATATTACGCATATAAAGACAGCTTCATATGCACTTCAAGCTAACGCTAGCGAGAGGGTCAATAGATCAATCTTAAGCGCCATACGGGCCTATATAAACTCTAATCAAACTAATTGGGATGTGCATTTAGGCGAAATTAGTAATGCCTTACGCACTTCCATACATAGTGTTATAGGCATATCACCGTATGAAGCTTTGTTTGGCCAGCAAATGATAGAACATGGTGCAGATTACCAATTGTTGGGCAAACTAGATGGATTAACCCAATCCGAAATTAATTGGTTGCCAAAAGCAGCAAAAATGGGTATTCTTCATGCGTATTTAAAAACAGCTTTGAATCAAGCTCACGAAAGCTATGAGCATACATTTGAGAAGTAAATAAGTGACATACAAAGTAGGCTACAAAGTTTTTCGTCGAAATTTTACTCTCGCAGCTAAACATATCAATGCAAAATTATGTCCTAAATTTTTGAAAGCTCAAGTAATTAAAGTAGTTGGTAACAACTTAAGGATGAAAAAGGTTTCGAGATGGTAGTACATACCGAAAACCTACGCAAATGAAGTACTGTTCATTACTAACTCAACTATAATACTATCCATCTATAAAATATACCTCTGTTGGGAAATAGAGATACGAAATATACTCTGATAATATAAATAGAAAAAAAAAAGTTTTGAGAGCATTGGTACAATAAAGTAAGGGTGCATTGTAACGAAGCGTTACAATTTTCCCTTATTAAATATCATTTCGTCCGCCCCCGGTACATATTATAATAGACAGAAAACAGCATTTCTGATACGATTTTCTGCATTCGTATCAAAGTACCTTTTTGCAGACCGTCCGACCGCCGAATAGTACTAATTAATACTATATTCACTTCTTTTGTAGCAAAAGGTACTTTTTGTTTGTTTCTCCTACAATTCACACTCTCTTACTCCAGGAAATATTACAAGTAGAGGTGGAAGTTGTATGAGAAATTTGTCTTCTGCTTCCCGTGTTGAGATACCAATCCAGTGTATTTGGAGCAGTAAAAGATCGGGCTGATTGGGAACTTAGTAGTACCCTAACAGTGAACAGGTTGGTGCAGCTTCGGGCTTTTCAAGCTATAGCGGCCTTCCTCTTTTTTCTCAAAGTATTTTTAGGTATTATTAGCTTCCGTCTTATTTCCTCGGTGAATCCTTCAGGTTTGCCTTGGACAAGGTTCCAACGGTGGTTCCACTTGCTTCCGTCTAAACTTCCTCGGTAGATCCATAAGAACTACCTTGGACTGGGTTCCAGCGGTGGTTCCAAAAGTGCTTCCGTCTTATTTCCTCGGTAAATCCTTCAGGTTTGCCTTGGACAAGGTTCCAACGGTGGTTCCACTTGCTTCCGTCTAAACTTCCTCGGTAGATCCATAAGAACTACCTTGGACTGGGTTCCAGCGGTGGTTCCAAAAGTGCTTCCGTCCTATTTCCTCGGTGAATCCTTCAGGTTTGCCTTGGACAAGGTTCCAACGGTGGTTCCACTTGCTTCCGTCTAAATTTCCTCGGTAGATCCATAAGAACTACCTTGGACTGGGTTCCAGCGGTGGTTCCAAAAGTGTTTCCGTCCTATTTCCTCGGTAAATCCTTCAGGTTTGCCTTGGACAAGGTTCCAACGGTGGTTCCATTTGCTTCCGTGATTCGTCCTCGCAGATTCCGTCTGAACTAGCTTGGACAGGGTTCCATCGAACGGTCCCCTATTTATGTTAGGCCGATACCCTAAAGTTGTAAAGGGTTAGTATAAGAAGTATGAATTATTGTTAGGTTAAGTTATATGAAATACCGTGTTAAGAGTAAGACAGAAAAAGAGTTATATGAAATACCGTGTTAGATTTTTATATGACTTAATAAAAGGTATATTTATTTATAAACTTAAGACATCGGAGTTTTTGATCCCGAAATACCGAAGTTTTACTGTGCTTTCTTCGGACAGACCCTGGACCCAACGAGCTACCTCAGCCTCGACCAAAAAGCACATCACAAATTGGCGCCCGAGCAGGGACCTTTTGAGGGTTCAACCTTGACCCGATCACCGACCGAACTGGCATCTTCTACAGGCACCACCGACCGCACCGACCGTACCGACCGTACCGACCTGATTGACCGTTTATCCCCGGCAGGTCCTGTAGACAATTCCACCAGCACTTCGACGATCCTCCACGAACCTTTAGAAGGCACCACCAGATTCCGTTCTCCTGAAGAAACACCGCCGTCCAGATCTAACTCCTCAACGTCCAGCTCAACTGCAGACAGCGAAGAACTCAGCGACATGGAAGGGATTAACCCCTATAAAAACCTAGGGTTCATCTATTTTTTGAAAAGGCCGGAGCTGACCGAAATATTACTCAGCCGAAACTTGGACACCAGCGGAAACGTCCAAGCCTTAAGGAAGCGCCTAAGCCTGCACTTAAAGGAGCTGCGGATGCATAAATCTACGCAAAATCTCTGCGCCGAGCTGGAAGACATGGTGGAAGAAAGAGAAACGGCTGACGATGAGAATGGCGACACCGGAGGTTTAACCGTTCCCGCACCAATTACATTTGGGAAGGACACCAAGTTGGCTTTACCTCAGTCCTTTACCATTCCAGTCACTACGCAACCAGCAACTACCGTGACATCAGTAACTCTACCAGTTCCTGCTTCAACTCCAGTACCGATTCCAGTACCAGCAACCTCCGTCACACCTGCTTACCACAACCACGTTGATCCATCGGAACGCCCATGTTATCCACCCCTGCCTCCTAACCGATTAACGCTCAGTTACCAAGCCGACGTTATGAACACTGTTAGGAAATGGGGCCTTCGATTTGATTCGTCTGGCAATGCATTGGAATTTATGGAGCGCATTGAGGAATTAACTCAATGTTACGACATCCCTTTAAGCGACGTCTTGCGAACCATACCGGAGATCTTTCGCGGAACAGCGCTGGAATGGTGGCGAATCAAGAAAGACGACATATCGAACTGGGAAGATTTTCGTCGAGCATTCCTGCAGCAGTTCTTACCTGCCCGATATCGCCATCGCCTAGAAGACGAAATTATGCGAAAGAGGCAAGGACCACGTGAAAAGGCAAAGGATTTTATCAGGTCAATGCAATACATGATTCGCCAGCACCCCCAACTATCCAGAGATGACAATACTGATCGCTTGTACGATAAGTTACGACCAGAATACAAGCTTTACATCAAGCGGAGGGAGTTTTCCAACATCGATGAGTTGCTAGAATTAGCAGAGGAATATGAAAACATTAGGCAGGAAGAACGTCCTATCCGCCCGTTGCCCAACGCCACCCCTGTACCGCGAGCCTCGCCTGTCCAGACACACGACCGACCGAACGCCCAACAATGTAGTGTTCCATACGACCGACAGACACATTGTTGGAACTGTAAACAGCGGGGCCACCGAAAGGAAAATTGCAGAAGGCCATTTACCCTTTTTTGCTCATTCTGCGGAGAAGATGGCAGATTAACCAGGGATTGTCCTTGCCGAAGAAACCCAGTTGCTGTGGTCAGCGCGCCCCCAGGAGGCGACCCGAGGTTTTTCATCCCTATTCAAGTTGGAGAAAAAACCTTCGATGCCTTGCTCGATACGGGCTCTACGAAAACCTTCGCCGGGCTAGCTTTGCGCAATGAACTCAGGCAATTGGAAATCCCTATGACAGAATATTCCAAGGCTATTCACCTAGCGAATGGCAATCCTGTAACGACAACGGAACATTTCAACCTGACGTTGCATTTGGGGAGCGAACCTCTATCTGCTGAAATAACTTACCTGCCAGGCCTAGATGAAGAGGCCATCATAGGGATGGATGTGCTAAATAAGGCGCACTTTAAATCGTTTGTGGGAGGATGCCTAGTAACGGGGAGGAAAACGCACCAAACGGCAAAGCCTGATTCGTCGTGTGTCGTTTTAGAAGCCCCACGTGAATCCCAAAAACAACACCTGGACCCATGTTCTGTAACTCAAGCGATATCTTTTCGCCTCGTAAAAAAATGAAACTATCTATTCCTCCTTTATCGCATCTGGAAAAAATATGGTTTCTGTAAGTCGATGCGATAAGTTCAATTTTCAATCTCATTCCAACTCGACTTGACATTGGAAGGCGATAAGTTAAATTGTCAAATCTCCTGTCAGATGTCAAAATCAAATAGAAAAAAAATTGTATTAGGGACTAATTATAGCTATCATTGAAAATTTTGTTTTCCAATTTTAAGACAAATTATTTAACAGTTTCGGTGTTTATTGGTATCAAAATAAAGGTAATGAATTATAGAATGTTTCTATTAAAAAAAATAATTGAATTTAAGTTTGATTCGCTTAATAAAATCACTTGTCATTTCAATGATAGAAATCGTTTTCAATGATCATTGAAAAAACAAAATTGATTTTATTAGGCGAATAAAGCTAAAATACAATTATTTTGTTCAATAGAAATATTCTCATCGATTTTCTTGTAATCAGGAATAAATAGAATGAACTTGCCGATATCACCATTGCAGAGTCTATCATCATTGTGCGTAGATTGTTGACAATGAACTTGCTCAAGAGATTCCAGATGTATGAATGTTCACGAGTTTCAAGTAAAATACTGTGTTCAATACATAATGCATGTATAAATGCATCACTTATGGCTTCAATGAGATCGAGTTTGTCAATAGACATTAAAACATTCTCTGTAAAATCAGAAAATTAACGCATTCCATTTTCGGGCATAAAATGACCATCGAATAGTACGTTTTTATAATCATTGAGTGCTGTTCCTAGCGCTTTACGATTCGATCGCCCGATTACTTGTGAGAGTTCGAAGTTTGAAGAACGACATGTGCAAACAGCCAGCAAAAGAGTTTCTTCAGAGGATCTTTTATATGAACAATTGTAAATACATACAAAATACGAAGAAACTACATGATATAGATAGGATGCTTTGCTGCGATCAACGCCCAGACTTGAAATATCGATAAACTCTTGCGAGTGTGTACGGGTGGTGCATTAAAACTTTTTGACGATGGATGCCAATAATGGATTCAGATACCTAATAAAATACCTATACCTATGTATAAAAAAAATAAATTTGCTGGGGCTGCCAATAAGACACGATATATAAACCGACACTACTCTTTGCTTTAGGTTCCTTTGTCAAAACAAGACAATCTTGGGTTTATTGATAGTACTGCAGTGATGCTGGGAGAAACGATCGCCCAGTAGTTACACCATCTTTTGGTGAAAGAATTTTTTTTTGGTATGACGAAGATTTTGATGGACTAAGGTTAGCATTCTTACGCACATGCGCACTGTAGATACAAGAAGCATATTTTTATTTGTTGGGTTGATGATTGATGGTCATTTACGAGCATATAGGTACATAGGTACTATAATAATTTTTAGTTTATAATTTGTCTAGAAAGTTTTCATGAGATGCAGTTTCAGTTGTATGAGTTGAGTGTGTTAGTTCTGGGTGGCTGGAATGCATTTCGTATGCGGTATGTGTGGAAGTAACCCGCTTAGGTTATGTAGTGTAGCCAAAAATATAACTACAACTACTGTAAAGACAGCTCGGAAGAACAAACTCAACCAATCCTTTTGTGTGCATTATTATAGCGTTTTCATTTGGTAGTCCGGAATCGTTCGGAACTACTCCGGACGATTGTGTTTACGGTCATTTGGGACCAAATGGTGTCCGGAATCGCACAGTTCTGTACAGCGATTCCGGACTACCAAATGAAAACGCTAAAGAATATATAAAAGTTTTACCATATTTTGTGTGCGTTATTAATTCTACAGAATACATTAAAGTTATTAACATACAAAATATTTAAGAAACATAAAAAGCCCTTAAAAAATCATGTTCGCGAATTTACTTCTGGTGGAGGCGCATGAACGACGAAGGTCAGAAATAATTCTTTCCGCCTGCTCGGTAGTAGGTGATAAAATTTGACATTTGAAATGAAAACTTTATCGACTTTTGATCATACAGAACACCGTTTTATCGCACTTTCCAGTAATTTTATTCCATTATGGTCCAAGCGATAAAATTATCGATTGTCAAAGTTACAGAACCCCATTGAAGCGATAAAATGAATTTCGTTCCAATTTCTAACGTTTCTCGATAAATTTTATCGATGCGATAGTTACAGAACATGGGTCCTGGACGAGTTTTTGGCTACTGAGTTACCGTTGTTCGATGAGATTCGAGGGGTAGCGCATGTCTCCCCGCATAAAATCCGACTCAAGACCGATCAGCCGTTTAAACAACGGTATTACCCCCGAAACCCCGCAAGGCAGCACTCGTCTCCGTCTTCACCACAAAATTGCATAAGAGCATCGACTGCACCAGGGCACTTCATCAGTCAACAGTTGTCCTCCGAGCCGAGTAGTAAAATATTTGTAAACAAAAGATTAACCCAGCCCTCAGCTACAAAAATGGATAACAGAAAAAAGAGTAGTGTCGAGGAAGAACAGAAACCGACGTCTAGCCGTCGACGACCAAGTCGGTCCCGCTCGCCGATTCGTATTGCACCAAATCGACTGCAGCTATCTCCGACGCAGCGTGCACCACCGAAGTCAAAACCCCACCAGCTACCAGCGAAAGAGGAGAAGCAGTTCTTGAGGCAACGAACAGTACCCCGCCACGTTGCTCCTCTACCGCGGGATCCGGAACCATTGATTTTCGAGGTACGAGCCAAGAAGAGAACAAGTCGCTTGCCCTCCATCACACACGACCTGAGCGCAGCTAAAGCGATCAAGCCGCCACCACCAGCCGAAGCACGTCTTGCCTTGGTTCGCCAGCAGCGAAAGGAATCAGACGAGAAGTGGGAGGCAACGAAAGCAAAGTTAACAGTGCCAAAACCATCACTCGTCGCGCCACCACCCGCTACATGCGCGTTTGCCATCCAAGCTCCCGCAAGAGCCAGCGTACTCCATCGATCAGTTGACCAGCGTCTTCTCAAAATGATTAAGGAACGCAGAGAAGCAAATGAGAATTGGGCGGTACTAAAAGTCGATCCGCCAGTCCCACAGCCACCGCTCCCAGCATCCGCCCCCGCTGTATGTGCTCGTTTAGTTACGAATCCAGTTCCTGATCCGGTCTCAGCCCCAAAGCTAGACGATGTTGATTGGTCCAGTTTCGACCGTCAAGTTCCAGCTCCGCCCGAAAATCCGGAGAACTACGATTGGTCCGCTATCGACGCTCAAATACGTTTAGACGAGACGGCGGTGCCCAACATCAATAACTTTCCGAAAAGAGCGGTGGTGACCGAAGTTCTGATGCTTCCAAAGTTATCGGTCGCTCCCGCCACCATCACAAGCAACACAACCCAGGGGTCGATAAAAGAGGTCGCTACCCTAGATCCTGCTTACCAAGCCGACAAAAAACCAGTAGATCCTTTCGAGGGGATCATATTAAGAGGCCCCCTAAACCGAGTCTCCTTCATCTAGAAGCCATGGGGCCGAGTAGCAGTATTTTTGAACAAAAAGGGCACCCAGGCAACACTGAGATACAAGGGGCTGAAGAAGATAGTAGACGTCCATCACAATTAAACCCGAGCCGTCGATTTATATTATGAATTAAATTAAAAATTACAAATTACGATTATGGTTAAGAAAAATTGAAGAAGATTATTTATTATTTAATTATTATTTTAAAGAAGAAATTGAATTAAATTGAAAAAATTTTGAATTACAAAAAATATAATAATAATAAGAAGAAAAAAAAATATATATATGTATATAAGCGTTGTTAAAACTAAATTTTAAGCTAACCGCTGAAAAAAATTATTAATTAATTAAAATTTTTTTTTTGTAAAGAAAGGGGGGACTGTAACGAAGCGTTACAATTTTCCCTTATTAAATATCATTTCGTCCGCCCCCGGTACATATTATAATAGACAGAAAACAGCATTTCTGATACGATTTTCTGCATTCGTATCAAAGTACCTTTTTGCAGACCGTCCGACCGCCGAATAGTACTAATTAATACTATATTCACTTCTTTTGTAGCAAAAGGTACTTTTTGTTTGTTTCTCCTACAATTCACACTCTCTTACTCCAGGAAATATTACAAGTAGAGGTGGAAGTTGTATGAGAAATTTGTCTTCTGCTTCCCGTGTTGAGATACCAATCCAGTGTATTTGGAGCAGTAAAAGATCGGGCTGATTGGGAACTTAGTAGTACCCTAACAGTGAACAGGTTGGTGCAGCTTCGGGCTTTTCAAGCTATAGCGGCCTTCCTCTTTTTTCTCAAAGTATTTTTAGGTATTATTAGCTTCCGTCTTATTTCCTCGGTGAATCCTTCAGGTTTGCCTTGGACAAGGTTCCAACGGTGGTTCCACTTGCTTCCGTCTAAACTTCCTCGGTAGATCCATAAGAACTACCTTGGACTGGGTTCCAGCGGTGGTTCCAAAAGTGCTTCCGTCTTATTTCCTCGGTAAATCCTTCAGGTTTGCCTTGGACAAGGTTCCAACGGTGGTTCCACTTGCTTCCGTCTAAATTTCCTCGGTAGATCCATAAGAACTACCTTGGACTGGGTTCCAGCGGTGGTTCCAAAAGTGCTTCCGTCCTATTTCCTCGGTGAATCCTTCAGGTTTGCCTTGGACAAGGTTCCAACGGTGGTTCCACTTGCTTCCGTCTAAATTTCCTCGGTAGATCCATAAGAACTACCTTGGACTGGGTTCCAGCGGTGGTTCCAAAAGTGTTTCCGTCCTATTTCCTCGGTAAATCCTTCAGGTTTGCCTTGGACAAGGTTCCAACGGTGGTTCCATTTGCTTCCGTGATTCGTCCTCGCAGATTCCGTCTGAACTAGCTTGGACAGGGTTCCATCGAACGGTCCCCTATTTATGTTAGGCCGATACCCTAAAGTTGTAAAGGGTTAGTATAAGAAGTATGAATTATTGTTAGGTTAAGTTATATGAAATACCGTGTTAAGAGTAAGACAGAAAAAGAGTTATATGAAATAACGTGTTAGATTTTTATATGACTTAATAAAAGGTATATTTATTTATAAACTTAAGACATCGGAGTTTTTGATCCCGAAATACCGAAGTTTTACTGTGCTTTCTTCGGACAGACCCTGGACCCGACGAGCTACCTCAGCCTCGACCAAAAAGCACATCACAGCATACATGTATAAAAAAAAATTTAGGCGCGAACGAAAGGAAAAAGGCGCACGGAGAGTTATGTACTACCACCACAATAAAAACACGTACACGGTGTAATGCAAATGGCGAATAGAATAGAGATGTGCTAGAGGAGTAAAAACATGACGTAATGGGAAACAACATTTTTGGAGTCATAAATGTAACTAGTACAATTATATATTTTTTTCAAAGCCATAAAATTATTAAAAACTAGATAATTAGAAAAAAAATTCTTAAAGTAGTAAAATATTAGACAGAATTAAGTAACAATTAGGTGAAAATATCTTTTTGACAGAATAAAGTAGAAAAGAGAAAAATATATTCGATGTAGTGGAAAGCAGATGTAACAGTTAGTAAATAATCATTTCGTACAATTCAAGCAGGTTAGGTATGCAAGGAACGTATAACTTAAACCAAGAACTAAAGTACACTCGAAATACGTAAACATAAAAGGAGTAGCAACTATACGAAGAGGTTCAAGAAAAAGTTTAGTCAAGACAAAAGAGTCCAAGTTAACTGACTAGCTCAATATCTTCAGCAATAATAAGAACCAAGGATCAAATATCAGGAAACTACACAGGTAAAATATTAAGAATGTACTCATAAAATCTAGTACAAATAGTAGAGTAGTAGAAAAATATAGTAGAAAACTAGAAAATACACGCTTAGGCCGTGTGCGAACACCGCTAAAATTTTATCCATTGGTTAAATTATGACACTAGTGTGGTGAATATAAACTTCAAAAATTTAGCCTGCTCTGGAGTTTATATAGATCTATTTTGAAGTAGTTTGAACGCAGATAATAATAGGCTTAAAATTTAGTAGATTTTATATGCTTTTGAAAAATATATTTTTGTAGTTACTAGTTAACATATTGACAACATACCTATTTAAATATACATTTCGAAATCCCTATATACAGGCAAGCTTCAAAAGAGGTGCGACAACACGGATTGGTGACCAGGTACAAAGAAGTGGTACAGAGCTACCAGCAAAATCAGTACCTCAGTCATCCCAGTCCATCGAAAATTTACGTCGACTCCATATTTGAGAGCCTGCCTGGCTTTTTAGTCCAGACACATGTCGAACCATCAAAAAAAACTCATGTAAAGAGGAACATTTAGTACGAAGCTACCTTCACCTACAACTTGTTGGAAAAACGTTGAATAAATCCAACCAGACCGAGACAACATTCTAATCTAAGCAGATTCAACGAGGGAAGTGACGCTATGCGGCTAGCGGAAACTTTCATCGTGGGACATTTTGCAAGCGACAATATTACTGTACACCACTTGCGTTGTATCCCGCGGTATATCCCGATTCTCCCCAACATTAATGATACCTCACAAGTCATAACAAGCGGTGAAATTAATTTTGTTACTTTTTCGGATTCTCCCCCGTAGTCACTACTTGTAAGAGTTATAAAAACAATCGAGATTTTGATTCGCTACATAACGCGGTGAGTTTACTTATGACTTTTCTTGTGAGAATTGGGGGAGAATTCGATAAATGTTATCAAGTCACAACAATCCTCGTAATAAATTGTAACAAGGGCTTATGACTTATGACTAATCACAAGGGGGAGAATCGGGCTGTAGATCTGTATTTATTTTATAGCTCTCAACTTGTGTTTCTTTTTTTTGATCAGAGTGTAGTCGAATAAAAATGACGAACTACACTTTTTATATTTTAAACGTATTCGAACAATATTTTATTTCAGAATAAAGCAGATGCGTTCTTCAACCGAACAGAAACCTTAAATTTTTATAACGGGATATATTTTAGGTAACAACGATATATTTCTTTCTCGTTCGCAGAGCAGTGTCAAAATCATCAGTACGCGGATGACAGCTGAACATTTTTTTCATCATTGTTGAAAAATTGATTTAAAACAAGAGCGGAAATATTAATGTCGTGCGCGAAAATTGTTAATACTGTATTATTAAACCTTTTAGTCACGTATATCTCAAATTTCACAGGAAAAGAAGAGATTATTTACAAAAATCTTATACAAGATTTCGAGTTTGACAGTTTGAAAAAAGCGCGATACATAATTTCATTCTGTCATCCGCGTAGTGTGAGCTGTCATTTATTTTTTGATAATATGGTAAAATTCCCTATAGGGCTTGAAGATAGTCGTACATCCCATTGTAACGGGTGATTTTTTAGCTGGTTTGGTTTTGGCAACACTGGTTTTGACAGTTGACGTGTGTTTAGTACCTTGTGTCACTGTCAAACAGCTTTAATTTGGTTTGCAATTTAACCATGGATCATCTTACAAATGAACAACGCTTGCAAATTATTGAATTTTACTATCAAAATTCGTGCTCGGTTCGAAATGTTCATCGCGCGCTGCTTCCATTTTATGATCGGCATTCTCGACCTTCTGAGCAGTCTATTCGGAAGATTGTGACCAAATTTCGCACCAAATTTACTTTGTTGGACATTAAACCACCAACACGTTTACGTACTGTGCGTAGTGAAGAAAATATTGCGCCGTATCAGCTAGTGTGACAGAAGACCGCGAAATTTCGATTCGGCGCCGTTCCCAGCAGTTAGGCCTTTGTTACAGCACTACGTGGAAAATTTTGCGGAAGGATTTGGGCGTAAAGCCTTTTTAGATACAGCTGGTGCAAGAACTAAGGCCAGCCGACCTACCACAACGCCGAATTTTTGGTGAATGGGCTCATGGAAAGCTGGCCGAGGATCCGCTTTTTTATCGAAAAATTGTGTCCAGCGATGAGGCTCATTTTTGGTTGAATGGGTACGTAAATAAGCAAAATTGCCGCATTCGGAGTGAAGATCAGCCAGAAGCATTGCAACAGCTACCAATGCATCCCGAAAAAGCCACTGTTTGGTGCGGTTTATGGGCCGGCGGCATTATTGGGCCATATTTCTTCAAAGATGATGCGAATCGCAGCGTTACTGTCAATGGTGAACGCTACCGAGCGATGATAACAAACTTTTTTTTGCCCGAAATGGAAGTTCTTGACTTGCATAATATTTAGTTTTAACAAGACGGTGCCACATGCCACACAGCACGCGAAACAATGGCGCGATTGCGAGGCGAGTTTGGTGAACAGTTAATTTCACGTTTCGGGCCGGTCAATTGGCCGCCTAGATCGTGCGATTTGACACCATTAGACTATTTTTTGTGGGGGTATGTCAAGGCTAATGTCTATAGGGACAAGCCCGTGAGATACCGGCCGATATGTGTGAAAGAGTATGCCAAAATTGGACTCAGCGGATGGGCTACCTGAGAAGCAGCCGCAGTCAACATTTGCATGAAATTATCTTAAAACATTAAATTGCAAGGTTCAAACTATCGAGTCAAATAAATATTTCATTCATTTTTTTGAATTTTTTGTGTTTTTTTTTTAAAGTTCTAAACCTCTTAAAAAATCACCCGGTCTATACATTTATATAGTTATATCATGCTTAGATGCCTTAGCAACATTCACTCTACAACCATGCAGCGCTCCTGTATTCCTGGTGCAGTACTAACCCAATGGGGGAACGAGAACGCGTTATAATACATTTTTATAAGTGGGAGGGATTGAAAGATTTTATTTTTTTGACGTTTCTTTTTCGATTCTGAATAAAAAAAAGTGATGAATTTAGGAAAAAGAAATATAAAACTTGTTCTTGCAAAGGTAAATAAAAATAGGAACAGACAATTATTTATTTCTTCAAGAAACGTTTTTGAATGTATGCGTGAAATAAATATTTTACACAAAATGCAAGGTTGTGTGTTATTTTTCAGGATGTATGTCAGCTGAGGGTATTTTACAGGATATGCTAGACTGTGTGTGGGCAAAATAAAAGGCAAGTCAAGTGTAGGGATGAATTTGGTATATCCTGCAGGTGAAGATTCGAAAAAAAATTAATAGGTACTTCTTCTATAATCATAGATGGGTATGATTTTTTGCGACCAATTTGATCAAAAATAAATTGCAAGTTACAAATTAGGTCAGTGTGTATTTTATATGTAAGAAATATAAAAAGAATGTTTACCTGCATCGGTTAGCATACCTATGTAGGTATATGTTATTTTTTGTGTTTTATAGATAGGTAATAAAAATGATCAATTTATAACATGCATTAAATAACTAGTGTTATGTGAGTGGATAAGCAATGACCGACGAGGAGAGAAACGATCGAGTGAAAAGGGAAAAGACGACTTGTTCGGTTGAAGGTTTCTTTATTACTGACTAAACTATATTACATACTACTGTAATACGTACGACTATATATACTACTTACTACTGCATATACCTATTATTAATATACATACTTCACCTCCTCCTTTTAAAGGAAGGAAAAAAATTACAAATTAGTTTTTCTTGTATATATTCTTATAATTATTTATTAACATATTTAAATTTCATTAAGTGTTTATCTTAAACATGGGAACAAAAATTATTTTGTTAAAAAACAATTTTTTTTTTTATTTTTTATCTTATTTACAAAATTCACAAATTTTTTTTTCTTATATATATATATTATATATATTCTTATAATTATTAACATATTTAAATTTCATTTTTTTTTTTTTTCATTTGAAAACTTTTTCTCATAAATAATAATCATTTCACATATTTACTTTGTATACATTGTTATGACAATATAAATAAAATTTGTACATACATACATGTGCATTAATATGCATTATAATTCATAGGCTTTTAAGAAGAATTGTGTTTAAAACTCAACGTAAGTATTAATATTATTTTTCGTCATTTCAACATTATAAAACTTCTTCAGTCTGTTTTTATGAACTTTAAGTTTTTTATTTTCACTGTCTTCTAAGTGACAATTTTTGTTTGGATCAATTCCTATTACCCTATATGGGCCTTTATAAGCACTATCAAACTTATGTCCTGCTATATTATCAAGTAAGACTAGATCTCCTACTTTAACGTTAAGCTCTTTTACATTTCTGTTATATAGTAACTCTTGTCTTATTTTTGCGTTGTTAATAAGCCTTTGTGCTCTTGAATTAGCTGATTGCAATCTAAACTTTACCTCTTTTTCGTAAGAGTCGTAGTTGTAAACTGGATCTATGGTATTTCCTTCCAAACATTCTAAATCATTCGGAGCTTTTCCAAAGATCAACTCGAACGGACAATAACCATGAACGGTCGTTGGCGTTGTATTAAAACAATACGTGAAATACAGAATCCAGTCGTCCCAATCATCCCTTTGAACCGAAATATAAGATCGAACATATTCGTTGAAGGTTCTATGACTACTTTCAATAGTACCTAGGGTTTGATGATGGTACGCTGTAGATGTTTCTTTATCGATTTTTAGAAGTGCACAGAGCTCATTGAAAATTTGATTTTTATATTCTGTACCTAAGTCTGTCAAAACTTTTCGCATGGGGCCATATATTAATATGAACCCTTCGACAATCGCTGTTGCTACTGTCTTCGCGGTTTTGTTTTTTATCGGTATTGAAATGAGGTACTTGGTTAAATCACAAATTATTGTTACTATATATTCGTTACCTTTTGCCGTTTGAGGCAACGGACCGACTGTATCGATCAGAACGACATTAAATGGTTTATCGGGTGTTGGAGTAATTACTATTTGTTCTTTAGTTTTTCTAAGATTTTTATTTAATTGGCAAGATGTGCATGATTTGACATAGGCTTTGACGTCTTTTGTCATATGCTTCCATCTGTATTCTTGTTTGAGCTTGTTTAGCAACCTTTTGATCCCTGGGTGGCTACCTAACAAAGGATCATCATGGTTACTTTTTAGTATCTCTTGTTTTCTTGTGTCACTAGTTATTATGGTAAATCTGGGAGTAATTGCTATGTTGATGTTTTTTAATAATTTATTTCCAATTTCTTTAAAATCTTTCACCTGGGTGATTTCAAAAATGTATTCGTTTAGTGATATTTGAAATTTTTGTAGTTTTTTATTGACGGCTTTCTCTTGAAGCGCTGGAAAAAATTTGTCTAGACAAAAGTTTCCATTATCATAAAAGTTATTCATTGGAAAATATTCTAATTTTTGTTTGCCTCGTATAAAAAAACACTTTTGCTTATCGAACCTTAAGTGGACGTACTTTTTGACCTCGTTAGAGTTAAGAACTTCGTATACTCTTGGTTCTGATATTTGACGAGTTATGTCAGTGCTCTGTGTTTTTTTCTTACTAACGTTATTAGCATTTCGCGAGTCTTGTCTTGTAGTAACTTTAAGTATATTATTTTCTGTATTAATTGATCTGATTTCGTTGAGGTCTAGTCGAGAAAGTGCGTCTGCGACATTATTTTGTGAACCCGCAAGATACTCCACAGTAAAATTGTACTCTTCTAAATCTAATCTCATTCTAGTTAGTTTCGAAGACGGATTTTTCATCGAAAATAGGTATGTCAATGGTCGATGGTCAGTTTTTACTAAAAATTTGGTACCGTAAATGTATGGTCTAAAATGTCCAATGGCCCAGTGTATCGCAGTAAGTTCTTGTTCTATTGTCGATTTATTTATTTCACCTTTGGTGAAAGAACGAGAAGCATAGGATACTGGTAGATACGTACCCTTGTACTCTTGGGTAAGAACTGCACCACAAGCATACTTACTTGCATCAGTTACAATACAAAATTGTTTAGAAAAATTTGAATATTGCAAAATTTTAGGACTTAGCAAAGCATCTTTCAAATGAGTGAAAGCTTTTTTACACTCTTCCGTCCAAATGAAAACGGTATTCTTTTTACTCAAGTGAGTTAAATGACGGGCATGATCTGCAAAGTTGGGAATGAAACGCCTATAATAATTGCAAAACGCTACGAATCGCTTTGCTTCATCTCCGTTTTTAGGCGTAGGATAGTTTAAAACAACAGAAAATTTACTTTCATCTGGCATAATTCCCTTATCGGTGCATTTGTGGCCTAAAAAAGTTACCTCATGCTAAAAAATGTACACTTATCAGGATGAAGCTTTAGGTTGTATTTCCGACATATTTTAAACACTTCTGCTAGGTTATGCAGCATATGATTTTCTGAGCATCAAGTCACTATGAGATCATCCATGTACATAAAGGCGGTAAGCCAGAAAACGCTAAAGACATCATTCTCTGGAATGAGTTCGGAGCAATTTTTAGACCATATGGGAGTCGCTTAAAACGGAAGGAGCCTTTGTCAGTTGAAAATGAACTTATGTCTCTTGAATTTTTTTCTAACTCTATCTGGTGAAAACCCGCTATAAGATCGAGATATGAAAAATATTTGGCACGGCCTAGCTGGTCTAATATGTCGTCGATTCTTGGTAGCGGAAACTTGTCAGCCACAAGTTTTTTATTTATTTGCCTGTAGTCCACTACCAAGCGCCAACGCTTTTCTGCACTACCCGGTAAGTTCTTCTTCGGAACTAAGAGAATTGGGCTGTTATATTCCGACATGGATGGCTCTATGATTTTATCTGCTAATAGTTTTTCAATATGTTTATTAACTTCCTGTTTTTGAGTATGGGGGGTTCGGTAATTTTTTATATACACCGGAGTGTTATCGTTTAGGCGTAATGTTGGTTTATAAAAATTATTTTTCGAGACCCTATCATTTTCTAAAGCAAAGACATCGATGTATTCAGAGCACAATTTGTTTAATTTCTTTTCCACAAATGCTGGAAAATTTTGTCGAAGTTTTTGCATAATTTCCCTATCATGATTTGAGTTGTTTTGAGGAGTTAAAATATTATAATCGGACAGGCTTTCGGCTTTGATCTTTGGATCCCTTACTAGAACACCAATGAAAATTCCATCTTCTATTTCCTGATTGGGAATAAAAGTATCTTGTTCTGAGGTTACTATACTAACTTTTCGAATCACTTCTGATCTTGCTGGAATTGTTATGGATCTTAAATAAGGGGCATTTTTGCATATGAAATGCGATATCTTCATGAAAATTGTTAGGTCTTAATATTAGCAAGTCTCTTTCGTTTATGAAGTCTAATACGACGTTGTACTTTCGAATAAAATCGATACCCAAAATCCCATCGCATGGAATTGGAAAACTTTCGCAAACAATGTGAAATAATTGCGGTATACATATTTCATCGGCTTTAAGATCAATTTTGATGCTTTCTAAAGAATTAGTTATGCCTTTTCCTATACCACTGAGTTGTATAACATCCGCTTTATCAATGTTTCTATCTTTTATTTTACTAGATTTAATTAAGGAAACGTCTGCTCCAGTATCGACCAAAAATAAAACATATTGGTCATTGATGTTTGTCTTAATCGATACATAACTACTTAAACTTAAATTGAGAATCTTTACTGTGAAATATCTTGGGGTTCTTCGAAGTTTTCCTGGTTCGGTTCGCTGACTGAACGCACTTGTCTGCTCTGATTTCTATTATTGAAGCTATTATTTCTTTCTGATGGGTTTTTGTAATTTCTATTTACATATCTATTTTGTTGGGTATTATATCTTTGTCTATACTGGCTATTTTGGGAACTGTTACTACCACGGTTGTTATATTTTCCGAACCTACTTTGAAATCGACCCCGACCTCTTTGAGCACTATTATTTGTATTTCTACGGTAGTACCTAATTTCACTCTGCTTTTTTACTACGTCATTGTATGTTTCAGTGAACTTCGCTGCAGCCTCAGTAGCATTAGTGAATGAGCTAGATCGCATGGTCGTTCTGACTTCAAGATTTGTGGTATTATCTACCAAACTCTTAACAACAGTTTTATTTGTTAATTTGGTCGCAGCATTTGCTGGGTAACCTTCAGAGATATAAGCTGATCTAAGGGGTTTAGACAACTCTTCGATTTCCTTTGCATACTCGTTTGCGTTTTTGAATTGTACTCCCGAGATTTTTGCCAATATTGTGTCTGAAGAATCAGTTTTTATCCCTTTTTCAAGGGCACACGATATTTCTGCAATTGTGCTCTCGGTTGTAACTAGATCTCTAGCTGATCCCTTTTATTTTAGTTTAATGACTTGTTGTGCTATAGCTTCGTGGGTTTCTTTAAGCGTTTCCAATAAGCCCAAAGCGTCTAAAAAGCCTTTTAAATTGCCTGGACTTCCGTCAAATTCAGGTAAAATTTTTGTGGCTAGGTTTATGAATTCCACAGGAGTCATTTTATGTGAAAGTTTGCTATGTTCGTTTTGTTTTTTTTTTTTTATTTTTTGTTCAATTTTTATTTTTAATTCAACTTATAACTACTTAAATGCTAGACAAAAACCTTAAAAACTAGCTTACAGAATAACTTAACTAACTTACTGGCCCCATACGGGCGCTCTAAATTATACTATAACTATATATTAAAAATGCCTTTGGGCGTAAAAACTAACTTAAATTAAAATTCAAAATTACTTAAAACTAAACGAGAAAATTTTTAAAAACTCGTTTTTCAAGACATTTTATTTTATTTTATATAAAAACTTAAAACTACCCTTTACCTAAATAAAACTAAATTAAGCTAAATAAAACTAAAATATACGTAAATATACGTAATTAACTTAAAACTACTTAAAATACTTAAAATAACTTAAAACTAGAACAGCCACCAGCAGCCCTTTTTTTTTTTTTTTTTGCGCAGCAAATATATTTAACAGCGCCAAATGCACATACACACAAACAAATGCCATTTAATGTGTTTTATATTTTTTGGTGCCACCACTGTCCTACATAAAATAAACCTATTAATACTTAAAAATACGTAGGTCGGCCGAGGCAACAACTTTGACTAACCATCAATATCAAGGTGGTCACCCAACCACCAGTATGTTTGAACTTGCTTATAAAAGTCCTTTTTGCCCCGAAGGGGCACAGCTCTACTAAACCGCAGACGCTCTGCTCCGTTCCCAGAGCCGACGTCTCGACCATACAGGATTCGCCGATCCACAGTTCTACGACCTACGTGGTAGATTAACGGAACCGCCAATCTATCCTGTATTAGCCCCCGACTGTCTAAATAGAGGAATGTCTCGGGCGGGATGAAACCGTTAAGACAAACGCTCTCACTATATTCTTCATTGGGGTAATAAGCCCCGAAAATAAGTCCATTGGCTGAGGTCATCGCTCTTGCAATGTGGCCCCGAATCAGCTTAATTAAAAAGTTATCTATCCTGTTTATATTGGCCCCGTTGTATAAGACCTCGTTGGCATAATAATGTTTGTACTCCGACTCTGGTGTTCTGTGTAATCCAAGACAGGTCCTAAGACACTGCCTCTCAAACACCCGAATCTTTTCCATTTTCACTACTCATCGTACCAATTATGGCCATTTCAACCCGATCACCAGAATGCTACGCCTAGCCAACAGTGCACATGCACTTAATATCCTAGATTTTTCCCACAGCTTATCCTCCCTCAGAAGAGACCTAAACGCTAAACTCCCATAAACATCCCATTGTTTTTGAGTTAGAAAAAAATGTAAATATCTTCAATTATTATTTTATTATTATTATCATTATTGTTTTTTTTGTTTATATAGGTAATTATTTAAATATTGTTATTTTATCTGCTTGAATTAAGCCAAATAAATAAATTGAGATGGGGCAACGTTAAACCACACAGGGCACCCATAGGCAATCATCGGCCGGATGAGGGCCATGTAGCAAATCACCTTCACCCTGTTTTCAAGGCGGCTGCTATAAAACAACCGTCTTGTCAGAGCAAACGCTCCCCTAGCTCTGGCCAGAGCACCATCTATATGTCGATTGAAATATAGATACTGATCTAGCCAGATACCAAGGTACTTTACTACATCTTTACTCGCCAGTGGATGTCCACTTGGTCCAACGATCACTAGATTTCTCCAGTTCTTTCTTGTATCCCTAGAAGCCTTAGACAAAGGGGTTCTAAACAGGATAGTTTCTGATTTCTGAAAGTTAATTTTTAACTTCCAGTCATCACAATATCGCTGAATCTTGTCGAAGTCACGACGCAAGAGAATACTGATGACTTCAACTTTTGGACCCGTCATGTACGCTACAAGG
The DNA here is from genome assembly GCA_951217065.1 of Baccha elongata. Classification (NCBI taxonomy): domain Eukaryota; kingdom Metazoa; phylum Arthropoda; class Insecta; order Diptera; family Syrphidae; genus Baccha; species Baccha elongata. Next base: position 1,974,739 of record CATNUY010000079.1, read on the forward strand.
TCATCGGCATACGCAATCGCATGAGTGAGACTACCTATCAGATCGCTGGTGTAAATACTAAAAAGAATCGGTGAGTTCACAGCTCCTTGCTGTAGACCGTTTTTAATATCAAAAGTTGTGGTGGAAGTTACATTGCCACTTTTGACAACAAACTTTCTACCATTGAGCATGTCATGAAGCATATACAACAGTGGTTTACTTATGCCAAATCTAGTTAATTTCAGATAAAGACCCTCTAACCATACGGTGTCGAAAGCCTTCTCTAAATCAACAAGAACGGCACCCGTGCATTGTTTTTTCGCTTTGTTCCATTAAACATCAGAAACTAACTTAGCCGCGGTATGAATAGTGTCATGTCCCGCCTTAAAGCCAAACTGATTGTCTGGAATAATATTCTTGTCCTCAGCCCACTTGAACAGAGCTCTATTGAGAATCTTTTCGAATACCTTACTGATACTTGGAAGAAGACTTATCGACCGAAGATTTTCCGGATTGGAGCTGTCCTTTCCCTTTTTGGGGAGAGGATGGACCACAGCTGTTTTCCAACTCACCGGATAATATGCATTATTCAATGCGTTGTTGAACAATGTGGTATAAATGTCTATTGCTTCCTCAGGGAGATGTCGTAACACAATGTTGGGTATACCATCGACCCCCGCAGATTTCTTTTTCTTTAATGTTTGAAAAATTAACTGAAGTTCTACCTTCGAAATTAACAATGAACTGGGTCCATTTCGCTCGGCGATAGTGGCGTTTGCCAAGTTTTCGTCATTGAACCCGGTGAAACCAGTATTCTCAGATCGCCATTGCGTTATGTTATTTCCAAGGTAGAAGTTGTGCAGTAAGGCTCTGTTCTCCAGGTCATGATTCGGACGAATGCTAGCATTCACCTTATACACTTGCTGGAAAGCAGCCCCTACAGCTTCTACCTTTTCCTGAGTCCCGCTACCTTTCGCGCAATCGTTAGTACGTCTTCGTTATCTGTTGTCCTCTGGAGTTTAAGACATGGAAGATCGTTTTGATCATTTCTTCTAAATATCTTATTTATTTGGGGAAACATACTAGGGTCGCTAGAATTAACAGCCCGAATTCTGTTATCCCAATATAAATTAATAGCTAATCTATAGTTTTGTCTAATCAGAACGTTAATGTTTTTGATCGACGACTTCAATGTCCTAATCTCCAGATCACGTGTGTCCGTGAAACGTCTGTAAAGAAGTTTCAACCTAGTCAGCAGTCCACTTTTTTGTCGGTGTAGTGCGTAGATTGTCGCGTTCTTGTATAAACCAATATGGTCTTGTTCCTTATATTTTGGGATTGTTCTGTCCATTGTTCGTTTTATAGTCGTATCCATTTGAGTCAGGAACCCGTCGATCTTGACGTTCGTCAGGTTTCTGTCATTTGGTGGAGAAATGTCATCGGAACGTATTTCTCTTGCCAAGTCGTTGGAGAAGCGTGGCCAGCGCGTCTTACTGAAATTGTAAGAGTGCACAGGCACATACTCATCCAACTCCACAAGGTCGCTTGAAAGCTGTATTACGGTGGCAAGTCCGCAGTGATCACTATCGTATTCAATTGTTCGTAAATAGTTTCTTGTCTGTTGGTTTGTTGCGTCAGTTATGACAAGTCGTGAGTCAAGCAGTAAAGGATCCAGAAAACTACCACTTCTCGGAAATGACGGTCTATCTGTAGCCAGAAGGTCGATCCTACACTCAACACTGTATCGACCCATCCAATTAAAAAGATGGTTCCCTCTAGGATTTTGTATTTGGTTTTCCCAATCTACATGTTTGGCGTTTAAGTCCCCTGCCATGAGATAATAATTCTCATCCAAGTTCAGTCTTAAGCATTCGAAAAGTTTTTCGAGCTCTGCGATAAAATTAGCTGGCTGAGGTGCGTCAGGTGCGTACACCGCGATTGCGTACATTCTTTTCCCCTGCTGGAGAGGAATGCAAACGATGCAGGCTTCTAGCAACCCGAATCTTCGCACTTCACTATCATATATAACCTTATGTTTAATGCCCTTTCGTATGAAGATTGCGACCCCACCCCCTTGAGAGGAGTTGGGCTGATCCCTTCTTACGATATTGTAATTTTTATTAGTCAGTTTGTGTTTCTGGTTTAGCTTAGTTTCGCTAGCCATAAACACGTCAGGACTTTGGTCTTGCAGCAAATGAAAGAGGTTTGCTTTACGTTCGGTCCTAATCAGCGAATTTACATTCACAGCTAGGATCTTAAAGGGTCGCTCAGGCAGCGCGCCTTTAACCATTTCGCATTGCCGGCAGAATAGAGTAGAGGTAATCCACCCTAGCCGCCTGCTCCCTTATCTGTTTTTGCACGTCGGTTAACTGACCATGAATGGTCAGCAACACCTGCATCAGATCTGCCTCTGGCCCAGGAGCCGTAGGCACTTGGACCTGTTTGGCTACCTGTGGTTGAGGCTGTAAAGTTTTTCCCTTTCCAGACGCCATTTGGGCGTAAGAAATTGCGGGATTGACGGAAGTTGTTGTCTGGCGTACTTCAAGGCGTCTCACCTCAACTGTTTTCTTTTGGGCTTTGTTTTGCTTTATCTCCTGAAACTTCGGACATCCCCGATAGTTCGCGGGGTGCCCGGAGCCTCGGCAGAGCGCACATTTTAACTGGGTCATATCTGTGACCCTATCTTGGCCGAGTTTACAGTTAACTGCAACGTGCCCAAACCCTTGGCAGTTCATGCATTGAAGCATGTCTTTCTGCTTGTTTAATTTTTCCCATCGTACAACTTGGTAATCCAGGACTGTTATATTCCTTAGACCACTCAATTTGCTTTGGGGCGAGAGCTGAACTAGGAAGAATGGTAACTTCCGTTTCTCCCGTCTGGGTTTGACTGTGGTAAACGGTCTGACCCCGATAAAATCGAGATCGTCGCTCGCCACTTGACGGAGCTCTGCTAAGAGCGCCAGCGGATCCGTAGAGGATTTGATACCCTTCAGTAGGACTGTTTGAAGCTTGTCTTCCTTAGGGGTGAAACTATAAAATTCAGTTCTAGTTTGAGACAGAAGGTCTTTTACTTTTTTGTAGTGCTCCAAAGACGAACACTGAATTGAATGCCTATCTGAATTTAAGCGTTTAATAGTAAAGTTGTTGCCAACAACCGACCTACATATCTCTATGGTATCTTTAATTTCCATTTTAAAAGTATTAATGGGTGGCACCTTACCTCGCTTTGCTTGTGGCTGCTGCTGTTGTCTCTGTTGTTGTGACTGCTGCTGTTGCTGCTGCTGTTGCGTCTGCTGCTGTTGTTGTTGTTGTTGTTGCTGTTGCTGCTTCTGTGTCTGCTGTTGTTGCTGTTGTCGTTGTTGTTGTGGTTGTTGTTGTTGTTTTTTTGCTTGCGGCTGTTGAGGCTGCTGAGGCTGATGCTGTGGCTGCTGAGGCGGTTGCTGTGTCTTCTGAGTCAAATGTTGCTGCTGCTGGACTGGGAGTGGTTGTTGTTGTTTAGGAGGCTGCTGCTTTTGCCTAGCTTATTTCTACAAAAATGAATAAAGTTAAAACAGTGGTGTTTGCCTAAATATATAAAAGAAAAAAATAAAACAGTTGGTTATCGTCTTATCGAATACTAATGTGCCATTGCGCGATGGTTTTAAATAGTGCATAAAAGTATATAAAACGAATTGAAAAATGAATTGAAAAAAGAAGACAAACAATAAAAAAAAAAAAAAAAAAAAATACAATTCACTGCAAAAAGCAGCACGGAGTAGTGTGAGTGCAGTAGGCAAAGCATTTGCGCTTCAGTTTTTTTAACGCGAACAAAAAGAATAAAAAAAAATATACAGTTGGTTATCATGGAAAAGTGCCTTGGCGTGATTCTGTGGTTGTGTCTTGTGTGGCTCGCGCATCAGTAAAACGAACAAAAAGAATAGAACAAAAATATATACAGTTGGTTTTTTTTTTTTTTCATTCAATTTTTTATTTTTAATTCACCTTATAACTACTTAAGTGCTAGACAAAAACCTTAAAAACTAGGTTACAGAATAACTTAACTAACTTACTGGCCCCATACGGGCGCTCTAAATTATACTATAACTATATATTAAAAATGCCTTTCAGCGTAAAAACTAACTTAAATTAAAATTCAATATTTCTTAAAACTAAACGAGAAAATTCTTAAAAAACTCGTTTTTCTATGTCATTTATTTTATATAAAACACTTAAAACTACCTTTTACCTAAATAAAACTAAATTTACCTAAATAAAACTAAAATATACGTAAATAAACGTAAGTAACTTAAAACTACTTAAAATACTTAAAATAACTTAAAACTAGAACAGCCACCAGCAGCATTTTTTTTTTTTTTCGCAGCAGCCTATGCATATGCGCACACGCTTATTAATATGCATATATTCACATATATGCATGTGTAACAGCGCCAAATGCACATATACACAAACAAACGATTTTTTGGATTTTTTAACTGATTTTTTTTTTTGGTGCCACCGTCACTGTCCTACTTAATCTACCTAGTTATACCTTAGAAATACGTAGGTCGGTCAAGGCAACAACTTCGACTAACCATCAATATCAAGGTGGTCACCCAACCACCAGTATTTTTTAACTTGCTTATCCAAGTCCTTTTTGTCCCGAAGGGCCACAGCTCTACTGAACCGCAGACGCTCTGCTCCGTTCCCAGAGCCGACGTCTCGACCATATAGGATTCGCCGATCCACAGTTCTACGGCCGACGTGGTAGATTAACGGAACCGCCAATCTATCCTGTATCAGCCCCCGACTGTCTAAATAGAGGAATGTCTCGGGCGGGATGAAACCGTTAAGACAAACGCTCTCACTATATTCTTCATTGGGGTAATAAGCCCCGAAAATAAGTCCATTGGCTGAGGTCATCGCTCTTGCAATGTGGCCCCGAATCAGCTTAATTAAAAAGTTATCTATCCTGTTTATATTGGCCCCGTTGTATAAGACCTCGTTGGCATAATAATGTTTGAACTCCGACTCTGGTGTTCTGTGTAATCCAAGACAGGTCCTAAGACACTGCCTCTCAAACACCCGAATCTTTTCCATTTGAGATGGGGCAACGTTAAACCACACAGGGCACCCATAGGCAATCATCGGCCGGATGAGGGCCATGTAGCAAATCACCTTCACCCTGTTTTCAAGGCGGCTGCTATAAAACAACTGTCTTGTCAGAGCAAACGCTCCCCTAGCTCTGGCCAGAGCAGCATCTATATGTCGATTGAAATATAGATACTGATCTAGCCAGATACCAAGGTACTTTACTACATCTTTACTCGCCAGTGGATGTCCACTTGGTCCAACGATCACTAGATTTCTCCAGTTCTTTCTTGTATCCCTAGAAGCCTTAGACAAAGGGGTTCTAAACAGGATAGTTTCTGATTTCTGAAAGTTAATTTTTAACTTCCAGTCATCACAATATCGCTGAATCTTGTCGAAGTCACGCTGCAAGAGAATTCTGATAACTTCAACTTTTGGACCGGTACTGTACGCTACAAGGTCATCGGCATACGCAATTGCATGAGTGTGACTACCTATCAGATCGCTGGTGTAAATACTAAAAAGAATCGGTGAGTTCACAGCTCCTTGCTGTAGACCGTTTTTAATATCAAAAGTTGTGGTCGAAGTTACATTGTCATTTTTGACAACAAACTTTCTACCATTGAGCATGTCATGAAGCATATACAACAGTGGTTTACTTATGCCAAATCTAGTTAATATCAGATAAAGACCCTCTAACCATACGGTGTCGAAAGCCTTCTCTAAATCAACAAGAACGGCACCCGTGCATTGATTTTTCGCTTTGTTCCATTGAACATCAGAAACTAACTTAGACGCGGCATGAATAGTGTCATGTCCCGCCTTAAAGCCAAACTGATTGTCTGGAATAATATTCTTGTCCTCACCCACTTGAACAGAGCTCTATTGAGAATCTTTTCGAATACCTTACTGATACTTGGAAGAAGACTTATCGACCGAAGATTTGCCGGATTGGAACTGTCCTTTCCCTTTTTGGGGAGAGGATGGACCACAGCTGTCTTCCAACTCACTGGATAATATGCATTATTCAATGCGTTGTTGAACAGTGTGGTAAAAATGTCTATTGCTTCTTGAGGGAGATGTCGTAACACAATGTTGGGTATACCATCGACCCCCGCAGATTTCTTTTTCTTTAATGTTTGAAAAATTAACTGAAGTTCTACCATCGAAATTAACAATGAACTGGGTCCATTTCGCTCGGCGATGGTGGCGTTTGCCAAGTTTTCGTCATTGAACCCGGTGAAACCAGTATTCTCAGATCGCCATTGCGTTATGTTATTTCCAAGGTAGAAGTTGTGCAGTAAGGCTCTGTTCTCCAGGTCATTATTCGGACGAATGCTAGCATTAACCTTATACACTTGCTGGAAAGCAGCCCCTACAGCTTCTACCTTTTCCTGAGGATCTTCTATCATATAAAAATTGTCATCGAAAACGGCACCCTCCGGATCCATTCCCGCAATCGTTAGTACGTCTTCGTTATCTGTTGTCCTCTGGAGTTTAAGACATGGAAGATCGTTTTGATCATTTCTTCTAAATATCTTATTTATTTGGGGAAACATACTAGGGTCGCTAGAATTAACAGCCCGAATTCTGTTATCCCAATATAAATTAATAGCTAATCTATAGTTTTGTCTAATCAGAACGTTAATGTTTTTGATGGACGACTTCAATGTCCTAATCTCCAGATCACGTGTGTCCGTGAAACGTCTGTAAAGAAGTTTCAACCTAGTCAGCAGTCCACTTTTTTGTCGGTGTAGTGCGTCGATTGTCGCGTTCTTGTATAAACCAGTATGGTCTTGTTCCTTATATTTTGGGATTGTTCTGTCCATTGTTCGTTTTATAGTCGTATCCATTTGAGTCAGGAACCCGTCGATCTTGACGTTCGTCAGGTTTCTGTCATTTGGTGGAGAAATTTTATCGGAACGTATTACTCTTGCCAAGTCGTTGGAGAAGCGTGGCCAGCGCGTCTTACTGAAATTGTAAGAGTGCACAGGCACATACTCATCCAACTCCACAAGGTCCTTGAAAGCTGTATTACGGTGGCAAGTCCGCAGTGATCACTATCGTATTCAATTGTTCGTAAATAGTTTCTTGTCTGTTGGTTTGTTGCGTCAGTTATGACAAGTCGGCAGTCAAGCAGTAAAGGATCCAGAAAACTACCACTTCTCGGAAATGACGGTCTATCTGTAGCCAGAAGGTCGATCCTACACTCAACACTGTATCGACCCATCCAATTAAAAAGATGGTTCCCTCTAGGATTTTGTATTTGGTTTTCCCAATCTACATGTTTGGCGTTTAAGTCCCCTGCCATGAGATAATAATTCTCATCCAAGTTCAGTCTTAAGCATTCGAAAAGTTTTTCGAGCTCTGCGATAAAATTAGCTGGCTGAGGTGCGTCAGGTGCGTACACCGCGATTGCGTACATTCTTTTCCCCTGCTGGAGAGGAATGCAAACGATGCAGGCTTCTATCAACCCGAATCTTCGCACTTCACTATCATATATAACCTTATGTTTAATGCCCTTTCGTATGAAGATTGCGACCCCACCCCCTTGAGAGGAGTTGGGCCGATCCCTTCTTACGATATTGTAATTTTTATTAGTCAGTTTGTGTTTCTGGTTTAGCTTAGTTTCGCTAGCCATAAACACGTCAGGACTTTGGTCTTGCAGCAAATGAAAGAGGTTTGCTTTACGTTCGGTCCTAATCAGCGAATTTACATTCACAGCTAGGATCTTAAAGGGTCGCTCAGGCAGCGCGCCTTTAACCATTTCGCATTGCCGGCAGAATAGAGTAGAGGTAATCCACCCTAGCCGCCTGCTCCCTTATCTGTTTTTGCACGTCGGTTAACTGACCATGAATGGTCAGCAACACCTGCATCAGATCTGCCTCTGGCCCAGGAGCCGTAGGCACTTGGACCTGTTTGGCTACCTGTGGTTGAGGCTGTACCGTTTTTCCCTTTCCAGACGCCATTTGGGCGTAAGAAATTGCGGGATTGACGGAAGTTGTTGTCTGGCGTACTTCAGGGCGTCTCACCTCAACTGTTTTCTTTTGGGCTTTGTTTTGCTTTATCTCCTGAAACTTCGGACATCCCCGATAGTTCGCGGGGTGCCCGGAGCCTCGGCAGAGCGCACATTTTAACTGGGTCATATCTGTGACCCTATCTTGGCCGAGTTTACACTCCCCTGTTTTGTGGGTATCTCCACATTTAACGCAGACTGGGTCCATACCACAGTTAACTGCAACGTGTCCAAACCCTTGGCAGTTCATGCATTGAAGCATGTCTTTCTGCTTATATAATTTCTCCCATCGTACAACTTGGTAATCCAGGACTGTTATATTCCTTAGACCACTCAATTTGCTTTGGGGCGAGAGCTGAACTAGGAAGAATGGTAACTTCCGTTTCTCCCGTCTGGCTTTGACTGTGGTAAACGGTCTGACCCCGATAAAATCGAGATCGTCGCTCGCCACTTGACGGAGCTCTGCTAAGAGCGCCAGCGGAGCCGTAGAGGATTCGATACCCTTCAGTAGGACTGTTTGAAGCTTGTCTTCCTTAGGGGTGAAACTATAAAATTCAGTTCTAGTTTGAGACAGAAGGTCTTTTACTTTTTTGTAGTGCTCCAAAGACGAACACTGAATTGAATGCCTATCTGAATTTAAGCGTTTAATAGTAAAGTTGTTGCCAACAACCGACCTATATATCTCTATGGTATCTTTAAGTTCCATTTTAAAAGTATTAATGGGTGGCACCTTACCTCGCTTTGCTTGTGGCTGCTGCTGTTGTCTCTGTTGTTGTGACTGCTGCTGTTGCTGCTGCTGTTGCGTCTGCTGCTGTTGTTGTTGTTGTTGTTGCTGTTGCTGCTTCTGTGTCTGCTGTTGTTGCTGTTGTCGTTGTTGTTGTGGTTGTTGTTGTTGTTTTTTTGCTTGCGGCTGTTGAGGCTGCTGAGGCTGATGCTGTGGCTGCTGAGGCGGTTGCTGTGTCTTCTGAGTCAAATGTTGCTGGTGCTGGACTGGGAGTGGTTGTTGTTGTTTAGGAGGCTGCTGCTTTTGCCTAGCTTCTTTCTACAAAAATGAATAAAGTTAAAACAGTGGTGTTTGCCTAAATATATAAAAGAAAAAAAGAAAACAGTTGGTTATCGTCTTATCGAATACTAATGTGCCATTGCGCGATGGTTTTAAATAGTGCATAAAAGTATATAAAACGAATTGAAAAATGAATTGAAAAAAGAAGACAAACAATAAAAAAAAAAAAAAAAAATACAATTCACTGCAAAAAGCAGCACGGAGTAGTGTGAGTGCAGTAGGCAAAGCATTTGCGCTTCAGTTTTTTTAACGCGAACAAAAAGAATAAAAAAAAATATACAGTTGGTTATCATGGAAAAGTGCCGTGGCGTGATTCTGTGGTTGTGTCTTGTGTGGCTCGCGCATCAGTAAAACGAACAAAAAGAATAGAACAAAAATATATACAGTTGGTTTTTTTTTTTTTTTTTTTATAATTCAATTTTTTATTTTTAATTCACCTTATAACTACTTAAGTGCTAGACAAAAACCTTAAAAACTAGCTTACAGAATAACTTAACTAACTTACTGGCCCCATACGGGCGCTCTAAATTATACTATAACTATATATTAAAAATGCCTTTCAGCGTAAAAACTAACTTAAATTAAAATTCAATATTTCTTAAAACTAAACGAGAAAATTCTTAAAAAACTCGTTTTTCTATGACATTTATTTTATATAAAACACCTAAAACTACCCTTTACCTAAATAAAACTTAATTAACCTAAATAATACTAAAATGTACGTAAATATACGTAAATACCTTAAAGCTACTTAAAAATACTTAAAAAAACTTAAAACTAGAACAGCCACCAGCAGCTTTTTTTTTTTCGCAGCAGCCTATGCATATGCGCCCACACTTATAAATATGCATATATTAACATAATATTAACATATATACATATTTAAGAGCGCCATATTAACAAATATACATATTTAAGAGCGCCAAATGCACATACACACAAACAAACGATTTTTAGGATTTTTTAACTTTTTTTTTTGTGACACCGTCACTGTCCTACTTAATCTACCTAGTTATACCTTAGAAATACGTAGGTCGGCCAAGGCAACAACTTTGACTAACCATCAATATCAAGGTGGTCACCCAACCACCAGAATTGTTTAACTTGCTTATCAAAGTCCTTTCTGTCCCGAAGGGGCACAGCTCTACTGAACCGCAGACGCTCTGCTCCGTTCCCAGAGCCGACGTCTCGACCATACAGGATTCGCCGATCCACAGTTCTACGGCCGACGTGGTAGATTAACGGAACCGCCAATCTATCCTGTATCAGCCCCCGACTGTCTAAATAGAGGAATGTCTCGGGCGGGATGAAACCGTTAAGACAAACGCTCTCACTATATTTTTCATTGGGGTAATAAGCCCCGAAAATAAGTCCATTGGCTGAGGTCATCGCTCTTGCAATGTGACCCCGAATCAGCTTAACTAAAAAGTTATCTATCCTGTTTATATTGGCCCCGTTGTATAAGACCTCGTTGGCATAATAATGTTTGTACTCCTACTCTGGTGTTCTGTGTAATCCAAGACAGGTCCTAAGACACTGCCTCTCAAACACCCGAATTTTTTCCATTTGAGATGGGGCAACGTTTAACCACACAGGGCACCCATAGGCAATCATCGGCCGGATGAGGGCCATGTAGCAAACCACCTTTACCCTGTTTTCAAGGCGGCTGCTATAAAACAACCGTTTTGTCAGAGCAAACGCTCCCCTAGCTCTGGCCAGATCAGCATCTATATGTCGATTGAAATATAGATACTGATCTAGCCAGATACCTAGGTACTTTACTACATCTTTGCTCGCCAGTGGATGTCCACTTGGTCCAACGATCACTAGATTTCTCCAGTTCTTTCTTGTATCCCTAGAAGCCTTAGACAAAGGGGTTCTAAATACGATAGTTTCTGATTTCTGAAAGTTAATTTTTAACTTCCAGTCATCACAATATCGCTGAATCTTGTCGAAGTCACGCTGCAGAAGAATTCTGATGACTTCAACTTTTGGACCCGTTCTGTACGCTACAAGATCATCGGCATACGCAATTGAATGAGTTAGACTACCTATCAGATCGCTGGTGTAAATACTAAAAAGAATCGGTGAGTTCACAGCTCCTTGCTGTAGACCATTTTTAATATCAAAAGTTGTGGTAGAAGTTGCATTGCCACTTTTGACAACAAACTTTCTACCAGTGAGCATGTCATGAAGCATATATAACAGTGGTTTACTTATGCCAAATCTAGATAGCTTCAGATAAAGACCCTCTAACCAAACGGTGTCGAAAGCTTTCTCTAAATCAACCAGAACGGCACCCGTGCATTGATTTTTCGTTTTGTTCCATTGAACATCAGAAACTAACTTAGACGCGGCATGAATAGTGTCATGCCCCGCCTTAAAGCCAAACTGATTATCTGGAATAATATTTTTGTCCTCAGCCCACTTGAACAGAGCTCTATTGAGAATCTTTTCGAATACTTTACTGATACTTGGAAGAAGACTTATCGACCGAAGATTTGCCGGATTGGAGCTGTCCTTTCCCTTTTTATGGAGAGGATGGACCACAGCTGTCTTCCAACTCACTGGATAATATGCATTATTCAATGCGTTGTTGAACAGTGTGGTATAAATGTCTATGGCTTCCTCAGGGAGATGTCGTAACACAATGTTGGGTATACCATCGACCCCCGCAGATTTCTTTTTCTTTAATGTTTGAAAAATCAACTGAAGTTCTACCTTCGAAATTAACAATGAACTGGGTCCATTTCGCTCGGCGATGGTGGCGTTTGCCAAATTTTCGTCATTGAACACGGTGAAACCAGTATTCTCAGATCGCCATTGCGTTATGTTATTTCCAAGGTAGAAGTTGTGTAGTAAGGCTCTGTTCTCCAGGTCATGATTCGGACGAATGCTAGCATTCACCTTATACACTTGCTGGAAAGCAGCCCCTACAGCTTCTTCCTTTTTCTGAGGATCTTCTATCATAAAAAAGTTATCATCGAAAACGGCACTCTCCGGATCTATTCCCGCAATCGTAAGTACGTCTTCGTTATCTGATGTCTTCTGAAGTTTAAGACATGGAAGTTCGTTTTGATCATTTCTTCTAAATATCTTATTTATTTGGGGAAACATACTAGGGTCGCTAGAGTTAACGGCCCGAATTCTGTTATCCCAATATAAATTAATAGACAATCTATAATTTTGTTTAATCAGAACATTAATGTTTTTGATCGACGACTTCAATGTCCTAATCTCCAGATCGCGTGTGTCCGTGAAACGCCTGTAAAGAAGTTTCAATCTAGTCAGCAGTCCACTTTTTTGTCGGTGCAGTGAATCGATTGTCGCGTTCTTGTATAAACCAGTAAAAGGTCTTGTTCCTTTTATTTTGGGATTGTTCTGTCCATTGTTTGTTTTATAGTCGTATCCATTTGAGTCAGGAACCCGTCGATCTCGACGTTCGTCAGGTTTCAGTCATTTGGTGGAGAAATTTCATCGGAACGTATTTCTCTTGCCAAGGCGTTGGAGAAGCGTGGCCAGCGCGTCTTACTGAAATTGTAAGAGTGCGTAGGCACATACTCATCCAACTCCAAAAGTTCGCTCGGGAGCTGTATTACGGCGGCAAGTCCGCAGTGATCACTGTCGTATTCAATTGTTCGTAAACAGTTTTTTGTATGTTGACCTACAGTGTCAGTTATTATCAGTCTTGAGTCAAGCAGGAGTAGATCCAGAAAACTACCACTTCTCGGAATAGACGGTCTATCTGTCGCCAGAAGGTCGATCCGACACTCAACACTGTATCGACCCATCCAATTAAAAAGATGGTTCCCTCTAGGATTTTTTACTTGATTTCCCCAATCTACATGCTTGGCGTTCAAGTCCCCTGCCATGAGATAATAATTCTCATCCAAGTTCAGTCTTAAGCATTCAAAAAGTTTTTCGAGTTCTGCGATAAAATTAGCCGGCTGAGTTGCGTCAAGTGCGTACACCGCTATTGCGTACATTCTTTTCCCCTGCTGGAGAGGAATGCAAACGATGCAGGCTTCTAGCAACCCGAATCTTCGCACTTCACTATTATATATAACTTTATGTTTAATACCCTTTCGTATGAAGATTGCGACCCCACCCCCTTGAGAGGAGTTGGGCCGATCCCTTCTTACGATATTGTAATTTTTATTAGTCAGTTTGTGTTTCTGGTTTAGCTTAGTTTCGCTAGCCATAAACACATCAGGACTTTGGTCTTGCAGCAAATGAAAGAGATTTGCTCTACGTTCGGTCCTAATCAGCGAATTTACATTCACAGCTAGGATCTTAAAGGGTCGCTCAGGCAGCGCGCCTTTAACCATTTCGCGTTGCCGGCAGAATAGAGTAGAGGTAATCCACCCTAGCCGCCTGCTCCCTTATCTGTTTTTGCACATCGGTTAACTGACCATGAATGGTCAGCAACACCTGCATCAGATCTGCCTCTAGCACAGGAGCCGTAGGCACTTGGACCTGTTTGGCTACCTGTGGTTGGGGCTGCTCCTCTACCACCTAGGCTAACTTGCCACTTGGTTTTGGTAGATCTAAATCACTACTATTAGCATTCGCGCCTCTATGTAAAATTTCCACAATGAAAGTCGCCAACGATGTGCACACTTCCACGGTTGCTGAACGACTCTGCCACTCTACTAACTGGGCTAACTCGCCGCTTAAAATTGGTAAGTTAATTGCCGATGATGGTTTTGCAATTATAGCACTTAATATTTAAAATGAATTTAATTCAACTTGAACTATCGAAATTTATTATGTATGCTGGGAAAGTCGTCAATGGGTCCGTATGCTTTCACAGCTGAAGATCGACGATCAACATGTGAAGCGAAAACATCAGAGAACTCTTGTAGAAGGTTTCCAGCAACTTCTTAGCTATTGTTGATCGAGATTACAGCAGTTAAACATTTTTCTCTTCAAAGCAATGACTTTATCTGGATTCACTGATTTTTGGGGATGTTCTTCGGTATCTTTGTTATTGCCGCTACAGGGTCACATTTACCGACAACTTCTCTTTTTCTGAGCTTGATCACATATGTTTTGATGTTTAGTATTCGTATGGGCACCATGTTATTTTGAGGTGTCACCAGCGTCTTTCCCACGATGTAATTTTGGGAGCAATGCTCAGAGTCTGGTTCCACCATGAGGTATCGATGGCTCCCAGAATCATCTTTGATGTTTGTCCAAACAAAGACTTCTGACGAAGGAGGTAGGCACATATCTTCTTTGATGATTCCTCTTATCGATGATGAGTTTTGATTGCCATAAACCATTGGAATCTCTGTATTTCGGTATTTAAGAACTTGGTTACCAATGTCGAGAATTATTGCATGCTTTTTCATAAAGTCGATTCCAATAATGCACTCATCGTATATATCTACCACTAGAAATGGATGTTCAAACGCTAGCTCTGCCAAGCAGATCCGAGGACTAACTTCTCCGTACACTCTTGCTGCTTCTCCTGTTGCAGTTTTCAGACAATAGCTGTTGGTGTTGTTTAACCATGCCATCTTGACCAAGTCTCTTCGTACAATGGAAGCGGTGGCACCGGGGTCGATGGTAACCACGTATTGCTTGTTGTTAGTAGCTGCTTCCACAGTTAGACTTTTATTGTTTCGTTTAGTCTGCGAGACTTGGATGATGTTATTGGGGCCATAGATACAAGAAACCAGCTTCTGCCCCTCGAAGTTGGTTCTTACTCGTTTCCCTGCTGTGAAACTTGACGAGGTGGGGCATTGGTCTTGTTTGTAGTCTCATCTGATATATTATTTCTGCTTCCGCAATGTTGACAAACCCTTCTTCTTGGTGGCATTCGGCACTGGCGCTGGAAATGTCCGGTCTTGTTGCAATTCTAGCATCGGATTTGTTCATCTCGACGATTGTTCTGGAATGCCATTTTTTGGCAAGAGCATTCTTCTATAGCAACTTCTCTTACCCGATGTACAACAAGGCACGAACAAAGGCTTCCACGGCGAATTGGCTTATGATTTTTTCGCCCGCAGTTGGATATGCCAAGTGAGCTAGTTCTTCGATGTCTGCTTGAAGCTGCTGAAGAGTTTCGCCCCGTTTCTGAACTCTGGTGCTTAGTTGAACACTAAAGACTTCTTGCATATGGCCATTTCCAAAGCTTTTTTCAATGGCTTGTGAAAGTGCACTAAAATTGCCATGCAAATCTGCTGGTATTGTTTGCAGTAACTCAGCAGCAGGTCCTCGAGCAAGTGTAAGTGCAGCAAACTTGTCTTTATTGTCCCAACCGTTTGCATGCTACTGCTTCAAATTGTGTCTTATAGACTGACCAAGAAGTTTGCTCATCAAAAGTTGGCGGATGCATTTCTTTTCTCTTGTAAGATTCACCAGAACTTTGCCACACCTTCAATTTTCTAACCTTGTCAAATTCTTTTGACAAATGATTGAATTTATCCTCAACTTTTCGAATTTTTCTTCAACCTTCTGCAAACTTGTGTCTACTTTGAGTAAATGTTTTCAACTCCTAAAACACGTTCATCTACAACAACTAACTTGTTCTCTAAAGTAGTGAGTTTGCCTTCGAAAAGGTTCCTTTGTTCTTCAAAGAGCTCTTTTTGCTCGTTTCCTTTGATCTTCAAAGAGGTCTTTTTGCTAGTTTATTTGATCATCGAAACGTTCAAGAAGTTTCCTTTTTTCATTCTTTTGTTCTTCTCTTTGATCTTCGAAAAGTTTCGTTTGTTCGTTTCTTTGATCCTCGAAACGTTCGAGAAGTTTCGTTTGTTCGTTTCTTTGATCTTCGAAACGTTTGAGAAGTTTCGTTTGTTCGTTTTTTTGATCTTCGAAACGTTCGAGAAGTTTCGTTTGTTCTTTCTTTTGTTCTTCTTTTTGATCTTCGAAACGTTTGAGAAGTTTCGTTTGTTCTTTTCTTTGATCTTGGAAACGTTCGAGAAGAAGAGCCAACATATTGGACAAGTCTGTGTTGGTACTTACTTGTTCTTCTGCCATTTCTATTTCCAAGACGGATGTGTCTGGATTTTCACCGTGTAGTCTCATGGATTCTTGCAGACGAACAGACGAATAATGAGGTAATTTTTCGTTCCAGCAGTAGGAAGACCCCGTTTGTTTAGTTCTGCTTTTAGTTCAACAGCGTTTAAATATTTCAGAAGCTTATCCATATTTCTACTTTCAACACAATCACTTTTCACTTAAGTTTTATTTAATTATACTTCTGACACCAATGTTAAGTTTCATCTAGGTTCGTTTTATTAAATAAAACTTACTTCCGTTTTAATACAACTCACTTCACGTCTTTTTACTTTTAATTCCACTTAATATTTCAAAACACTCTTTATTTCCTTTTTACTTTCATTATATTAAATTCAAGCTTTATCACTTTCAAATTACCGACAAGTACACGACTGATTTCAAATTCAAACTGACTTCTTGCCGCATGGTGCGCTCGTATTTATAATGGCTGCACCATTGACGTATTACATATGGACCGCCAGTAGCCAACTTCATGCGTGTTCCAACTACAAGCGGGGAATCTGCATAGCAGTGATATGATTTTTTTAATTATATATTTACTATTGAAATATTTTGTTGGAAATTAAACTTCTTTTATTTTACAAAACAAATCCACTCCCTATGGCAGAAGTTCATTACAGATGAATGTACTATCGTTTTCATTTAAATTTTAATGGCAAAATGAATACACGTATTTAACACTAAAAGATGATGGCGTTTTTAGGCTGTTTCTAGCTGAAACTACTTTTTTTGGCTGTTTGTACGAAAATTTCAACCGACTGGCATTCTGTATCTAGTACGTCATTGGCAGTGATCTCAATATATAACTGCAGTGGGATTCTCTAACGATTTAGAGTTTAGAGTTAAGAGACACTCTTAATGTCCTTCTGTCCTCTAAGTTAGAGCAAATTGGTATTCTGTAATTCCATGTAATAGACTTAGACAGAAGTACTAGATTTTTTGTAATTCTACGAATTGGCACTTGTCATTGTGCGCGTTCGGGTGCTCTTGAGACAAGCTATCGGATAGTCTGGTATTCGATTTGTTTGTGAACGACCAAAATCATAAAGGCGCATTTCGCTGACGAACGCATAATTTATTTTATTATTAAATAAGAGAAGAGAAAATAAACAATTGTGAAAGTTATTCTAAAATGGCATTTATATACGCATTTTTGGCCGAAGATATAAGTTTCCGAAATGAGAGAAGAAGGAACTCTAGGTTACTAATAATTCAAAGGAAGTCTCTCCGAGATGCTAATGACCCACTTAGTATTCCAGAAGAAAGGTAAATTATTTGTTTTTCACAACATTATATTATAAAGTGAATAATATTTTAATCCATTTATAGATTTAGAGAATTATTTCGAGTTTCTAAGCAAGTTTTCAATTTTTTAAAGAGAAGCTAGAGCCAATTTTATGTGTTCAACAACGCGCTACAAAATTACCAGTGCACCTGAAAATTATTGCTGCGCTAAGATTTTATGCAACTGGATGTTATCAGTGAAGCGTTGGACAAGATTTTTTCATTTTTTTCATTTTATATCCCTAGAAATTATATAATAATGTAAAAATGCTATTTAAATTAAAATTTCTTATGATAATATAACTTACATCTTTTTAAATATGCGCGTCTCACATCACAATAACAAGTGAGTAAAATATTAAAAATTAACACTCTAAGTTAGAGCAAAAATTCATTAGAGAATGACTTATTTACTCTAAGTTAGACTGAATCTAGTACACAAAAAAAAATTCCCTATGAAATTTCCCAACAAAATTTACTCTAACTTAGAGCTGTCAGAATGGCTCTAACTTAGAGAGTTTTTCGTTAGAGAATTCCGAAAAGCTCTAAATTTAGAGTTTAGACTCTAAACTCTAACTCTAAGTTGCTGGATAGTGTATCCCATACAAAGTATAACAGTTTTTGTGTGCCCATTTGAAGGTGACATTTAGGTGTTTGTTTATTTTATTTGACGTCTCTTCTCAAAAAAAAAAAAAAAACAACTACGAATCGCCCCATTTTGCTATTTTTCTATTTTGTTGAATCTGGAAACTTTCGAAGCATCCCATCGCCTTGAATTCAATCAGACAAAAATTTCTCTCAAGTTTGTGGTCTATATTCCACAAAGTGGCTAGATTTTTACATTCTTCACTAACGACTCGGTACACATATGTGGTTTGTCTTTTTTAGTTTAAAAAAAAAATCCAATATTTATAAATTTTTTTTAAAGAGTTCGGAACTTTTGCCCGAGGAACAAATGATCTCAGCATTACCAGATATGCAATGAACAACGTGCATTGCATGTCGTGGAGGAATGCACCCATATCAAGTGACGAGTGCTATTCGTCACATGTTTTCATTTTCATTTAATATTCTTTTTGCTGACTCCACAAATGTGTGAATGGAGTCAGAATAGTTTTAAGCAGCATAGTTTTAAGCAGCAATGAGCTAAGTTTTTGATTTGATTGAATAAAGAATAAATTTATTACAAGATGTTAAAAAGCTGATCATAGATAAGGACGATGAATTTATGATTCTCGCTTGTGATGGAATCTGGAATTTTATGTCCAGCGAAGACGTTGTACAGTTTGTACGTGAGAAACTTTCAGATGAAAATAAAAAAGTATCAGAAGTCTGCGAAGAAGTAAGTGATTAGAAATAAATAATTTTGTTATGAATCTCAACTATTTGTATTTTTTTAGCTATTTGACAAATGTCTTGCCCCAAACACTTTGGGTGACGGCACTGGGTGTGACAATATGACCGCAGTTATTGTTCGCTTCAAAGATTAGCTTTTTGACTTGCCCACAAAACTCAACGTAGATGAAACAGAGCCAATACAATTGGCCAAACAAATTGCCGAAGCAGAAGCAGCCAATGCTAGTCTCCATTAATCATTGAAACGTTCTGCCTCTCCAACATCAGCCGATAAAAAAGATGGACCTGAGAACTCAAATAAACGCTTGAAGACTAACGAAGATGCTGCAGCATCTAATGTAGCCGAATGCGATAGCGGAACTTAGTCATTTACATCTTCAACCAATTCATCGGCGGCAACATCATCGACCGCTGCAGCGTCAACCACAAGCTCTTCAACGACGTAAACGATTAGATAATATTTATACAAACCAAGAGCGCATTTAGCGCAATGAATGCGTGGATATGAGAGGTCGAAAAAAGAACATATGAAACAAAAATAAAAACTGTATAAGTTTGGTAATCGTAGTTGATCACCCTTATCAAAAAATCCATTGTAATCGGGACTAGGTTACGAATCTCTTATATTTATCACAAAAGACCATAGCATTGTCGGGGTTTGTAACAGAATTCCGATTACAAAAAATTTATTGATAGCGGTTGGATATCTCCGTGTTTCTCATCACTTATTTTAAAGTTTCAATTAAATAAATTTTTTTTATTAATTATTTAGCAGTTGCATTTGTTGCATATTTCATTATTCCATACAATATGAGGTCAAATCGAAATCCTTCCTTTCATTTCTGCAAATGCAAAGGTGGATGTTTTTATTTTTGTTTTCAAAAGACAAACTGACAGATGTTAAAAACATTAATCAAAATAAAAAAGAGAAACCGTGTAGAAGATATCAATAAATTTAAATACATTATATTTAAATACAAATAATGAAATGCTTTAAATTATTTGTGTATTTGGATGAAGGAGTTTGTCGCATTTAGACAGAACAATACAAAAAGAAGTTAGACTTTCGAAAGTCGTAGACCACAATAGTTTTCTTAAAAGTAATAGGTTTGCAATTTTGCATGTTATATATTTGGAGTGACTGTCAATAAAACTATTGAGAAGGAAATCTCACAGGCCTAAGCCTATCAACAGCTTTATTGTGAGTTTGGTTCAAACAACATTTTACTGAAACTGTTTTAAATTTCACTTATCATCTGTGTCAAAAATGTTTTTTAAGAGGTTGAAATCTTATAATAATAATAGGGTTAAAACCACCGAATGATTTTTATTCTTAATTTAATATCGCATTGGTAGAAGTTTCAAGTTTTAGGTAATACATTCCCATCGCCTTTAGGCCAGCTCATGAGGGTTACCTTTAATATTTATAGAAATCACTAACCACGTGAGCTACTATCAACCACTACAAGTGCAGCAAAGGGTGTAGCACCGAGCTTGCAGCTGCAAGAAAGCAGGTGTCCGGTGCTCAGCAACGTGCAAGCAAATGATTTGAACAAGGACTCGCCAGATCATAAAAAAGTTGATATACGACAAGGGCGATGACGACAACGTCATGACGGCTTAACCGCTCCAAAGGACGACGAGATGTTGGGAGCGGAACAAACACAGCTAAGGAATCTCTTCAGGAAATGTAAGCACTACATTATGGTTGGCTTTCATCAAAGAAGAAAATTATCTTTTGTCAATTTGGTTTGGGAAAGGCGAGCGGTGTGAAAGTGTTGGTGTTGTGGAAAGTTAGTGATTTTGACCAGGAACCATAATCATAACAATATTTCATCATTATTCGGGTACAACAGAGAAAATAGATATGTTGAACATTTTGTAGCTCTCCCGACTTCCGATTTCCTTCCACCTGTTGACTGGACTATAAGCTTCGCATCCAAGCCAATCCAAGATATTGTGCAGTATTGGGGTAAGGTTTAGCTCTACTGATAAAAAAAAATTAGGATCTCATTTGCATACTCTTGCTTTACTCTAAAGTACGGGTCGGCTATAACATTGAATACTATCCGAACACACAATCCAATTCGAATTCCTGATGACTAAACAACCATAAGAAATTCGCGTTAATGATGGGCATTCTGACTCGGACACCATGTATGAGATAAATTGCAATGAAATCAATTAGCTCCTTAAGCTAATCAAATTAACTGATGCTACTTTGCATGCGTCCTGGATCTTAGCGAAACCCAATGAAAGTATTTTTCTCTGACAGACTACTAAATCACAGCTTGATGTTGCCATTGATATCGACAACTCTGAAATAAAACTCATAATAGAACCCGCAGAATGCTACAAAGTTGCGACATCAATTTAGAAAAACCATCAACAAAATAAGTGAAGAGAAAAAAACGCTTAAAAATGATTTAGAAACTGTAAGTATGTTTTTTTTTTATAACGATTCATATGCCATGTAATATTTATTTTTAGATGTTAAGAGAACCTCTTAGAATGTCGTTAAATTTTTCAGGCATATCGCCGACCCTAATCCAATAAAAGCAAAACATTAGCACTTAAGAGTATATTCAATATAGCATACGCAAAGCAAACAAATACACTTTTATTTGCATTTCTTAGGCCACCAACAAAAAAGGACCTTTTGCGTTATCTACTATTTGCATCATTACATTTTGAATCTGCAAAAGCAAATATCATATCAAAATTTCTGAGTACTGCTTATAAATTATCTTAGGTATACAGTTTTTTTTATTTTTGTCTGAAACCAAAATGTTATGATGCAATCAGTAGCGCTTACTCATTAAGAGTCAGGAAGTGCATAAATTTTGTCTGTGAGTCAAACCGTTCGGACATGGCACCAAATAATGTTCATGACATTACCCAGTTGTTCGTCTATTTTTCATTTTTTTATGAAAATTTAGGTAAACATATTTTCGGTTTGACTCAGATACAAAATGTATGCATTTTTTGACTCTTAATGAGTTAGCGCTACTATCATTCATTTAGAATCATTGCATTTAGAATCTAGACAATATTAAAGAAAAAAGTTTCTGCAAAAGCAAATATCATATCAAAATGTCTTACAGCTCAAAATACAAACATGATTTTTCGTTGCAATATTTGTTAATATATGTGTTTTTATTTTTTTATTGCAGTTAATAGTATATATTTGTTTGTGTTTCTTTTTGGAATTGACCCTCCATGGCATAACGGTATAAAATTATATTCGATATATATTATATTCCTCGTCCTTGGAACTGACGTTGTTGTTTTACGCAGGATACACGAACTGGTATCATAGACTAGATACCAGTTTGATACCAGTTTGTAAGTTTTTTGTTCCAAACAATAGAAACGTTAAGTCCATTATTAAATAACATATGGTTGTAAAGTTCATAAAGCTTCGTAGCTAGTTCCTCCTTTTTCAGTCTTAAGTTGTCTCTGTAATAAAGTGCGTCTGGATGGCAGTGATTTCCCTACACAAACTGAAAGAAAATATATTCAATCAAAACATTATGCATTCCAAAAAAGATAAAACTTACAATGACTTTAAAAATCCGTATTTTTTGTTGGCGTTCTACTCATATCACCGATATTTCTAACTTCCTTCGTGGATTTCGGTGTTCTTGTTGGACTAGCAACTTCTAATGGTTTCTCCTCACGATTTGCTCTTGGTTTTTGAATTGTGAATTTTGGTTTTCGTGTTTTTACCGATTCTAAATATCCAGACATCGATACACTATCAAAATCGATTCCAATATTTTGCAATCGTTCTTTGGGCGAATCAAAAGGGGCTACTATGTTGTAGATATCTTCGTTAATAAGCGCCGAGAATAGATTCCGTTTTGATTTGCTTACTGGGGATGTGAAGTTTGAGTTTGTCTTCATACTGACATATTTTAAGAATTTCTTCCAAGCCACTATTAAATCCTTCGTCTGAAAGAAGTTACGAATGTATTAATGAAATGAGAAATCGAATAATAACTTACCATGATTTGCTGGTGGATTTGCAAACACATTGTTTCCAACTCGTTGTCAACCCAGCTACAGCATCTCGATTTTTGCTCGCTCACCTTGCAGGTTGTTTTTTATTAATAAACTTCTTTACCAACACCTACTATGTTGTCGTCATTCTAAGCGTTAAATGCAGCTTTTTGCTGATTCTGTTGATTTTCTATTCTCGGTGAGGGTGACAACCTTCTTTTGAGTACGAATGGGTTTCGAAATAGAATTGATTTCTTTTTGCACCTTAAAGGCAGACACAGGACTCGATGGCAGACGCGTGAAATCTAAATCTTGGGGAATGTTTCTTCGAACTGATTGGGAAATTAAAAAGAAAAGTAATTTAATGTATGCAGTCGGTTTCTTAAGAACTAGAGGGCGGAGATTTCGTTTGGAAGATTTTATTGGAATTTTCTTCAATATCTGCGTTCACTATTTTTTTCAATAATTGCGTTCACTACTCTACCGACTTCTAATTTATTATGTACGTGAATTAAAACCACGAATTTAAAAAGTAAAAAAGCAAAATTAAAAACTTAAATAATAGTTTCAAATTTCAATTGTTTTTTTTTTTTTTTTATTTTTTGTGAGTTGAAACGAAAGGAATTCTTTATTATTTATTTTTATTGATGATGCATTGGGCTATGCAACTTTTTGTTTTGATTAAAAAATATCAAATCAAAAAAAACTTTTTGGAATTGTTGAACTTTTCTTTATTAATCCTAGGTGATCACATTTTTTTTATAGGTAAATTATTTCTTCGACTATCCATGTTTTTTCTCCAAAAAAGCTAGTTTTGCATCACCGCACATATTTTTCAATGATATTAGTTCGGATGCGTTGTTTATTTCTACAAAATTTGTAAATTTTATTGAATTATTTACTTTTCACATAAATTTAAAACTTTATCGTGTTCTGTCACAATCAGCTGTTCCAAGTCGAAGAAAAAAACTCACCATAACGCGGTGAGTTTACTTATGACTTATTTTGTGAGAATTGGGGGAGAATTCGATAAATGTTATCGAGTCACAACAATCCTCGGATTAATTATAACAAGGGCTTATGACGTATGACTCCTCACAAGGGGGAGAATCGGACTGTAGATCTGTATTTCTTTTAGAGCGCTCAACTTGTGTTTCTTTTTTCGATCAGAGTGTAGTTGAATAAAAATGACAAACTACACTTTTTATATTTTAAACGTATTCAAACAATATTTTCTTTCAGAATAAAGCAGATGCGTTCTCCAACCGAACAGAAACTTTAAATTTTTATAACGGGATATATTTTAGGTAACAACGATATATTTCTTTCTCGTTCGCAGAGCAGTGTCAAAATCAGTACGCGGATGACAGCTGAACATTTATTTCATCATTGTTGAAAAATTGATTTAAAACAAGAGCGGAAATATTAGTGTCGTGCGCGAAAATTATTAATAGTGTATTATTAAACCTTTTAGTCACATATATCTCAAATTTCACAGGAAAAAAAGAGATTATTTACAAAAATCTTATACAAGATTTCGAGTTTGACAGTTTGACAAAAGCGCGATACATAATTTCAATCTGTCATCCGCGTAGTGTGAGCTGTCATTTATTGTTTGATAATATAGTAAAATTCCCTATAGGGCTTTTTAGGTAACAACGATATACTCTTTCTCGTTCGCAGAGCGGTGTCAAAATCAGCAGTTCGCGGATGACAACTGAATATTTTTTTATAATTGTTGAAAATTCAGTAGTTTAAATCTTAAATCCGGATTTAAATTATTCCTTTTTTTCGTTTATTTTCATATAAAAATCGTCTTTTCTGATTGTTTCTTCTTTTATATTGTAACGTGTTCAATAAGATGTTCTCCGTTCTATTATTTTTTGATATACGATGCGTAAACTAACCATTTTCATTCCAACTTAAAGTGACAGCCACAACGAAGTTGACGAAACCCCATTTTTTTAACGAAAGACCATAGACTAGAAAGCTCCAGAAGGCTCTGACTGGCACTGTACTAGAAGATTCTACAGCGGAGTGCTGAATGGTGCAGCCCATTGACCACTGATCTCAATATATAACTGGATAGTGGATAGACACCAAAAAGTTGTGCCTATTTGAAGAATTGTTATACAGATAAACAAACCATAATCGTTTGTTTAAATACATAACAGTATTCCAGTTTAGGACAGTTTCTCAACCGCCAAAATGGTGTGTTGTTTACTTTTGTGGCTGGTGCTCGTGGTATTAATAAGTTTTTAATTTTACTGTTTTATTTTTTAAATTCGTGGTTTTAATTCACGTACATAATAAATTAGAAGTCGGTAGAAAAGTGAACGCAATTATTGAAAAAAATAGTGAACGCAGATATTGAAGAAAATTCCAATAAAATCTTCCAAACGAAATCTCCGCCCTTTAGTTCTTAAAAAACCGACTGCATACATTAAATAACTTTTCTTTTTAATTTCCCAATCAGTTCGAAGAAACATTCCCAAGGATTTAGATTTCACGCGTCTGCCATCGAGTCCTGTGTCTGTCTTAAAGATGCCAAAAGAAATCAATTCTATTTCGAAACCCATTCGTACTAAAAAGAAGTTTGTCACCCTCACCGAGAATAGAAAAGCACCATCAAAATCCAGAAAGAATCAGCAAAAAGCTGCATTTAACGCTTAGAATGACGACAGCATAGTAGGTTATGGTAAAGAAGTTTATTAATAAAAAACAACCTGCAAGGCGAGCGAGAAAAAATCGAGATGCTGTAGCTGGGTTGACGACGAGTTGGACTCAATGTATCTGCAAATCCACCAGCAAATCATGGTAAGTTATTATTCGATTTCTCATTTCATTAATACATTCGTAACTTCTTTGAGACGAAGGATTTAATAGTGGTTTGGAAGAAATTCTTAAAATATGTCAGTATAAAGACAAACTCAAACTTCACATCCCCACTAAGCAAATCAAAACGGAATCTATTCTCGGCGCTTATTAACGAAGATCTCTACAACATAGTAGCCCCTTTTGATTCGCCCAAAGAACGATTGCAAAATATTGGAATCGATTTGGATAGTTTATCGATGTCTGGATATTTAGAATCGGTAAAAACACGAAAACCAAAATTCACAATTCAAACAACAAGAGCAAATCGTTTGGAGAAACCATTAGAAGTTGCTAGTCCAACAAGAACACCGAGATCCACGAAGGAAGTTAGAAATATCGGTGATATGAGTAGAACGCCAACAAAAAATACGGATTTTTAAAGTCATTGTAAGTTTTATCTTTTTTGGAATGCATGTTTTGATTGAATATATTTTCCTTCAGTTTGTGTAGGGAAATCACTGCCATCCAGACGCACTTTATTTATCTTGGAAAATATCATTGTACAGGATGCCACCGAAACCAAATATCAGCAATACCAGCTAAAGTTCTGAACTTGTAAGTGACGATAAACAAATTCAATACAATTTTGTAATTAAGTTACTTAATTTCTTTTCAGATGGGATTTTAGTTGTTATCCTGTTAGTGTATTCGCTTATCGCTTACTGGAGCAAATGTGGACATACCCACTTTTCTTTGTTCCCGATCTTAATCCAGCGCTTTATATTAAAAGCAAATTGTTAAGAAATGCAAGACTGAAAAGGGTGCAAACACAATTTGTTAAAGACTTTATAACTGCATGTCGCTTTGCTGAAAAGTCAGTTTAAAATTATTTTTTACAAGCAAACTAAATAGATAATTAATATGTATCTACATTATTTTTAGTGAGCGAATGTATTTTGCATCAGTGCCTGACTATGTAACAACTGATCCTGATTAATGGTCTATGTATATCTGATCTGATTGATTCCAAAACAAGCACTATACACAAGTCCCTACAAGATTTAATTCTAAAATGTGAGGAGCACATACTAAAATGCTTAGTAAGTTTTACTAATTTAGTTTTTTTTTCTGAATTATTTTCATAATTCTTTCTTTTACTTTACTGTGTTACAGATTTGTACAGCACGTGGATTTATAAGTGAATTTTGTAGAAAAGAAACCGTCATTTATCCATGGCAATCTAAAGTATTACGGTGCGATAAATGTGGATCGTGTTATCACAGTAATTGCTGGAAGTCCCAATTTGAATGCCCAAAGTGCCAAAGACTAAAATCTTGTCAACTGGAGGCTCAAAATGCTGTGTGCTTTAATAATTTAACAAATTAATGGTGCATATGTTTCTTAAAAGAAATTACATTTTTTTTTTAATAATTTTAACCAATATAACACAGTATGTGATATTACAATTTGAAGGTTTTATCATTAAAGTTAAATTAAAAAGTTTAGATCTGTATATAAAAATACAAAATATTCGTATAAAAAGACTAGAAAAAAGATTGAATATATTTAGTTATTTTATATTTTGACTCTAGCTCCATGGCCCTGAAGAGGTTCTTACAAATGGCGGTTTTTTCGTTCTTCCTTACAGGTAATTAAGATATTTGAAGAGGGGGTTTCTATTACAGCGTTTTGTCGCCAAAAAAAAAAATAAATCCAAATCAGGATTTTCAGATTTGCATTCATTAATCACACTGGCATGTAGTCCTTGTTCAATTTCTTCTCAAACATGTGTAAGTTCTGAATCATCTAAATCCCAATAATCAAATATAGCATTTTCAACGTCAAAATCAATTTCGATTGTTGGTGGTTGCGATATTTTTTTGGAGCTAGTTAAATATATTAAAGAAAAAAAAAAAAAAAAAAAAAAACTAACTCAAAAAGAACTTTTCTTATTATTAGCCATTTTGCAACGCAAATTCTTCAATCTTTTATAAAGAATTTCTTATTAAAGTGTCTGATATTAAATTCAAACAACAGCAATTTCTTGGATGAATTTGGACAGATTAAGTCAAATCCTTTAATCTTTTTATAAAGTGACTTTGTGAGATTAGTTTGCAAATTAAAAAAAAGGACAGGAGAATTAACTGGTGGCCATCTTGTACATGAGGCAAAAATTACAAGCTCGATTCAGTGTCTTTTATAAAGCTGATTGGATCTAATTTTTCCTTTTTTTCTCTTTGGATAAATGAAAAGTGTTTCGATCCATTTTGTTTCCTAGACCTGAGCCCACCACGCTGGGAAATTCTTCATGCCTTTCCTTTTCTCACGATGCCATTTTGAGTGAAGGCATCTGTATTAACCTCGTTGCAAATCTTACATCATTTTGCAAAATTTACGAGGAGGGTGGATCATATAACCAATTAAATTTATCAATTGATCTATTTGACACGCTTTTGACATAATCTCTCTCCGGGATGATTGCAGATTCGAGAGATTTTTTGAGATTCTGATACGCACCTCGCTTGGTTGATTTCTTTCTTTCTTGACATTCACATTTAATGTGATAATAATAAAATGAAAAAGAAAAAGTTCATCACTCAATACAAGCTTCCTCCACCTAACAAAGCTCACCACAGTAATCTCCCGCAGAAAAATGGCTGCAGCTCAACAATTACTGAACCTCAGCAAATCCGGTGAACCCCACGCTGCGTGTTCACACGTGACTTCCCTTTCTAGAAAGGTGACTGATATTCATTCTTCCGTTTCGCCTACTCGTACCAATTGGCAAATGGCATCCACAGCTCAAAATGCAAACCATCTTATAAATATCGATCCAGAGCAAGTGGGTCCAAGAATCGACACAATTGTAACATCTGACGCGGCACCCTTTCTTGGCGTACAAATCGATCTTGCGGAGCATGCTCAAATTGTTCATGCCAACATCGCCAACAGCAGCGAAGACGTTGCGCCGAATTCGCAGATGACTTCTGGTGTCATTAGCTGTGATAAGGATTTAGAAATTCCGAACAAAAGGCATACCGCATTCACGAACTCCAAACCCAACGAAGTTGAAACTTCTTCAAGGGATTAAAAAAAAAAAAAATGTATCCTTAGTAATCTCAGGATCCTTCCTGGCCACAATTCATCAAGAAACGTTGTGAAGACGATTAATAAAGATCGGGAGGCGACTAGCAATAATCTGAAAGAAGACAATCAGCAAAAAAAAAATTTTAACAACGAGGGAATCAACGCCTCTTCATCCAACAACTATAACAGCAACATCAATAGCAGTATCAGGGGTAAGTACTGTCCTCCAATAGTAATGACTAATGTTAATGTCCGTCAACTTCTGTCAGATTTTAGAACTAGTTCTGTCAATTTTTCTTACAAGGTGATATATAAGGGCAATAAATGTAAACTTTTTGTTGACAATGGGGGGGTTCATAGCGAACGTTTGGATATCTTTAGAAA
The DNA here is from genome assembly GCA_951217065.1 of Baccha elongata. Classification (NCBI taxonomy): domain Eukaryota; kingdom Metazoa; phylum Arthropoda; class Insecta; order Diptera; family Syrphidae; genus Baccha; species Baccha elongata. The sequence goes on from CATNUY010000079.1 coordinate 2,003,820, forward strand.
TACTAAAGATATCCAAGCTTAATCTTTTACAAAAAAAGAGGATAAAACCTCAAACTTAGTTCTCAGAGGCCTGACCTCTGACTATCCAGTGGCTGAAATCCTGGAGGAGCTTAAATGTAAATTTAACTAAATTGACAAAGTTTCTAAATTTGAAACTATTAGATCTAAACAAAACAAAATCTCATACAATTTATTTTTGGTTCGGCTCCTCCCGGGTTTCAGCCCAAACGAGGTCATTAAAGTCAAATACCTATTCAATACGAGAGTACATTGGGAAAAACCTAAAGGCAATAAAGGGATGTTGCAATGTAGACGTTGCCAACAGTTTGGACATCTGACTAAAAACTGTGGCAGCAACTACAAGTGCGTAAAATGCAACTCCCAACATGAGCCAAAGAAGTGTTTGGTTTCTATTGACAGCGGCAGCAAAACTTGCTGCGTCAATTGTGGCGAAAACCACACGGCTAACTTCAGGGGTTGTAAAGCCTACAAACTTTGCGAAGAAAAAAGGAAAAAAATGTTTCGTGAAGCTTCGGAAAGGAAGGAGAATGCTAGACTCACATCCAACCTTATCGCGAACGGTAAACAGGTATCCCCTGAAGTTACTTTTGCCAGCCACTTTAAAAAACCAACTGTTTTCGATGCAATTGACGGCTCTCCGCCAATCAGTTAAGAAACTTTCCTCCTATTCAGAAAAGGATCGGGCCTAGTGCAATAAATTATTTTTTTGATCTCTCCATAGATCTCTTTGGATTAGAAATGAATGTTCTGTTAAAAAAAATTGAATCTTTCATTTTTAATATTGATAAAATAGAATCTATATCGCAAAAAAGGTTGGCATACCTAGATCTTGTCAACCAACTTTTACTTTCCAATAACTAATGATTTTAAAACTACTACAATTTAACATTTCGTCCCTTGTACACCACGCTAGAAGGATAGAACTCCTTAAAATCCTTCAAGCGAGTAATATTGATATAGCTTTCATTCAAGAAACGCATCTTTCCCAAAGACATCGAGTCTTCCTAGACTCTTATAGTGTGTTGAGAAACGACCTACTCCAAGGAGTAGCGATTATAATCAAAAATAATATAGATTATGAATTTATCGTTTCTCAACACACTATAAGAGTCTAGGAAGACTCGACTTCCTAGACTCTTATAGTGTGTTGAGAAACGACCTACTCCAAGGAGTAGCGATTATAATCAAAAATAATATAGATTATGAATTTATCGATTTTGAATGTCCCATCTTTCCTAGTATTTTCTTGAAAATTAAAGTTAACATAAACACCAACGAAAAAAACTTGCTCATAGGCTCACTTTACATTCCAACAAACAGCGCTAACACTTCGCTCACCAATAAACTAATCAGAATTGATTCGTTAGCCAACACGTTTGATGGGGCAATTATTGGAAGTGACCTGAATGCCAAAAGTATCCTTTGGGGTGATTCTGTGGCTAACCTCAATGGTAACACCGTCGGTCGCTAAGTGGCTTCGTGATGTTAGTCCTTCTCTGATCAATCTTACTTCACCTACACCGACTTTCATTAGGAGCGCTTCTTTCATTGACCACTTCCTCATCTCATGTCATCTGATTAATCATTTTGACCAAAACTTCACGATACAAACACTCCCCACTTTTATTGAGCACAGTCCAGTGTTACTCAATCTTAGACTCGAGGAGGCTAGTATTTGTCTGAGAACTCCTTCCACGTCATTTAAAAACACCAACTGGGATAACTTCAGGGCCATTTTAGATAGGTCCCTATCAACCAACTTTCCATCAAACAATTCTTGTCTCTCTAATTTGGAGATTGATAATCACATTGACCATTTCAATAACCAATTGAAAAATTCCATTGAGCTTCACTCAAGCCATCATACTACCTCTTTCAAAAAATATTCCAACCTCCCTGCTGACATTGAAAAACTGTTTAAAACCAAGCACAAATGGCAGAGACGTCATAAAAACATATATCACAATTCTGTTAACAGATTGAATGCTAGCTACAGGGAACTATCCACTAATTTCTCACTGCTAAACAAAATTATACAACATAAAATTAAAATTTGGTGAAATAAAAAACTGAGTGATAGTTTGTCTCTCATTAAACCGGGTCCTCGTTCTTTTAAGGAAATCTTCAGTCTAATTGGCAATATAAAAAATTCTCCTGCAGCAAAGTGGTGGTCAATGATGAAACTCTGACTAACGAACGTTGTATTGTGTCAGCTTTTGATAATCACTTCATCAATATTTACTCAAAAAGAGTCCCTAACTTTAATATTACATCATCTGTTGAAGCCATCAGATCTGTAAACAACTTTAGATCGAATAGACCAACCCGAATCTTTAACTTTAATGATAAAGATAGTGCACTATGCCCTGCTGCTACACATATCTTTGCGAACACTGAAGAAGTTGGTCAAATTATTCAACAACTTAGACCAAAAAAATCGGCGGGATGTGATGGAGTCACTAACTTTGTGCTTAAGAAACTATCTGCTTCCGCAATAGACTTTCTAACAATACTGTTTAACAACTGCATCAATAATGGTTATTTCGCCACATTATGGAAAACTGCGAGAATCTTACCCATCTTGAAAAAATCTAACTCCTATGAGATTAATAATTTCAGACCCATCTCTTTACTTTCCAATGTGGGCAAAATTCTTGAGAATAATTTATAAGGGCATGAACTCTCCAATAAATAATCATATTGAGCCTGTCTCCGACTTCCAATTCGGGTTCCGCAAAGGACGTTCAACCGTTCACGCTCTACTGAAATTACATAGTGACATCAGCTTGAATCTGAGAGCAAGAAAATGTACGGAAGCCTGTGCTCTTGATATAGAAAAGGCGTTCGACAGTGTCTGGAAGGACGGACTTTTAACCAAAATAATCGATCTCAATTTTCCACCGCACTTAGTAAATATCTTAGACAGCTACCTCAATGATAGACTTTTCTTCATACAAATAAAAGGGACTATTTCAAATATCTGCCCGAGTAAGAGCGGAGTACCACAAGGATCGATTCTTGGACCCTTGCTATACAACATCTTCCTTCACGACATTCCACACACGCATTCAGATGGTGAAATAACATCTATGACACAATTGCTTATTCTTCTCACGAGTATCCCATAACTGCCCAGCGCCATCTTGAAAACCACATCAAAGCTATTAATGAGTACTACAAAACTTGGGGTATTAAAATCAATGATTCTAAATCTGAATTAATATGTTTCCGTAACGCTAGTGGTAAAGGTCCGGAAGGGGTAGTTAGAGAAAGCAGAGTTCTTAAGATCAAAATAAATAATTTTGAGGTTCCAGTCAAATCCAATTTGAAATATCTAGAGGTATCTTTCAATAACTTATTTAAATTCAATAATCATGCTAATGCCTCACTTACTAAATCTAGGAAAGTTGCTAATATGCTGATGCTATTCCTTAAACATGGAATGCTTCAACAATGGACTAAACTCTTATTTTATAACTTAGCAGACCCATTATGACATATACATTCCCAATTTGGTTTGCAATATCTCCTACTGTTGCCAAGAAATTAGAAATTCTGGAAAGGAGAATTCTCAGACTTTGTGCTGGTAAAAACTTCGAAACTCAAACAAAGAGATTCTCAAATACCTTAATATTATAATGAAACTAAAACGATTCCGCTCATGAATTACTCGTTAGCACTCATGAAAAAATCAATACGAAATCTCAATGTGGTTGATAATGACCTTCTTAAGGGAATAATATACTCACAGGTTGGGTCGCCTCTTGGCGTAAATACAGTTGACCTTGAATCAACTTCGCTTGAAACCCCATATGAATTTTATAAAAACACCATATAGGGCCAAAATCGTGGCTAGCTATTTTATTGCATCAAATCTCTTATATTTCACCAGTGCTTGATAAGGTTGACGGAGCTTAACTCAACATACACATAAAGCTTTCTATAATTGCAAAGTACTTGGTACTAGGTCGTTTTAGAGGGTAGTACTTCAAGGCCGTAGCCAGGGGGGGGGGGTTCACAGGGGTTCAACCCCCCCCCCCCCCCCGATTTTTTTAGAAATGCATCTGTAAAACAACCTTTTCCGCATAAGTATGAAATTTGTGCTCAAATAATTAGTGATTATCTTCAAAACTTTCTGATTTTAGTTTTAAGCCTACGTAGTTAGGTACCAACATAATTTTCGATGAATTTAGTAAGGTAGCTCTAACAGTTTTTAAATACAAACTCAAACAACACAGCCTCAGGATGCCAGGTTACTTTTGCTTCGATTGCACATGATGAATAACTAAACGCCTCAAGGAAATTTAGTATACCTAGATAGGTATGTGTATGCATCTACATGAAACAATATGTATAGTAAAAACGTATATTCTTATTTCCCTTCCAAATAAACTAATGGTGTCCTTGTGTGCATTAGTTTTCAACTTCGTTATTTCACATATATAGTTGCAATTGAAACTTGCAACATTTTACCCGGTTCATTTCATGCGTTTCTATTCTCTTGCCAGCAATAGGCAAAAAGGAATGAGCAATTGTGTCAAGACAACAGCACAGACAAAACGTGAGCACAACGGATCCTGAAACCTATTTCAGGATAAGTATAATGATTCCTCTTTTAGATGACTTTTTAAGTAAGCTTAAAATAAGATTTGAAAATCATAAGTCCATACTTTCCTCTTTGTGCATTTTAATTCCATCGATCCTTGGCAAATATTAACAAAATTACAACGAAGAAAACTTCAAATTTTATAGATCTTTTTTGGATTGGGACATTTTAGAAGCTGAGTTTACGTTATGGAAGACAAAATTCCATAGACAAAAAGATGCAGAGCGTTCAAAGAGTGCAATAATAGCTCTTGGGGAATGCAATAAGGATCTGTTTCCTAACATCCACAAGCTTCTCAAAATTTTGGCGACACTACCGGTTTCAACGTGTACACCAGAAAGAACATTTTCGACAATGAAACGTCTAAAAACTTACCTTAGAAATTCTACCGGCGAAGAAAGACTAACAGGATTGGCATTAATGTCAATTCATCGACAAATTGAGATTGACACTAAGGAAGTTTTAGACATATTTACAGCACAGAAGGCCAGAAGATTAAATTTAATTTTATAAAAATGATATAGTTACATGTTATTTAATACTTTTTTTATAATAAAATCTTAAAGAGTGATGATAAATGTACCTACCTAATAAATAATAACTTAAAATTATTTTTAAAAAATATTGGAAAAATCTTTTAGTTTTTCAAATTTGTTTGAGAGTTTTCTTGAAAAACTAAGTATGCAATTGTATTTTATTAGCAGTACTCTACATAGGAAAAAATATTGAAAATCGTTAAAGCAGTTTTTTTTAAACCGTTTTCTTTTTTAATTTTTGAAAAATATTTTGCAATTTTTTGAGTATTTCAACACATCGAAATCTGTAGTTCATCTGGAAAAAAATCTGAAAAAATTCGATATTCGCTATTCCAACATATTCAAAAAATCTAAATAGTTATGTATATGAATTTGATCATTAAAAACTTCCTAAATTTAATTGAAATCGGTTTTGTGGTTAGCGAGAAATTCTTATTTTAAAAAATCGGTTCTATGGGAGGTACTGTTTTAAGATAAATCTCGACTGTTTTATCCAAATCGTTAAGGCCATTTTCAGAAAAATTAAGTTTTAACAAACTGTTATATGACATTTACCATTGTTTTAGAGCTAAAATTCCAATTTCAACAACTCCTAGTGCGAGACTACTAAATAAACACTCTGAACCAAGTTTGCAAATCAGCCTATCCATTTAGGCTGCAGATCTGCAAACAAGCAGTCGGACGAACAGAATTTTCCAACACACTTTTGTCTACTTCCCTATCATCGCAATATCATGTTTATTTGTTATTTTATTTTTTTTTTTGACGAATCCATAACTTGCCTTATACATAGAATAGTATCATTATCGCAATTAAAAGTCGTGTTTGGTGGATTTTGGTTTAATGGGCTGTACTAATTTTATTTATTACATCTACAGAAAGGTACAGATTGATTGGTGTATGGAATAAGTATAACTACATAAAATTAAATCTTAATCTAGATTGTGTAAACGATATACGTGCTATGCAAATGCGTGCAATGCTAGAGAAAATAAAAGTTTAAAATTCGCGTGAATTCGGAGGAAGCGAATGCAAATAAAAATGTTCTCTTATATTCTCATCATGATGTTAAAAATCAATAATTTCGAATTTCACAAGAATGTAAAGCAAGAAATAATATTTGAAACATAATAAATGTTTATTATCACGTTATTAAGACAATCTAAAATAACAAAATTATTTCGCCTAGGCACATGCAGGTTTTTCGCATGTTTCTAGTCAAAATAATAAGCGCCGAGAATAGATTCCGTTTTGATTTGCTTGCTGGGGATGTGAAGTTTGAGTTTGTCTTCATACTGACATATTTTAAGAATTTCTTCCAAACCACTATTAAATCCTTCGTCTGAAAGAAGTTACGAATGTATTAATGAAATAAGAAATCGAATAATAACTTACCATGATTTGCTGGTGGATTTGCAATATTAAAATTTGTTTATTAAAATTACCACAACCACACTTAAATACACATTTTTAAATATTTAATGGTTCAATTGTAAATAAATAAAACTCGTTTTCATCTTAAGACAGAAAACTAAACAAACAACCCCATTTTTGAGTATTGTGACATTTGTTAAACTGTTATAGTGTTATACTGTTATACAAAATTGGGGACTTTTTCATAATATAACACATCTTCAAATTGCTTCATCTTTTTTATATGCATCCGCTATCCAGTTATATATTGAGATCAGTGATTCCATACAATGTATAACAGTTTTTTTGAAGCAAATTGAAGATGACAGATGGTGGATTTTATCATAATTTGACGTTTACTTTGGGGAAAAAAAATATTTCAATGTTTACCAAACAACTTAAAAGCAAGGTGGGTTTTTCTATGTTAAAAAAAAATTAAAAGAATTAAATAATTTAGTTATTTCTTTAGAAAAAAAGATATAAAGTACTAACAATTTCAAGTACTTTTGAATATCAGATTTGTATACCTATATTGACTATTAATTAATTAATTAATTGTTTTAATTATTACAATTAAAGACATTCTCGTTCTTACATGATTTTTGTATTAATCTTTTTTCAGGGCAAACGCTGTTCCGGTGAAATATCCTTCCACTCAACCTTCATCAAACCAATGAGAGTTAACTCAATAATTTTCAGTGATTTTGGCCTTCAGTTCGAGGGCAATGAAACTGAGGGCACTTGGATTATATTATTAATACTGTGACAAATGTTGGAAACATTTACTTCGATCCAAGATCCCTATGTCAATACCGATGTTACATCCCTTTCAATCAAACTCTCTCGCCCATGTTCACCTCACTGGAGAGATATTTGAATTTCGATGAAACAGAGCTGCGTAGACGAACTGAAATATTTCGTCACTTCAAGTATTACCAAATGCATTCCACTTCACTTCACAAGTTGCAAATAGTGGTGCAGCTGCAAAGACACCATTGAATGATTTATCACCTCTGGACTATGAGGAACCATTGAGCGAATATTTGCCCCTGGATAATGGAAACGGCTGGAACTATGCTGATCTTAAAAATGATGAAACGTTCGGAGACAGCATGATTGTGCCAAATTCCGCTTTGACAAACAACTCGAATGGAATTCATATAATATGTTACAATGAGTTAGGGCCAATTGGGACAAAGCACTCGCCTGCTTCGACTCCTAGCTGGGAACCTTTTACCATGTTGAAGCCGACCGTTTGCAACAACTCAAGTTTTTTTCTAATGTAATGCCATCTTACATGTACAGGGATTCTAATCAGTGCTTAGTTTAGTATCCTTTTTCTATTTAAATCAATATGTTTTTCTAATACACATTTTCAGGAAGAAACCATGCAAACTATGACCTACGAGACTTCTCGCCGGGACACTTGCAGAACCAGTGGAATTCGAGCAGTGAATATTTTGCCTCGCAACAGCAGCACCTCACAGAATCTCATAAGAGCCCAACAGCTAACTGGTCAAATGGTAATGGTGGATCTGCTGGAGGTCAAACTTGGGATCCAATGGGATACCAGCAGCAGCCAATGCTGCTTCCTCTTGGCAACGGGCTTCTGGCATTCGTCCACCACCTGGATTGGAATTTCAAAAGCGTGACAGTCCCATAACAAGTTTACCAGAACCTATGTCACCCACAGCGTTTGAGCAGCAACAGTCGCAGCCAGATTCAGATACATAGGGCTAGTAGTTTTGGAACAACAGTAGATACCATGCTCAGATACCTTGAAATGTTCGTAACTAAGTAAAATATTGTAGTAATATAAACAAGTTCTGTGCTGTAATTCCAAAACTACCAGCCCCATATGCCTGATTTATACATTTTCTCACTCGTTATAATGTCAGGTACAAACTTGCATTCAAAGTTTTTCCTGGTAGTCAATATATAAAAATCTGATATTCAAAAGTACTTGAAATCGTTAGTACTTCATGTTGCTATGAAATTGTATAAATCAGGCATATAGGGCTATGAAATTGTTAGTACTAGCAAATGCATGTATGCCGTTGCCATATGGCCATTATGGAACATATCCTGGTAGTTATGCTAATCAGTAAGGAGGATTGATTTTAATCGTGTTTTTATATTTCTATACTTAGTATCTAACAATAAGTTACTATCCCAATTTAAATATCAGATTAGTCCATAAATTATATTATTGATTGTGAAAAGAACAAGAAAGTACCTCTGGCACAATATTATCTATTTTTTGGATTCAATGCTATTTGTTTTGGAACCACAGCATAAAACATGCACAGATTCACTGAATATTTTGTTAAACTAATGAAAAATTCAGAAAACTTGGCATGTTCCGCGCTGTACTTCCAAACCTTATTTCCATATAGGCATGATTTATACATATTGCGACTCGTGTTACTGTCAGGTACAAACTGGCATCCAAAGTTTTTGCTGGCAGTCAATATATCAAAATCTGACTTTCAAAAGTTATATGTAGTAATAACAATTTCATAGTAACATGAAGTACTAACGATTTCTGGTACTTTTTGAAAGTCAGATTTTTATATATTGACTGCTAGCAAAAACTGTTAATGCTTTTTTGTAGCACAGAGTAATTGGAGTCAGTATATGTTTAAATCATGCCTACATATATGGCAATTAGGTTTTGAAGTAAAGCGTTAATGTAAGTTTGTAGTGTACCTGTATATGTGACATGTAATTGAAAAAGGTCACCTAGATTTTACTCTCTATAGGTATTTATTTACACTCTGTTTTATGTATTTATTTACTCAAATTGTGTGTTAGATTGAATGAATTGCAATTTGTATTTAAGTAAATAGATAGCAAAAGTTAGTTGATCTGACTTCAATTATCTACCAATGTTTATAAGTTAGTGTTCATCTTTAAAAATTTAGAACTACAAATGTAAATTCTGCTTTTATATGTTTCAGATCATGCCTTTTTCATCATTGATCGTTTAAAAACGTTTATTGTGGAATTGTTTTATTGGCTTTTTTCATGTCCAGGAAAATTGTATTACATTTTTGATTAGATGTTTAAATACATAATTAAAATTCAAAAGAATAAACAGAAATGAATTTTGTATTGATACACAGAGAAAAATCAACCACTAAAATAGAAGAAAAATAACAAAAAGAAAGCCCTCAAATCGAGGGACAAAATATTTTTAAAAATTGATGCGGATTTTATTAGGCAACGAGGACCACCTTCAAAAATATTAAAATGGTCCTCGTCCTGGAATTCGGCCTCTACGTGGGCGAGTTTTGCTTGAGCAACTTCAAGTTCGAGTTCACGTATCCGTTGAGTAACTAACTACAGTGAATGGACCCAGAGGTCTTATAGCTGAATACTCTGTACGTGTCTTCTGTAGCTGACACAATTTCTGACAGATGCATTTTGTTATCGTTTCTGATATCTCTTCGTCAACTTTATTTAGCATAGATATTTTTCTTAACGATGTAATAATTTTTGATAATTCGCGATAAAGTATTTGAGTGACCTCTTTGAGTTTCTTTTTAATTTAAATTTCTATTTGAGTTACCTCTTCGAACTTCTTTCGGAAATCCAAAATTTCAGGTTGAAATTTCTTTCCTTCTTCGCCAAATTTTTCTTTGTATATTATTTGTGGTTACTTTTCGTTTTTTGTTCCTTATACTTTTCAGTTTTTTTGACACAAGCAATTTTTTTGACACAAGCTTTTTTCATGATTTTAAAGGCTTGATTAAGGGTGGGTCTTCATGACAATAGAATTTAAAATTCATGTACACGTATTTCAATGTGGTAGTGCGATATTCTTTTCTCTTCATTATTGTTTTTGATACGCTCAACTACTCTTGTTCTCTTTTCAAAATGGGTTTGTTGTATTGTTATCCTTTCGATTTGAATGGGAATGATGAGTTCTATTCTTTCTGTTTATGGAAGGGTGAAGGGATATTTTTCAATTTTGTTTTCAAAACACATGAGTAGGTATAGCTAAAATGTGAGTCATTTTTTTTCTCTTTTCGTTTAGTTGTTTTTTCTTCACTTTCACTTGCTGTTGCTGGAACTGGAAAAACAGTAACAAAAAAATGTGAACTCGTTTGTAATTCGATCGAGATCTTGATGAAGGTCAGGACACATCAAATGAACATGCATAAATATACGTTACACATGTAGGTAGGTAGGTACATTGAAATAGTTTTTTTTTAGGAAGCTTTATGTAAGATAAGTGTGAGGTAGGTCAATATAACTATTTGACCTGTTTGAAAATTACTTTAGGGTTTATTGCAAAGGGGTGAATTTTGGAGTTTACAAGTAAGGATGTTGGAAGAATAAGATTTCCTTTCGATTTTTGTTGTTGTCAGATTTCAAACAACAGCACAACACTGTATATTTTTGTTTTGCAATTGAAACATTGTCACTTCATTGTCACGTGGGAAAACCTACCTACCTATGTACATTTTGTTTTCAGAATAAAAATAAAAATGACCAAACAGAAAAGTCGTGCAGCATTTACATTCCTAGCTATGTATATAGGTATGCCCTATGATCATTTTTTGATGTTTGGAATCAGGGAGGCATACCTAGGTATGTTAAAAAACATGCGAAATCGCCCAACTCTGAGTTTTTAGAACTTGTATCAACTTGGATGTAGGTACCTACCTCTAGGTGTAATATAACCTAATCTATATACCTATGTAGATAGGTACCTATATAAATACAAATTAATTGGTGTCTGTTTGTACGCGGATAACTCGGCTGAATAATTATCCGACTTGCTTGGGAGTTCTTTGTTGGATTTTTATTGAACCAGGTTAACACACAATGGAGCCGAAAGTTTTAAATTTTGGAAAATTGAAAAAATCTTAAAAACCCAAAATTGCGGAAAGAAGTTCACCAAAACAGCTAGTTTTATACAGGGTGAGTCATGAGCAATGCGACAAAATGCTAGGGCGTGTAGGTTGCGTTGAGACAAGAAAAAAATCGTATGGGAGGGGGGGGTCTATTCCCCTCCGTTTAGCCGGGAGGGGCAATTTTCGAAAAAACTGACTTAAAATGGGAAAAAAATTATTTAAAATCAACGGCTTCATTCACAATGCTGTGCGATACGTTTTTGAAAAGCCAATAACTTTTTCTTTCATTATGTGGTTAAATAAACCTATTCTAAGAAATAGTTTTTGAAATATTAATTTTCAAAGTCAAAATTTTGAAAAAAAAAATTGAAAAAAAAATTTCAAATTCATTTTTTTCAAAATTTTACGTAATTAAGTGCTAATTTTAATTTCAAAATTCAATGCTGTTTTTAATTTTAAGTCTAAATAAGAAAACCGGATGCAAAAATTTTATGTCGTTCTCAAGAAATTAAAAAAAAAACCAAAACCACCTTTTTCTAAGAAAAACATTTATTTTTATTTTTACGTTACACATGTAGGTAGGTAGGTACATTGAAATAGTTTTTTTTAGGAAGCTTTATGTAAGATAAGTGTAAAGTAGGTCAATATAACTATTTGACCTGTTTGAAAATTACTTTAGGGTTTATTGCAAAGGGGTGAATTTTGAAAACTTTTAAAATTGCGAAAACTAGATCCAAAAATGTGATTTTCAGAAATTAGGTGCTTCCCCCCATTTTTCCAAATTTAAATTTTTTAAAAACTCTACAAGGTTGTGGTACCCTAATACGAAGTTTTTTCTCTTTTTATTTTGAAAAAAAAAATCGAAACTGTGGATAAAAAGCTCAAAAAACATGTTCCCAAAAGTGTGAAGTTAGCCTCCCTTTTTTCAAATTGGAATTTTTGACAAATGAACCAGGTTGTGCTACATTTGTGCTGGTTTGTGTTGATCTTTTTTTTTTTTTTTACTTAAAAATTGTAGGTTTTAGACAGCGAAAACTTTTGTACTAATTTAGCAATTTTGCCTTCCTGGGAGCTCCCTTTTTCGAATTTTCAAATTTAAAAACCAGTGCTAGATTGTGCTAGGACTCTTCTAAATTGTTCCAAAGTTTTGTTTCGAAAAAAAATATGTCATATGGGTCACATAGCACCTGACAAAACCGTTACATGGCATCTGACCCGCCGGCGGTCACAGTTATTTTCCTGTAAATTTTTTTCTGAGGCTCTTTGTGAACAAGTTACTTTTTAACATTCACAGATTTTGATTGAAGTATATTAGTTATTTGGCAAACAACAATTCAATCATTCAAATTGCATTTTTTTAAATTATTTTCCATTTATTTTTTCAACAAAATCAACCCCAAATAATTTGAAAATAATGGGTAAAATCTGATAATTTTCATTTCTGATTTATTTTTACCTAATGCTTTTATTTAGGTGCCAGTGAAGAAAAATGAGTATTTTCATTGCAGGCTAGATACCTACGTAGAAAAAAATCATACAAAAGACATTTCAGTCACACACATTCTTATTTGCAATTACCTACCACTCCATGTCCGTCAACACGCGAAATGAAAAAAAAATCGCTTCAAAATAAAAATAGGAACATAGATATACAATTGCAATATACACATTCCCTCTTCCCACTATCTCACAATTTACTAATCGTGTCCAACCACACCACCAAAAACAACGATCATCATCATAAACATATGTATGCTTGTGTAGCCACCAAGAAACACAAAACAAAAATCGATTTTCTTTTCCTTACTGGCGCTATCCAATTGACAACGAAAAGTTTTATAGATAGGTTCCGATAACCTACCAAAAATTAAAAAAAAGACAAAGGCTCTCACACAATATTTACCTATTATATAATATCAATCACTCACGAGAAGACACAAATAAATCTATACTAGGCAAATGGATTGGATATGGATATGAAAATGCACCGGTCAAGTGTGCATGTATATACATAATATGCCTAAGTACGTACCTTTTTCCTTTTGGATTTTTTTTAATTGTGCCCAAGCCCAAGTGCCTACGTCAATTATTCTGAAACAGAAACATAGATCCCAATTTCTTCTTCCTTTTGACACCTCAACCTTGAAGATTCGATAAGATTAACTCATTTTATAGACGATTCCCTGAGACTCTATTTCTATATAATTAACGAATAAAATCTTTTTCAGCATTATTCCCACATCCATAAGTTTCCTTCCAAAACCAAGTAGAAAAAAAAAACAAAAATATCATATACCTACTTGGACGACAGCGAGGACGACGATACCTACGAATCGTACGTACACCAGCGTTGCCGAAGTTAACCAATCGTGCTTTTTTGACACGACAATTTTTTCTTGTGGCACAGTGGCACGAAACATTTCAATATCGCACACTTTATCATTGCCTATATCTTACTTTAATATTGATGGAAAATTATATAATAAATAACAGAAATAAAGTTTTTTTTTTTTTAACAGAAGATTTATAGTTTTTTCATGGCAAGCAGTTTTTAAAATGTGACACGGCATTTTCTTTCCTCGGCGGCAACGCTGATGTACACCATTCACCATACCATTTGTGTTTTGTGTATCACCACAAAAAAAAAAGTTGATTCTAAAGAGAGTGCGAACAGCGAAAATATAATATTCTCTTTCGACGGAAGTTTCGTGAACTAAATATCGTTGTGTGCGTATTTTGATTAACAAAATCGTTAAAAAGATGCTTTTTCAAAATTAAATATAAAATTGTTTATGCGTGTGATATTGTTTTCTTCACTTGGAACTTTAGCAAAAAATATTGAAATAAAATACAAAAATAATAATAAAGTTGTACATGGCATTTCAACCTGGGAAAACTACCATGTGTATAGATACTTTGAATTGTAAATTTTTACGTCTAAACAATATAAAATTGCAAAAAAATTTACAGCAGGATTTACAAAAATAATAAGAGATTCGAATAAATTAAAAACAAAAAAAATTAAGAATAAAACATGCCAGCCCCAACGGGGAAAAGAAAAAAGTAGTATTGTTTGTGTATATATAAGTTTTTCAGACGTATAAAGTGGAAAAAAATAATTTTTTGTTTTGTTTCAAATAAAGTATCTACTTTCTGTTATAAAAAAAAAATATTGTTTGGCTCCGTTGAAAATTTAAGAAACTGCGCCAATAAACGAGCTTTAAATTAGTGTGAACTTACGTCCATTTTGTAGCTCAAATAATTTTTTTTTTTTTTTTTTTTTTATCCTATGAAAAGCATACATTCATTGACAGTTGAAAAACATTAACAACAAAATAAAAAAACAAATCACACGAGAGCCCCTTGAGGGAATGCATAAATCAGCCAAAATAAAGGGGACAAAATGTGTAATTCCTTCCCTAAAAAGCACAAACTTTTGTAAAACATAAAATTGAGGACATATGTTTTAAGATATGTTCATGGACTAAATAATAAATTTTATTTCATCAAAATATCTTTTCAAATGTAGGAGATATATTAAGTTTTGTGCACGTAGTACCCTACATTTACGAGGAAGACCCACCCTTAAGGCTGGAACTTTTGTTTGCAATGTGACATGCAAATACTTGAAAATTCTTTTGAAATCAAATTGCCATAATTTGACTTAAAAAATTGAAATTAAAGTGAAAGGTAACCATTAAAAATAGCAATGGTATCTCATCGAAAAGGACAACATCAAGAACATTGAATAAAAAGCACAATTGGAAAGCAAAAGTTGAACAGTTCGAAGCATTGACGTATTACATATGGACCGCCAGTAGCCAACTTCACGCGTGTTCCAACATAACTAGGGGCGGCATCAACTACTAGCGGGGAATCTGCGTAGCAGTGATATGATTTTTTTAATTAATTATTTACTATTGAAATATTTTGGTGGAAATTGTTATCAAAATACTTTTATTTTACAAAACAAATCCACTCCCTATGGCAGGAGTTACTTACAGATGAATATACTATCGTTTTCATTTAAATTTTGATGGCGAAATTAGTACACGTATTTAACACTAAAAGATGATGGCGTTTTTAGGCTGTTTTTAGCTGGAACAACTTTTTTTGGAGGTTTGTATGAAAATTTCAACCGACTGGCGGTCCATATCTAGTACGTCAATGGTTCGAAGTGGAGAAATGCCTTGTAGTAAACTGATAGCTATGTAGCTGCGACACTGACAGTAGCCAACCTCACTGTCGTAGACAGCACATGCGCTTAAAATACGTTAAAATGTGCAACATTTCCTGATCCACTGGTTTCTCTGTGTTTTGAGCAATAAATCTTCTGTGAATATATCACTGAATTACCATTTCAAATTAAGTTTCTTTCGTTATAATTTCTGCCATAATCTTTTAAGACGAAGATTGTGGTGTTTTGTTCAAAAAGGATCAATATATGTCGCTTACTTAATTTCAGAGTACGAGTAGAATCATGTTGTATCCCTTGAACTAATCTGTTACATGCAAATCATCACGTTCTTATCGCTTAAAAAAATTCCTAACAAATTAACTCAATAAGTCAATTCTTTTGATTTCAAAGCAAATATTTTTCTCTGTGTAATAAGAGATGATACATAAAAACAAATTGCTGACCGAACAGAATAGCTATACCATTGAACTTTTTAAAAAAAAGAAACTTTCGTGTTAATGTTCTCAAGCTAAAATGATTAATAACCGACAATTCCATTTTTACCATCCTTCATTTTCAATTCTCAAAGGCACTTTATGTACACAAGTTCCATCACTACTACTCTCATATTATAGCCCCAAACAAAAGGTTATATTGAAAAATAGGTCAGAATGATAAATAATAGTGCCCTCAGGACAACAGACAATATTGATTCACCACGCAATATAGTGATTCACACTATGACCTTTTTCTATGGTCGGAACACGGAATACCCTAAAGTTAAAATACAAGTACAACAGAACATCATTAAGTCCCCAACCGAGCTACGCATCATTTTTATTGCATAACTTTTCTTTTGAAAAGAGAATGAGAAAAAATGCATGACATGGAGGGGGTGAAACTAAGTGTTGTCCCCTGGATTTTTGTTTCACCAATTTCACTCCATTTAGTTCATTTAAAAAGGACAAGCAAAAAAAAACACTGAAATGTTATAATAACAATAATAACATAAATTTTCAATTTGCATTTTAATCTTTTTTTCAAAATATTAGACATGGATTTGAATATTTCAACTACAACCATAGCAACATTGGCAGCATATTTTTTTTGAGTAGTCGTCAAACTAGGTGCTTTCCAATCAGAGCAAACTAATCGCCAACTTTTATCAAGATGAAAGTTCAATATTGACTTTGGCATCTTTGCAAGACCTTCAGCTTTGTGATTGGTAAAGGAACTGGCCACACCAACATCATAATCTTATGCCAACTTCCCTGCATCGTCATAAGCACCAATGCCAACTTTGATAACTTCGTCGTCTTCAAGAAGTCTTCTTAAGCTCATGCGAATAGTTTTAATATTGCAAAGACGTATTAAAGCACAAATACCTTAGTACCATGTTAGTTGCAACATGCGGTGGGTCTTCGAATCCCAAAACTCTGTAGGTATTCATTAAAATTTCTAAAAAACGGGACAAAATAAAATATTATTCTAGAAATAAAAACTTTGATATTAGACCTTTGGAGCGTTGCTACAATCCTTTGGCCATTGTCTGTTGTTTCGATAATTTCGATTTGGTTGTTCCGCAAGGGACTAAGAAAGTTATAGGCATATTTTAGATGTTGTATTATTTTGACGATTTTTATTACAATACAAACAAGACCGAGACCAATTGTTTTGGCCCAAGCGGTAGGTATTTGAAATTTTTCTACTTTCAGGAATGTAGGTTTTTGTTAAATTTTGAGTATTTAGTCCAACTTGTTTTCTTGGGCCCACTGAACTCTCTATATTGAACAATAAATTCTTAAATTAATTAATAACTTTTTTTTTGCGCAAAATTACTTTTTATTCTGAAAATTACCACACATTTTAAATTGAACGATTTGCGTTAATTTTTACTTTAATAAAAAATATTCTTCGATCTCAAACACAAAGCAAAACGCCATTTTCAGTATTTTAACATTTGTTAAACTGTTATAGTGGTATACTGTTATACAAAATTGGGGACTTTTTCATAATAAAACACATCTTCAAATTGCTTCATCTTTTTTATATGCATCCGCTATTGAGATCAGTGGTAAAAGGTAATTATGAATTAGGAGTAGGATGTAGCATTGTATATAAACATTATTGTATTGGCATGAATCTGAATCTGGTACTTCTGCATCAGGCCACTGGAAAAAAGCGCCCACCGACAAGAAGACATTATTAGTCTTTTTTTGTGTTAATCATGCGAAAGAGATGTTTAAATTGTTTTAGGAATCAGTCAGCCATTAGATGTCAGTCAGTTTAGTACGTGCGGTCGGTTCGTTAGTCGGTTTCGGAAATAAAAAAAAAAAACTACAAATAAGTTTCTTTCGTTTTGAAAATATCATTTGTGTCTCTAGAAAAATATACTATGTTCTTAAGTGTTGTAAATTGGAAAATTTAATATAAGTATTATTTTATACAAAATATTTAAATTAAATGGCATTGCACAACTTCATTTATGCTTAAAGATTAAATTCACTAATCGTATAGTAACTCATTTTATATGTTGTATCTACATAGCAGAATATAATTTATGTAGGTACTTCTTTCATGTTATAACGCAGTCCCTTATCCACTTTCTTTTATAGCACTGTGCTCATATTACTGAAGCATTTCATTTGATCGTCTTTTTGTCACACATGATATCTACGCACGAAATGTTAATGATCAGCAGCACGCTTGTGTAGGAATTCTTTTTGTTTTTTTATTTGTTTCGCCGTGAATTCATGAGAAAAGATAACGATGATCCATTACAATTAAAATCGAAGTGCACATTGTGTACTGCATTTGATTTAATTAAACTCATCAGTTTCTTGTTGCTTTTCATATCAGGCGGTGCATTTGAAGGAATTGTCGATGACACAATCTAGCCTTTTGGTTACCGAAAGGGCGAAGGTATTGACGCCGGATGTGGTGAACTTGATTGGATTTGCAGTAGAGAAAAAGCCCGCACAGATCCATTATTTGAAGCCCTCAATCCTATCGATGGCAAGATTTCTGGTGCTGGTAAGTTCTTTTATAGTTTGCATTAAACAGAAAATTGTCTATTTACATACATAAATATTTTTTTAATTTCAGCTGCCAAACAGGAACTGATCAAATCAAAACTACCCAACTCAGTACTGAGTAAAATATGGAAACTTTCTGATGTGGACGGTGATGGCTTCCTGGACGTTGATGAGTTTGCTCTAGCTATGCATTTAATCAACGTCAAACTGGATAGCATTGAATTGCCGAATATACTGCCTGAGCATCTTGTTCCTCCATCGAAACGATGCTAATCCTTTAGGAACGAATACCAGCATCAATAATAGCTTTCTATTTATGTATGTGTAAATGAATTTTGTATTCTTTTTTTTATGCTAACATAAAAAATCAAGAAGAAAAACTAAAAATAATTAAACAAATTTTGTAAAGCTTAGAACGCATTTTATGATAAAAATACATACAATCCAGTAATAGGAATTCATAAAAAGAATGTATAAAAACATTTATATATTTTGGTTAAACTAGCTATATCAATGTAAAGTGTGGGATGGGATCATAAAGAGAAACAAAATGTGAAAACTAGGTAAAATTATTTACACTTTTGTGTTGTTACGTGTATTTTTTTTTTTTAAATTTACAATTTTATATACGAAAGACTTTAAATAGGCAAAAATAAAGGAAGAGAAAAATGTTTAAAAATTATTTATGTTTCCGCCTTTAAATTTATTTTATAACTGTCCGAGATAACAATTGTTGTATTTTTTACTAAGTAGTTACATAAATATTTATTTTTTTTTGTTCAAACCGGAAACGCATGCACAATTTCCTCAAATGATTTTGTTTACATCTAAAAAATACTTAAAAAGTTTTTTTTTCCAATATTTAGTTTTATCTTAAATAAATAAAAGAAATTATATTTGTATATTTATTTCGAAATGCAATGGATTATTTTTCTTATGTGGGTTTATCGTTATAGTGAAAAAACCTTAAAACGTTCCAGTGGTTGTTCGGTGTGATGTTTTAGATTTCTTTTTTAGTATTCCTGCATTGGATTCGGAGTGTTGGAAGTGCTGTCACGATTTACTTGCACATTTAAATTGCTTACATTCTGGTCAAATGCGAAAAAAGTAGGTCCAAAAATTCTGTCTGTCTACATGTATTGACACCTGCATCCTTAACGGTTGGGCCGATTTTCTCCAAACTTGGTATTCTTAGAGAAATATCCCCGGAGGTTTTTTTTATTTTTGACCTAGGCATAAAAATAACGGTACCTACCATATAAGCGTAACCGATTATTCCATTGTTCTCGAACAAAATACGATCAATTTCGATAAAATTTAATGCGAGTGGTTTGTTGCTAATGTTGATGTCCGCCATCTAATTTTTTTTCAGAACCACCTTATTAACGGTATCTGTCATATAACCGTTTTTTATTACTCTGACTTTCTTTTAAATTACTTCCCTGATTTTGATGAAATTTAATATTCCAATTACATAATGCAATAAAAATTTAAAAAAAAAAAAGTAATTTTTGAAAAAGTATTTTTTCTGGAAGAACCAAAATTCTAATTTTCTCGAAAAAATACAATCAATTTCGATAAAATTTGATATGAGTGATTCGTTGCCAATGGTGATGTCCGTCATCTAATTTTTTTTCAGAATCAGCTTATTAACGGTACCTGCCATAGAACCGTTTTTTATTACTCCGACTATGTTTTTAACGGCCTCGCCGACTTAGACAAAATTTAATATTCTAAAACGACTACTAAACTTAAATAATACTCCAAAAAAAATTGAAAAAAGTAATTTTTTAAAAAGTTTTTATAAACCGTTAAATCTAGTTTTCTCGGAAAAATACTAGGTACCTTTCAATTTTGATAAAATTTCATGTGATAATATGTTATTACAGCTAATTACAACTGATTCAGCTCAAAGTTTGTTAAATTTTATTTTCCATTTCATTATCAAAAAAAAAACTCATTTTGTTTGTACCTATTTATTTCTTGTAATTTGTTGTATTTATTTCAAACATAAACATAATTGTAATACATGAATCAAAAACAAAATTTTCAGACATCTTTAATTGCTTAGTTTAAAAAAAATTCTTTTTAGGAGGTTCGTTATCCTTAATTCTTTCTGGTTGTCTCATTTTTCTGCAAGCAATAATCGCTTATATGGTTATTTTAAGACACAAAAATAAAAAAAAACGTCCAGGCATATTAATCAAAAAATACTCTCAAAAAACATTCTTTAAATCAACTTGAATTAAATATTTAATTTAAGATTTAAGGTTCAGTTAATTGTTTTTAACCAGATTAACCAGATTTCACCTTTTTTTTGAAAAAAGTGCTTTTAGTATATTCTTAATTTCTCAAAAACTAAGATACATTTTGGTATACGTTTTTCTGTTTTTGACTAAAAATTAATAAGAGCATTGAATTTTGAAAATAAAATTAATAGTTAATTACATAAAATTTAAAAAAAAATTAAATTAAAATTTTTTTTTAAATTTTTTTTTTCAAAATTTTGAGTTTGAAAATTAATTTTTTTAAAACTGTTCACTTCAACAACTTAATTTAAAAATCAAATAAAAGAGTAGTTTTCTGGCTTCCAAAAAAATATAACAAAGCCTTGTATCATTCACCGTTGTTTTTAAATAATTTTTTTTCTGATTTAAGTCAATTTTTTAGAAAATTACCCCTCCCTCCTAAACGGGGGAAAATAGACCCCCCCTCCTATACGATTTTTTTCTTGTCTTAACCCCACCTACACGCTCAAGCTTTTTGGTGCACTTTAAACCAATCACCCTTTATATGCATTAAATACTGTGCCGGATGATGTAGTGAGGTCAAAAACCAACCGATATTAACGAAAAATACAAAACTTTTTTTGTAAAAAGATTATCTTTAAAAAAGTATTTAATATACTTTTTTCCGAAAATCTTAAAATTAGGGAGCAGTTCGAAAATTAAGGTGACAAGGTCTATTTTTTATTCGTTTTTTTCCTTATAACTTCTAAGATACTATCAGTACAAATATAATTTTTATACCACAAAATTCAATAAAAAATTATTTAATATATTTTTCATGAAAACGCACACAAACATAGAAAAACGCAAAACCACGAAAAAATCTTAAATTCCAGATGGCGGATGCTGCACAGACCAAATTTCCCGCAAACTCAGTTTTATACTGAGAATCAACCCCTGTAGTCGATTATAGATGCATTTGAGGTTGAATAAAACATTTGTCTTCTTCTGGTTAAAAAAGGTAACAATAAAGTTTTATTTTTTTGTATCTCTGCAGATCGTACTTGACCATCACCTCCAGGGAACACTCGCACAATTCTACCCCGACACCAACAGCTTCTGGCAACATTCGACTCACAGATGATTACTAAATCTCCCACGGCCAAGGGTGTCGCGGTATTATACCATTTTGTCCTACGTGTGAGATCAGGCAAATGTTCGGCTATTCATCTATGCCAAAATCGGTCCTTTAGCGCCTGGGCGATTCTCCACTGTTTGCGTCAGCAGATTTTTTCATTGTCTTCGATTCCAGGAGTCTGAGTTGAATTGGCACACCCCAGAATAAAATGATTTGGTGTGACAGGTTCTTCCTCCTCGTGGGTTACTGGTACGTGAGTGAGTGGTCTAGAATTAACGATATTCTACGCTTCAGTTAGGGCACTGCGTAATGTATCTACCCTTGGAACCATTTCTTTCAAAACTACCTGGAGGACTCTCTTAACGGATCTCACCAACCTTTCCCAGCAAACTCCGGCGCCAAGGTTTGATGGGCAGTTAAGTATCCATTGGATTCCTTTGGTTGATAAGTAGTCCTCAATCCTTGTCTGGTCGAACATATCCACTTTTGACCTCAGTTCCTTATCGGCTCCGACAAAATTAGTTCCGTTGTCGCTCCTTATTCTTATGGGTACACCTCTTCTGTTTACAAAGTTCCTCAGGCAGATTACGAAACCATCAGTTGATAGATCAGTGGCCAGCTCTAAGTGAACTGCTTGAACTGTAAGGCAGGTAAATAAAGCAATCCAACGCTTTTCTCGTCTTCTTCCAATAGCAACTAAAAAAGGTCCCATGTAGTCTACACCTGTGAAGGTAAACGGTCGTACGAAAGGCGTAAGTCGGTCTTCGGGCAGTTGACCCATTTGAGGCACCATGGGCATAGCCTTATCGTTCTTACATCTTTGGCAGTTTCTAACTATCTTTATGACCAGTGTTCGGAGATGCGGCATCCAGAACTTTCGACGGAATTCACATATGATGGTCTCGTGGTTTTGATGATGAATAGCTTCATGTACGTCCTTAACGATTAATTTCGACAACCAATTGTCTTGCGGCAGTATAATTGGTCTTCTTGTTTCTTCAGGAATGCATATAGCAGAATCAATCCGACCTGACAATCGAATAACTCCGTTGTCGTCCAAACGTGGGGTGAGTTTATAAATATGGCTTGACTTTTCAATTTTGCCTCCTGTTTGAAGTGTTATATATTCGTCCGAATAACATTGCTTCTGGACCATACGACATAAGACGATTTCCGCATAATCAATTTCTTTCACGCTCACAATCTTGTGCTTTCGGTGCTTACTTTGTTCACATCGAACCCGGAGTATCCAGGCCGTAACTCGTTTAAGCTTGAAGAAATCAGAAAATTTAGTAAAATCTATATCGAGGCTACTCACATGAAAAAGATTTGTTTCGTGTCTAGAGCTTTTACGACATTCTTCTTCCGGCATCTGAGTGGAGTCGGCGTCATCCGAAGTCGGTGCCCATGTTGTATCTTCTTGAAGCAGGAAGGCTGGTCCTGAAACCCATTTTCCTCCTGATCTATAACTTGACAAATATGTGGATCTCGTAGCCACATCAGCAGCATTATTTTTCGTTGATACCCAGCTCCATTCTGCAGCGTCGGACAGTTCTAAAATTTCGGCAACACGATGACCCACGAATTGGTTGTACTTCCTAGAATCGGCAGACTTGATCCATGCCAAAACGGTTCTTGAGTCACTCCAAAATATACACTTTTCTGGCTTTATGTTGTGAGTCTGAAGACATCTTCGTCGAAGTCGCACACCCAAAACCGCAGCTTGTAGTTCAAGTCGAGGTATTGACAAAAGTTTCGCAGGCGCACATTCAGTTTTGCCCTCTACAAACGCCACGCCAATTGATTTATCCTGATGAACAAATCTCCAATATGCAACTGAAGCGTACGCCTCCTCGCTGGCATCCACAAATATATGAAGTTGAACGTTACTCATAGCTGTAGAATAGCATCGTGGCATACGCCAAAGCTGAACTTCATCGAATGAGGTAGTCCACTCTCTCCATCTATCATGTATTTTCGGCGGCAATTTGTCCTCCCATTTTAGTTTAGCCTTCCACAACGACTGCATCATCAACTTGGCGTGAATAGTCCAATCTGCGAACAGCCCAAACGGATCGAAAATCGACATGACAATGCTAAGAAATTCTCTTTTAGTGGGACATCGTTCACCATTGAAGAATTCCGGTTTGGTCTGCCGAAGGTGCAGACGAAAAGTAAATTTGTCCTCAGCTGGGATTCAGTGCATGCCCAGTACTTTTTCCGATGAATTGGCAATATCCATGTTAGCTATGGAAACATCTTCACATTCGCCATCTTGAAGACCAGTCAAAAGACGCGTTGAGTTTGATAAAAACTCAACGGCCGCATATATAGGATCCTTCTTCATAGTTCGTTGAACTGACTCCATACGTTTCTTGGCCGTTAGAAAGCTATTTGGCAACACTATTCCATCCGTCTTCCAAAGAAGTCCAGTTTCGAATCGATCAGCTAATTTAATGGTAGTATTTTCTAAAAGTTGGTTCGCTCTTATATCCTCTGTGGACTCCTGTGGGACCAGTGATGAAGCGGAATCTACATTGTCCATCAAAAAGTATTCCTCGACAAGCTGTGACAAGCTATCTTGATTGTAGTTGGTTTCTTCGTAGATGTGATATGTGCGGACAGATTGTTATATGCCTTGATTTGATGATCCATAGACAACCCATCCCAACAACGTCTCTACTGCTATTGGTCCCTCTGGTTGACACAGCACTGAAGAACTTCCAATTATCAATTTCCAATTATCCAGTCCTATTAATATATTTGGCACGGCATTGTCATAGGTACAGATGGGTAGCGATTTATATATTTCTTCAGCATCAATAGTTTGCATTGGCAATGAAAGATCCTTATGTTTTCGAACATTCTTCAAATTATACCTTCTACTTCCTTCTTGAACACCGATTATCTCCAGGTTAACTAAACTTGATGGCTGTGAAGTTTCCTTTTGTCCAATCCAGGTGAGTGACATCGTATGGCTTCTACCACTTAAGCCCAATTCTTTTACAATCCGATCGTTTAAAATAGAGACTGATGACCCATCGTCCAATAAAGCAGAAGTGCTAACCACACCCCTAGGTCCGTACAGTTTAACCGGCAATATTTTAAATAAAACTTTATGAGCAGCGTTCATGGCATGAAAGTTAGAATTTACGTTTCTGGCAATCGGAGGTGGGCTATTTGGCATTTGCACTTCATGGAGTAGTTCATGATGATATCGACGGCAATTGTCCTTCTCACATCGCTTTCTTTTTCTGCATCTTGATTCTATGTGCCCTGGTAGTAGACACGCAAAGCATATTTGTTTTTTTTTCACCAATTTCCATCGAGCATCTATCTTCATTCTTTGGAATTCTGTACACTGGGACAAATTATGTGTTTGAGAACATAATGAACATACCTGGCTTTTCTTACTGGTTGTCGGCCTTTCTTTTGAGTGGAGGATGGTGCCTTTATCTTGAAGATTATTCCTAGCTAAATTTCCAGTGACTGGTCGCTGAGAAAGATTCAAAATGTTGGCAAACTTTGCGTAATCCTTGAGCCTTTTGCAAAAGTCTCTCATACTAGGATACGGCCTTATTGCATCCGAAAACTGAACCCACTCCAGTTGCTTGGATAATGGCAGCTATGATACCAACCCATCCAATAGCATTGGATTAGTTAAATGATGTTCACTGTCCAGTGACTCCAGCAATGTACACAAGTTTTGTACCTTTGTTGCAAACGGCATAACCATATCCAATCGGTTTTCCAAAATGATCGGCCATGATCTTAATTTATCCATCTGACTTCGAATTAATCGTTCAGGGCGTCCAAAAACCGTTTGAAGTTCTTCAATAACTGCTGACACGCATCTAGGTTGATAAAAAATGCTTTCCACAGCCATCTTTACATCGTCTCTGACACTCTTCTGTAAGCGTAACATATTTTCCAGCGGTGTGTATCCAAATGAAGTTGCAGACTCATTAAACGAAGCGATAAACACTGGCCATTCTTCTGGCAGTCCGCTAAATGGTGGCAAGTCATGCAACTTGGGTCTATGACTGGTGTACATTGGAGTAGATGGAGGCTGATTGATGGCATAACATGGATAATTCCATGGCAGACCACCAGTGTAAACATTCGTTGGTTGTGTTCCTGCATTGGTGTACAAAAGACTTGGCTGGGGCTGAAATGCAGTATACGACAAACTCGGATGATGCTTTGCTACTGTTGGTTGACTATAAGTCAGTTGTTGCGATGTAAAGATTCCTTGGGATAATGGTACCTGCTGGCTAATGAAATCTTTATTTATACCTTGATTGATTGTTGACTGTGGATAAGTTATTATCTCATTTGTCTGGCTCGACGCATTAATATTATACCTAGGTTTACTTGGTGGCTGTTGTTGCACCTCTATTAATGGATGGTTTAAATCTACTTGAAAGTCATTAAGACTCAACAATTCGTTTGGGGTATTTCTCGCTGGACTTGGCATGGTCCCTGTAGACGGCTGGATGCTTCTTGCGGCGGCCCCTGACAGATCGTAGTCTTTAAGTTTTGATGGCGGAAGTCCTTTGTTATTTCTTCCACTGGTTCTATTTTTGTTGACGGTGGAAGATTGTTCTGGCTTACAGGCAAGTCATTGCTAGATGACGGATTAGTGTTCAGTGGCACTTTAGTTGGTGATTGAAACATGATGTGGCTAGGTTTAAGTTCTTATTAAAAAAGTAAAAAAAAACAAATAAAATTTTATAGGTGTAGTAGGCGTGTTTTATTGGTAAGTGTTTAGTCACTTTAGCAAAATTTTGTATGGGATACGAAAAGTGGCGATAAATTGGTCAGTAATTAAAGTGAACATAAAAGTGAAGATAAAATCTTGGAATGCCTGGAAATTTTTGGCGCGAAATATAATGTCAATACATTTTTTGCTTAAAGGTTGGTGGCACCTATGACAGCTTAAGACATGGACTCCATATACATTGATTATTAATGGTTGTGTTCAATGTGTTTTCCTTTAGGGCCGCGTTTTGCAGAAGAAGTAAGAAGCTTTCAACCTACGAGAGTTGCAAAAAAGTTTTGATGATTTTGAACTTTTCGCTTAAAAACAAATAAAAATTGGTCAAAGCGGATCTTTAAATAAAATTATATAATTTTGAATTTAATTTGGTAATATTCAAGCTAAATAATGATTATTTATCCGGTTTTCATTTGTTTGTAGTGGAAAGTGGAGTACAAGTTGACCAACTCGACATATACAAATAGCCATACTTCGCAGACACATCCATAAAATTATTTGAAACTTCGGCTTGGCATAAAGGCAAGAATACCAACTTTGAAATAATATAAAAAAGTGGATACAAAAGTGAATATAGCGTTTCATTGGTTCTTTCCAGTGATGACTAACTAAAAATTACCAACAAAACACGACTAGTATCGGCGAATAATTTATTAATTTAAAACGAATTCGTACGATGTTTTACTTTTCACTGATTTACTGTTTTTGACTGGCGAAGATAACTGTATGTGCACCGCTACGGCAACGGAACGTGTGGTTTTTGGTAGCTTAATGATCGTGCGGCTTGAAAAAGATTCTCATAATAGTAAAATTAAATTTGATTTGCGTTGGCTGGCACTGGCGGCCTTTAAATTCGAATTCGGCTTTGGCAGCTAACAGAATTTACGGCGTGTTTTCTGCTACAAAAAGATCCAAATAATTTGCATTGGCAGTGGTTGTTGCGGCGATGAATTTGGTTTTTGTTGAGAATATTATTCTGTTTAGGCCAAATCGATCTGCGATGGCGGATGTAGCTGGCGTGTGCGGCTATCGAAAGGAACATGCACCGGTCGAGGCTAACGGAGCATGTGGCTTGACAAAAAATTCTTTCAAAAAAAACCAAATAAATTTGCTTTTGCAATGGCGGCTGGTTTATTCGATAAGAATTGTAGTCCGTCTCGATGTCAAATAGATATTTCCTTATCTGAACGCTTGGCTGTGGCGTTCTTAGAAAATGGAAAATGCACCGGTGTGGCTAACGGAGCATGCAGTTTTGGTTTTTAACGGAGTTTGTGGCTTGGCAAAATTTTCTTTCTCGAATAAAATCCGAATATATTTGCGTTGGCAATGGCAAATTAGTTGGGCAACAAATTCGATTTTATTCGAAAGAACTCTTGAACTCCAGCAGGGGTGCTCCTTTTGGTCACTTTAATCTATCTTGTGGCTGTGGTGGCAATGACGTTTTCATGCATCTAACAATCCAAATGTATGTTAGTGGCGGCGGCGTTTTTAGCATGAAATAAAAATTTTGTAGTCGATTATAGATGCATTTGAGGTTGAATAAAACATTTGTCTTCTTCTGGTTAAAAAAGATAACAATAAAGTTTTATTTCTAAAAGAACAAATTGTTAATAAAATACATTTAACATTTTAATTAAAAAAGCTTACCATGCTGTTTCCCTCTGGCTTTTAATCGACTCAGGGAGAAACAGCATTTACAAATTCAAAGTAGCAAAAATCAGTTTAAACAACATTTAAATATTTAAGAATTGACAATTACAAAAGTTGGTAATAGGGAGTTTTACATTGTCAAAGCTCACACTCTGGAGAAGACAGATTGAAATATGTATCGCGCTTTTTTCAAACTGTCAAACTCAAGATCTTGGAGAAAACAATTTGGAAATAATTTCTAAATGCGGTATTCTTTTTTGTGTGAAATTTGTGATTTCCGTGGCTTAAAAATTTATTTTAATTAGCAAAACCAACAATTTTCACAATTTTCGCGCCCAAATCTTTAAAATTCCCGCTTTTGTTTTCAATCAATTTTTCAACAATGATAAAAAAAAATCAGCTGTTCGTCATACTGCTGTTTTTGACAATTCTGTGAGAACGAGAAAGAGATATATCGTTGTTACCTAAAAAGCCCTATACAAATATTTCGGCTGCGTTCAGCTCACTGTACATCGGCTGCCTTCAGTTCGCAACAACCCCCTTACAAAACTGCATTCAAACTTGGAGACCTTCAAAACTTTTCTCAGATTGTTCTCAATTGACTGTACTAATCATCGTAATGTCATGTTTGATTGTTATCTCAAAACTTTTTTTTTGTACGAATGGATAACTTGCCTTAGAGTACCTATAATCGCAATTAAAAAAAAATAAAAGAATAGATTTCTCGCGTTACCATAAGGTACCTAGTATATCATAGCATTATACTGCTGGCTGGGCTACATCATCGTATAAATCCATAGGTATTTGAATGTTCTACGTTAAAAATCGTTATAACTCGATAACGGTGTTTTGTACGGGAAAAAGTCTAACGGCATTTTTTGTAGAAATGTTGAGTACCTACCCATATCTATTTACAACTTGTTCTCATACATATTTGAAGTATCTTTCACCGTTTCAGAGGTGTTGAGTACCTACCTATACCTATTTACAACTTGTTCTCATACATATTTGAAGTATCTTTCACCGTTTCAGAGGTAGGTATACGTAAAAAAGGTAAATGTGACATAGGTATCCTTGATGTAAAAGCGTTGAACATTGGTAAAAAAAATTGCACTCAATGCAAAACTTTGTAAAAATCAATTTTAAGACAATAAATAATTAATAATGGTGGTCAGCCATCAGACGAATAGGGGGAATAACATGTAGCATATGAAAACATGCACGTGCCGTAACTATTCGGGACTGGTGGAAGTGTGATCATAGCCTCTTTGCGGCGGCCGCTAGTAACAAGCCTTTTAAAAAAGGTTTGGCTAATATGATCAGGCTAGTTCCTGAGGTTGGCAACAGGTTAATTCCCTGTTCCGTAAAATTTTAGAATTACGAACCCGACAACAAGCCTCGGAAACGGACTGATCTCACGACGACAACCAACGCAACGAAAACGGCAAAACGATTTACGAATTTTCTTATGGAACGTACGATCGCTCTATAGAGCTCGAGCTGCTCAGCAGCTAGCCGATGCCCTGTCAAAATATAGAGCTGACATAACAGCACTACAAGAAATCAGATGGACAGGGAATGGTGTTTTACAGAAGAAAGAATATGACGTATACTACAGCTGTCATACAAAACACCATGTGCTCGGGGTAGGCTTAATAGTCAGCGAAAAAATGAAGTCTACCATCATCGGCTTTAACGCTATAAGCGAAAGGCTATGCACCCTTCGCGTGCGAGGCAAATTTACGAACATTAGCCTCATTAACGTTCACGGACCTACGGAGGAGTCCTCAGACGAAGAAAAAGAGACTTACTACGAACAAGTCGAGAGGACCCTCAATGCCTGTCCAAGGTATGACGTAAAAATCATCCTTGGGGATTTGAACGCAAAAATAGGTCGGGAGCCGGTATTCAGGCATTACGGAGGCACCCATAGTTTGCATGAGAACACTAATGACAATGGACTTCGAGTCTTAGAATTGGCAGCATCGAAAAACATGGTCGTTGCGAGTACCAGGTTCCCGCGAAAAGATATCTACAAAGCCACCTGGGTATCACCTGATGGAGTCACTCGTAACCAAATAGACCACGTGTTGATAGACCGTCGCCACTACTCGAACTTGATGACGGTACGAACGTACCGAGGCGCCAATATCGACTCGGATCACTATCTTGTTGGTATGGTCTTCCGAGGGCGGATTGCCTTGCGAAGACGTATTGCATCCGCCGATCAAGTTCGAATCAACACGGCTGCCCTGCGCAATGAAAATGCCAGTAACACCTTTGGTAATGCGTTAGGACTCGCCCTAGAATCGCTTGATTTAGGGAGAGTAAGTCCTGGGGCCAGTATGCTGGGCGTAGATGAGAAGTGGACACGCCTTAAGAATACTGTCATTAGTACTGCCAACTCCATCTTAGGCAGCAGTCGTAGAAATCGGAACGACTGGTTTGATGATGAATGCAAGCTAGCGACTGAACGTAAGAATGTTGCGTACCGAGCAATGCAGCAATCTCATAGAACGCGGGCACGCGAAGAAGAATATAAAGAGCTCAGAAGAATAGAAAAACGGCTTCACAGACAGAAAAAATCAGCCTGGGAGAAGAACTTAATCTGTGAAATAGAAAAAAGCCGAGAGCGAGGTCAGCACCAGGCGCGGAAGTTCTACCAATCCATCCGAAACATGACGCAGTACACACCACGCTGCACATACTGCAAGGACGGAGAGGGAAATCTGATCACCGATCCACAAAGCATACTGGAGCGATGGGAAGTGTACTTTAATGAATTGCTAAATGGTCAACTCACTGCAGAAGTGGAGGCTCCACTGCTTCAAGACGAATACCCTATGTTGCCGTCACCAAGCATAGAAGAGGTTGAGAAGGCTATAGACCGGCTAAAGAAAAACAAAGCCCCGGGAGCTGATGGTATACCAGCCGAATTATTTCAACACGGTGGGCCAGCTCTACGTCAGGCAATTCATGATATTATAGTGCACGTGTGGGAGCGTGAAGAAATGCCAGAAGACTGGCGAAAAGGTATAATATGCCCCATACATAAGAAAGGAGATGTCACAACGTGCAGCAACTATAGAGGTATCACGTTGTTGAGTACCGCCTATAAGATACTCTCCTCTATCCTACAAGACCGGATAACCCCATACGCTAAAACCATCATCGGACAATATCAGTGTGGTTTCATTCCAGGCAAATCAACAACTGATCAGATCTTTACCCTTAGGCAGGCGATGGAAAAATGTCTAGAATTTAACATCCCAACATACCACCTGTTTATAGACTTTAAGGCCGCCTATGATAGCATAGCCAGGGTAGAACTTTACAAAGCCATGAGAGAATTCGGCATCCCAAATAAATTGACACGACTATGTAGGTTGACCATGACCAACGTAACAAGCCAAGTAAAAATAGCCGGATTGCTATCCAGACCAATCAACATCTTTAATGGACTCCGACAAGGGGATGGTTTGGCCTGCCTCCTCTTCAACCTGGCGTTGAAGAAAGCAATCCGTGACTCTGGCACGGCAACAAGAGGGACCATCGTCA
Organism: Baccha elongata; assembly: GCA_951217065.1. Taxonomy (NCBI): domain Eukaryota; kingdom Metazoa; phylum Arthropoda; class Insecta; order Diptera; family Syrphidae; genus Baccha; species Baccha elongata. The sequence continues at coordinate 2,035,821 of CATNUY010000079.1, forward strand.
ACAGGTCCAGCCAGATACTGGCTTACGCAGACGACATCGACATCATCGGAAGAACCGAGCAAGCTGTACACGATTCCTTCATCCAGATCGAGCAGGCGGCACAAAATCTGGGGCTGCACATTAGTGAAGGTAAAACAAAGTACATGGTGGCGTCGAATGCGAGAGGAACAGTTGGTCAAACAATCAAGGTAGCGGAGCACGAATTTGAAGTGGTGCAATCCTTTAAATACCTTGGGTCAATAGTAGCAGCCGATAACAATATAGAAGAAGAAATACGCGGGCGGCTTCTCAAATCCAACAGAGCCTACTACAGTCTGTCAAAGCTCTTCAAATCCAGAAATCTCACCATAACTTCAAAACTACTGCTGTACAGGACCATGGTTCTGCCAGTACTCACATATGGATCCGAGACTTGGGTGCTTAGCAAAAGGCACTCTGACCTCTTAGCCGCGTTCGAGAGAAAAGTCTTAAGGAGAATTGTTGGCCCCATATGTGAGGAAGGACGATTCCGGAGACGGTACAATCATGAATTGTACGCAATCTACCTTGAAGCAGATATAGTGACAAAAATTAGGCTCGGTAGACTTCGGTGGGCAGGGCACCTAGCTCGCATGAGCGAAGAGGAACCTGCTCGGAAAGTTCTTTGTGGTACATTCTATGGCAGACGACAGCGTGGTAGACCATGCTTGCGCTGGAGAGATGGCGTAGACCAGGACGCCCGGAGCCTTGGGGTGCGCAACTGGATGGCGTCGGCTCGAGACCGGGATAGGTGGAGAGACTTGTTGAAGGAGGCCAGGACCGGACCCCGGTTGTCGAGCCGATGATGATGATGTATTACAGTAGTATGTAATATAGTTTAGTCAGTAATAAAGAAACCTTCAACCGAACAAGTCGATTTTCCCTTTTCACTCGATCGTTTCTCTCCTCGTCGGTCATTGCTTAACCACTCACATAACATGGCGACCGTGACAAATTGCACGTCTTCAACCGTGCATAAAAAAAAAAAAAAAGAAAAAAAAATTTATCTAAAAATTATAAAAGAAAAACAAAAATCAATAAAGTTAAAACAGTGGTGTTTGCCTAAATATATAAAAGAAAAAAATAAAACAGTTGGTTATCGTCTTATCGAATACTAATGTGCCATTGCGCGATGGTTTTAAATAGTGCATAAAAGTATATAAAACGAATTGAAAAATGAATTGAAAAAAGAAGACAAACAATAAAAAAAAAAAAAAAAATACAATTCACTGCAAAAAGCAGCACGGAGTAGTGTGAGTGCAGTAGGCAAAGCATTTGCGCTTCAGTTTTTTTAACGCGAACAAAAAGAATAAAAAAAAATATACAGTTGGTTATCATGGAAAAGTGCCGTGGCGTGATTCTGTGGTTGTGTCTTGTGTGGCTCGCGCATCAGTAAAACGAACAAAAAGAATAGAACAAAAATATATACATTTGTTTTTTTTTTTTTTTTTTTATAATTCAATTTTTTATTTTTAATTCACCTTATAACTACTTAAGTGCTAGACAAAAACCTTAAAAACTAGCTTACAGAATAACTTAACTAACTTACTGGCCCCATACGGGCGCTCTAAATTATACTATAACTATATATTAAAAATGCCTTTCAGCGTAAAAACTAACTTAAATTAAAATTCAATATTTCTTAAAACTAAACGAGAAAATTCTTAAAAAACTCGTTTTTCTATGACATTTATTTTATATAAAACACTTAAAACTACCCTTTACCTAAATAAAACTAAATTAACCTAAATAATACTAAAATGTACGTAAATATACGTAAATACCTTAAAGCTACTTAAAAATACTTAAAAAAACTTAAAACTAGAACAGCCACCAGCAGCTTTTTTTTTTTTTTCGCAGCAGCCTATGCATATGCGCCCACACTTATAAATATGCATATATTAACATAATATTAACATATATACATATTTAAGAGCGCCATATTAACTAATATACATATTTAAGAGCGCCAAATGCACATACACACAAACAAACGATTTTTAGGATTTTTTAACTTTTTTTTTTGTGACACCGTCACTGTCCTACTTAATCTACCTAGTTATACCTTAGAAATACGTAGGTCGGCCAAGGCAACAACTTTGACTAACCATCAATATCAAGGTGGTCACCCAACCACCAGAATTGTTTAACTTGCTTATCAAAGTCCTTTCTGTCCCGAAGGGGCACAGCTCTACTGAACCGCAGACGCTCTGCTCCGTTCCCAGAGCCGACGTCTCGACCATACAGGATTCGCCGATCCACAGTTCTACGGCCGACGTGGTAGATTAACGGAACCGCCAATCTATCCTGTATCAGCCCCCGACTGTCTAAATAGAGGAATGTCTCGGGCGGGATGAAACCGTTAAGACAAACGCTCTCACTATATTTTTCATTGGGGTAATAAGCCCCGAAAATAAGTCCATTGGCTGAGGTCATCGCTCTTGCAATGTGACCCCGAATCAGCTTAATTAAAAAGTTATCTATCCTGTTTATATTGGCCCCGTTGTATAAGACCTCGTTGGCATAATAATGTTTGTACTCCTACTCTGGTGTTCTGTGTAATCCAAGACAGGTCCTAAGACACTGCCTCTCAAACACTGCTGCTATAAAACAACCGTTTTGTCAGAGCAAACGCTCCCCTAGCTCTGGCCAGATCAGCATCTATATGTCGATTGAAATATAGATACTGATCTAGCCAGATACCTAGGTACTTTACTACATCTTTGCTCGCCAGTGGATGTCCACTTGGTCCAACGATCACTAGATTTCTCCAGTTCTTTCTTGTATCCCTAGAAGCCTTAGACAAAGGGGTTCTAAATAGGATAGTTTCTGATTTCTGAAAGTTAATTTTTAACTTCCAGTCATCACAATATCGCTGAATCTTGTCGAAGTCACGCTGCAAGAGAATTCTGATGACTTCAACTTTTGGACCCGTCCTGTACGCTACAAGGTCATCGGCATACGCAATCGCATGAGTGAGACTACCTATCAGATCGCTGGTGTAAATACTAAAAAGAATCGGCGAGTTCACAGCTCCTTGCTGTAGACCGTTTTTAATATCAAATGTTGTGGTGGAAGTTACATTGCCACTTTTGACAACAAACTTTCTACCATTGAGCATGTCATGAAGCATATATAACAGTGGTTTACTTATGCCAAATCTAGTTAATTTCAGATAAAGACCCTCTAACCATACGGTGTCGAAAGCTTTCTCTAAATCAACCAGAACGGCACCCGTTTTGATTTGATTTTTCGTTTTGTTCCATTGAACATCAGAAACTAACTTAGACGCGGCATGAATAGTGTCATGGCCCGCCTTAAAGCCAAACTGATTATCTGGAATAATATTTTTGTCCTCAGCCCACTTGAACAGAGCTCTATTGAGAATCTTTTCGAATACTTTACTGATACTTGGAAGAAGACTTATCGACCGAAGATTTGCCGGATTGGACCTGTCCTTTCCCTTTTTGGGGAGAGGATGGACCACAGATGTTTTCCAACTCACTGGATAATATGCATTATTCAATGCGTTGTTGAACAGTGTGGTATAAATGTCTATTGCTTCCTCAGGGAGATGTCGTAACACAATGTTGGGTATACCATCGACCCCTGCAGATTTCTTTTTCTTTAATGTTTGAAAAATTAGCTGAAGTTCTACCTTCGAAATTAACAATGAACTGGGTCCATTTCGCTCGGCGATGGTGGCGTTTGCCAAGTTTTCGTCATTGAACCCGGTGAAACCAGTATTCTTAGATCGCCATTGCGTTATGTTATTTCCAAGATAGAAATTGTGCAGTAAGGCTCTGTTCTCCAGGTCATGATTCGGACGAATGCTAGCATTCACCTTATACACTTGCTGGAAAGCAGCTCCTACAGCTTCTACCTTTTCCTGTGGATCTTCTATCATAAAAAAGTTATCATCGAAAACGGCACCCTCCGGATCTATTCCCGCAATCGTAAGTACGTCTTCGTTATCTGTTGTCCTCTGGAGTTTAAGACATGGATGTTCGTTTTGATCATTTCTTCTAAATATCTTATTTATTTGGGGAAACATACTTGGGTCGCTAGAACTAACGGCCCGAATTCTGTTATCCCAATTTAAATTAATAGACAATCTATAATTTTGTTTAATCAGAACATTAATGTTTTTGATCGACGACTTCAATGTCCTAGTCTCCAGATCACGTGTGTCCGTGAAACGTCTGTAAAGAAGTTTCAACCTAGTCAGCAGTCCACTTTTTTGTCGGTGTAGTGCGTCGATTGTCGCGTTCTTGTATAAACCAGTAGGGTCTTGTTCCTTATATTTTGGGATTATTCTGTCCATTGTTCGTTTTATAGTCGTATCCATTTGAGTCAGGTACCCGTCGATCTCGACGTTGGTCAGGTTCCTGTCATTTGGTGGAGAAATGTCATCGGAACGTATTTCTCTTGCCAAGGAGTTGGAAAAGCGTGGCCAACGCGTCTTACTGAAATTGTAAGAGTACGCTGGCAAATACTCATCCAATTCCACAAGTTCGCTTGGAAGCTGTATTACGGTGGCGAGCCCGCAGTGATCACTGTCATATTCAATCGTTCGTAAGCAGTTTCTTGTCAGTTGATTTGTTGCGTCAGTTATAACTAGTCGTGAGTCAAGCAGTAAAAGATCCAGAAAACTACCACTTCTCGGAAATGACGGTCTATCTGTAGCCAGAAGGTTGATCCTACACTCAACACTGTATCGTCCCATCCAATTTAAAAGATGGTTCCCTGTAGGATTTTGAACTTGATTTCCCCAATCTACATGTTTGGCGTTCAAGTCCCCTGCCATGAGATAATAATTCTCATCCAAGTTCAGTCTTAAGGATTCAAAAAGTTTTTCGAGCTCTGTGATAAAATTAGCCGGCTGAGGTGCGTCAGGTGCGTACACCGCGATTGCGTACATTCTTTTCCCTTGCTGGAGAGGAATGCAAACGATGCAAGCTTCTAACAGCCCAAATCTTCGCACTTCACTATTATATATAACCTTATGTTTAATGCCCTTTCGTATGAAGATTGCGACCCCACCCCCTTGAGAGGAGTTCGGCCGATCACTTCTTACTATATTGTAATTTTTATTAGTCAGTTTGTGTTTCTGGTTTAGCTTAGTTTTGCTAGCCATAAACACATCAGGACTTTGGTCTTGCAGCAAATGAAAGAGGTTTGCTCTACGTTCGGTCCTAATCAGCGAATTCACATTCACAGCTAGGATCTTAAAGGGTCGCTCAGGCAGCGCGCCTTTAACCATTTCGCGTTACCGGCAGAATAGAGTAGAGGTAATCCACCCTAGCCGCCTGCTCCCTGATCTGTTTTTGCACGTCAGCAACACCTGCATCAGATCTGCCTCTGGCGCAGGAGCCGTAGGCACTTGGACCTGTTTGGCTACCTGTGGTTGAGGCTGTACCGTTTTTCCCTTTCCAGACGCCATTTGGGCGTAAGAAATTGCGGGATTGACGGAAGTTGTTGTCTGGCGTACTTCAGGGCGTCTCACCTCAACTGTTTTCTTTTGGGCTTTGTTTTGCTTGATCTCCTGAAACTTCGGACATCCCCGATAGTTTGCGGGGTGCCCGGAGCATCGGCAGAGCGCACATTTTAACTGGGTCATATCTGTGACCCTATCTTGCCCAAGTTTACACTCCCCCGTTTTGTGGGTATCTCCACATTTAACGCAGACTGGATCCATACCACAGTTAACTGCAACGTGTCCAAACCCTTGGCAGTTCATGCATTGAAGCATGTCTTTCTGCTTGTTTTATTTTTCCCATCGTACAACTTGGTAATCCAGGACTGTTATATTCCTTAGACCACTCAATTTGCTTTGGGGCGAGAGTTGAACTAGGAAGAATGGTAACTTCCGTTTCTCCCGTCTGGCTCTGACTGTGGCAAACGGTCTGACCCCGATAAAATCGAGATCGTCGCTCGCCACTTGAAGGAGCTCAGCTAAGAGCCCCTGCGGATCCGTAGAGGATTCGATACCCTTCAGGAGGATTGTTTGAAGCTTGTCTTCCTCTGGGGTGAAACTATAATACTCAGTTTTAGTTTGAGACAGAAGGTCTTTAACTTTTTTGTAGTGCTCTAAATAAGAGCACTGAATTGAATGCCTGTCTGCGTTTAGCCGCTTAATTATAAAATTGTTGCCTACGACCGACCTACATATTTGAATAGTTTCTTTTATTTCCATTTTGTAAGTATTTATAGGTGGCACCTTACCTTTCTTTGCTTGTGGCTGTTGCTGTTGTTGCTGTTGTTGTTGTGACTGCTGCTGTTGTCTCTGCTGCTGCTGCATCGGCTGCTGTTGGGACTGTTGCTGTTCTGACTTCTGCTGTTGCGTTTGTTGCTGCTGCTGTTGCTGCTTCTGTGTCTGTTGTTGTTGCTGTTGTCGTTGTTGTTATGGTTGTTGTTGTTGTTTTTTTGCTTGCGGCTGTTGAGGCTGCTGAGGCTGATGCTGTGGCTGCTGATGCGGCTGCTGTGTCTTCTGAGTCAAATATTGCTGCTGCGGGACTGGGAGTGGTTGTTGTTGTTTAGGAGGCTGCTGCTGTTGCCTAGCTTGTAGTTGCTCTTGGAGCGCTTGTTGACGGGTGCGCTGCTCAATAGCCACATGACGCTCCTTCTCCCTTCTTACCTCCTGCTTCTTCTTCAGTGCTTCCGCTAACTCGATGAGCGAAGAAATCTGCTCGGTGAGTGTTTCGATCCGCTCGTTCTCTTCTTCATCAGTCAGATCCACTATATCGCCACTGACATAGTGCCCTTCTCCTTCTTCTGACATGTAGGATATGTTTACTTCGCCTGTTACGTTAGCGATATCGTTGACAGGCTCTGGATTATTAGAGACTTCATTGACGATTACGACATCAGCCTCAGCCTCGTCGTCGTCTTCCTTGTTATTGTCGCTATTGCTGTCTTTGTCGTCGTTGGAAGAGCTGTCCAGCTGCTTCTGGATTTTTTCTTGTGCTGAGGCCTTAGCAGAACGTCCGCGGCCACCGGATTGCCATGTACGCACCTTAACCAGATTCGGTTTGTATTTTATCCGTTTTCTTCTCTTGAGCTCATCTTGGAGTTCTAATTTGCCTTTTGCAAGTCATGTTTTTGCTGCTGTACTGCTGCGGGCTTCGGCACGTGTCGATGACGCTGACATTGTCGTTGTTGTTGTCCTTACAGCTTTGGGTGGTACCACTGCTGTAGCTGTTCCATCTGCTGTTCCATCACCTGATTTCACAGCTTGTTTGTTTGTTGTTGGGGGATCATCTTTCGATGTCCCCGTTGGCTTGACCATCTGATCTTGTTTACCTCTTCTTCTTGAAACTTCTTGCCAAAAGTCATTTAAATAATAACCTTGCCCGAAATGGGTCTCGAACCCACAACCTTCAATTCTGTCGTCTGCCACTCTCATTTTTCATTTTTAATTCATTTTTTATTTTTTCATTTCCTTATATCTATCTTAATGCTAGACAAAAAATCTTAAACAACTAGCTTACATATTAACTTAACTAACTTACTGGCCCCATGCGGGCGCTCTAAATTAAACTATGACTATACTTAAACAATGCCTTTCTACGTCAAATATATATATTTATATTTAAAATTCGTGATTTCTTAAAACTAACGAGAAAATTATTTTAAAAAACTCATTATCCATATCTTTTTTTTTTATTTTTTATAAAACTTGAAGCTACCCTTTACCTAATTAAAACTAATTAAAACTACCTTTAAGCTACTAAATAAAAGTAACTTAAACTATATTATATCTAATTAAAACTACTTAAAATAACTTAAAAACTAGAACAGCCACCAGCAATTTTTATGCGTATGCACACTTGCGTACGCTCATACACATGTATATATGTACATATACATATATACATATATATTCGCAACAGCAAGTACCCACATACAAAAACATTTACTTATGTGCTTTTTTTTTATTTTTTTTTTTTTTTTTTGTGCCACCGTCACTGTTCTACCTACTCTACCTATATTTACCTTAGAACTATGTAAGTCGGCCAAAGCAACAATATGGTCAACTTTCAATATCAAGGTGGTCACCCAACCACCAGAATTTTTTGACTTGCTTAACTAAGTCCTTTCTGTCCCGAAGGGGCACAGCTCTACTGAACCGCAGACGCTCTGCTCCAGTCCCTGAGCCGACGTCCCGATCGTAAAGGAGTCGCCGATCCACAGTCCTACGGCCGACGTGGTAGATAAGCGGAACCGCCAATCTATCCTGTATCAGCCTACGACTGTCTAAAAAGAGGAATGTCTCGGGTGGGCCACCTAGGCTAACTTGCTACTTGCAAATGGTAGGTACCAATTTATTACTACTTTACACACTCGCGTCTCTAAGTATAATTTACACAGTGAAAGTCGCCAACGATGTGCACTCTTCCACGGTTGCTGAACGACTGATATATACAGTTGGTTATTATGGAAAAGTGCCGTGGCGTGATAGCTCTGGTTGTGTCTTGTGTGGCTCGCGCATCAGAAAAGCGAACAAAAAGAATAGAAAAAAAAATATACAGTTGGTTATCATGGAAAAGTGCCAATGCGTGATAGTTGTGGTTGTGTGGTGCATCAGCAGATGCAGAAGTACAGTCTTTGTTTTCGTGAAATCTCGACGAGTCGCATTAATATTAAACAGCAGAGTTCAAAGAAAAAAAATTATTTCTGAAAGCCTTAAAAGTGTAATTTAATAAATAAAAACCTTATTACTATTAATTTGTCGTTTATATTTAATGAAAACTGTGGAAAATCCTACATTTAACAAAAGGCATGGAATGATTTGTCTCGCATCAGTTCAGACATCCCCCATTGCCGAATAAAATGTAAAAAATGCGAAAGACCAAAAACAGTGTGCTATTGTGAATCTCTGGCTAACCCACCACCTGACATAAAATAAAACTGTAAATTTTAATTAATTATAAAGTACCTACCTACAAGAGAAAAAAAAAACATACAATAACTGGTATATGTACCTACAAAATTAAATTTTGCATAAAGTTCCGATTCTAAATTCGTCGTATCAAGCCGTGTGAGTTAGGTATACGCGAGTGTAATAATCAAGTGACTAATGGTATTAACTCGTGCTTGATAAATGTTACAAAATAAAATATATCTATTATATTGCCTACATTGTGCTTGATGGAAAAATTCATTTACCAATCTGTAATAACAATAACTAATACAGTGCTGTCTGACGCGTATTAAAAAAAAAAAAAAAATTGAATTGAACTGCCCCTGTTGCCCTGTTGCTGCCCTGGCTGTGTTGTTTGTGCCGATGTTGTTTTTCCCCTTTACCAGTTGTGAAAGAAACAATAGGTTCTTCTAAGTGCCAAGAAAACAAAAATTGTGTGATGCAGTGGAAGTGTTATTAGTTACATACATAAAGTTATTATTGTTATTTTATTAAAGTTATTATTGATCAAGAATCATATTATCAGTAGATAATAAAAATATATGAAGCCACTATAAAAAGAAAATCTTAAAAAATCTTATCATTAGTACGCAAAGATTTCATAATTTAAAATTAATAAAATATATATTAATATATGTTAAAGTACTAACAAATAAATACCTTCCTCCGCAACATAAATACAAACATAGATACAACAAGTATATTCAAAATAACAGAATGACTTTTTTAATGGGGTAAATAAAAAAAAAAAAAAGAAACAATAACAATATTTATTTTAAGTTTTTTTCAACAATAATTAAAGTTGTAAATAGAAAAAAAAGGAAAAATCAGTCAGACAATTATTCTACTAAAAATTTAAATTATTAATTTTCACCGCAAAGATTGCATTATACCAAAAAAATAAGAAGCAAAATAGAACATTTAGTCAAACAAAAATATATATGTAATACTGCTTAGATAAAAAATAAATAAAATATTGAACAACACGAAAATATGTTCAAAAAATTTATATGTAGAGAAATTCTGAATTACTGAACAAATTTTCATTTTGTCTACTTTTGAATAACCAATAAAAATACTAGAATATCCTACACACGTATACATTTGTTTAAATTTCTAATTGACATTTGGAGTACTAAAATTACTTTAACATGGTAATTGCATATACATACATCTACATTATTTTCTATGGAGAAATGGCAACTTGTTTCTGCATTCTTGGACGAACAAAAATGTTAATTTTTAAAATCTTATAAATGCATTAACAAGACAGAAATAAATATTAATCGCGAAACACTGCACAAACATATAAATATTTTAATCATTTCAACTGAATTAATCCGTTGCAGTCTAGTGGATCATGATAATGAACTTTTAGAAGAGAAAAAATTATTAGGGGAAAGTATATTTAGTGAGTGCATAGGAAAGTTAGAAAAAATATTGAACAAATACAAAATTACACATGATATCAAAGATAGAACAGACATACCATTGAACATAGAGTTAGGTAGTGAGTTAGAATTACTAGAGACTTCAAATGAAAAAACAGATAGTGACAAAGAAATTATTTTACAAAACGAAAACGTCATTCAGCAACCGTGGAAGAGTGCACATCGTTGGCGGCTTTCATAGTGTAAATTTCAAGTAGAGGCGCGAGTGTGTAAAATAGTTAATTCAACCTACCATTTTCAAATGGCAAGTTAGCCTAGGTGGTAGAGTGGCAGACGACGGATCTGGAGAGCGTGGGTTCGAGTCCCACTTTGGTCAGGGCTTTTTTTTAAACCAATTCTGGCAAAAGGTTACCAAAAATAGAGAGGACCTAGAAAGAGAGATGGGAAAACCAACGGGGACATCGAAAGATGGTCCCCCAACAACAAGGAAGACAGTTGGAGGACCATCAGGTGATGTGTCATCCGACAGTCAAGTAGCGGGGCCATCAGGCCAAGCTCAAAGTGCAAATGTAGCAGGGCAGTCCAAAGCCCAAAAAGCAACAACAACAACAGCAGCAGCAGCAGCAGGACCAGTAAAGCCCAAAGTGGCAACAACAGCAACAACAGTAACGACAACTACAACAACATCGTCATCGGCACGTGCCGAGGTCGGTACCAGCAGCATAGCAACTGCAAAGACATCAAGCCATATTAAAGGGAAAAAGCCAGGACCGGCATGTGTCGATGAGCAAGATCCTCTAAAGAGAAGGCGCTGCATTAGGTACAAACCAAACCTAGTAGTTAAGAAGTGCACCTCTGATATAGAAGCAGCCAAGAAAATAGAAGGGCGCGGGCGTTCAGCCAAGGCTTCGGCTCAGGCCAAAATACAGAGGCAGCTAGACAGCTCCTCTAACGATGAAGACAACAGCGAAAGCAACGACAACGAAGAAGGCGACGATGAAGCTGAGGCAGATGACAGGCACGTCGAGGAGGCTGATGGAGCGATCGCCGCCGACAAGCAAAACGATCAGGACGCCAGGCTAACAGGCGAAGAAAACGCCGCTGACGCAGATGCTGATGACATCTCATACATGTCTGTGGAAGGAGAAGGACATTACGTCAGTGGCGAGGTAGTTGAGCTGTCCGACGAAGAAGAGGACCAGCAAATCGAGGCGTTAACGGAGCAGATCTCTTCGCTCATAGAGCTTGTTGAAGCGCTCAAGAAGAAGCAGGAGGCAAGACGGGAGAAGGAGCGCATAGTTGCTCTTGAGCAGCGCACCCGCCAACAAGCGTTCCAAGAGCAAGCTTCGCTACAACAGCAGCCTCTTCAGGAACAAAAACCACTCCCAGACCAGCAGCAGCCACAGAAGCAGCAATCAAAGAAGCAGCCACAGAAACAGCTTCATAAGCCACAACAACCGGCTCAGCAACCACAGCATCAGCCTCAGCAACAGCAAGCAAAACAAAAACAACAACAACAACAACCACAACAGCAACGACAACAGACACAGAAGCAGCAACAGCAGCAGCAACAACAGCAACAGCAATAACCGCAACAGCAACAACCGCAGCAGTCACAACAGCAGCAGACCCAACAGCAGCCGATGCAACAGCAGCAGAGACAACAGCTGCAGTCACAACAACAACAGCAACAGCCACAAGCAAAGAAAGGTAAGGTGCCACCTATTAATACTTATAAAATGCATATAAAAGACACTATTGAAATATGTAGGTCGGTCATAGGCAACAATTTTATAATTAAGCGGCTAAACGCAGACAGGCATTCCATTCAGTGCTCATCTTTAGAGCACTACAAAAAAGTGAAAGACCTTCTGTCTCAAACTAGAACAGAATATTATAGTTTCACCCCGAAGGACGACAAGCTTCAAACAGTCCTCCTGAAGGGTATCGAATCCTCTACGGATCCGCAGGCGCTCTTAGCTGAGCTCCGTCAAGTGGCGAGCGACGATCTCGATTTTATCGGGGTCAGACCGTTCACCACAGTCAAAGCCAGACGGGAGAAACGGAATTTACCATTTTTCCTAGTTCAACTCTCGCCCCAAAGCAAATTGAGTGGTCTAAGGAATATAACAGTCCTGGATTACCAAGTTGTACGATGGGAAAAATAAAACAAGCAGAAAGACATGCTTCAATGCATGAACTGCCAAGGGTTCGGACACGTTGCAGTTAACTGTGGTATGGACCCAGTCTGTGTTAAATGTGGAGATACCCACAAAAGAGTGGAGTGTAAACTCAGGCAAGATAGGGTCACAGATATGACCCAGTTAAAATGTGCGCTCTGCCGAGGCTCCGGGCACCCCACAAACTATCGGGGATGTCCGAATTTTCAGGAGATAAAAAACAAAGCCCAAAAGAAAACAGTTGAGGTGAGACGCCCTGAAGTACGCCAGAAAACAACTTCCGTCAATCCCGCAATTTCTTACGCCCAAATCGCGTCTGGAAAGGGAAACACACTACAGCCTCAACCACAGGTAGCCAAACAGGTCCAAGTGCCTACGGCTCCTGCGCCAGATGCAGATCTGATGCAGGTGTTGCTGACCATTCATGGTCAGTTAACCGACGTGCAAAAACAGATCAGGGAGCAGGCGGCTAGGGTGGATTACCTCTACTCTATTCTGCCGGCAACGCGAAATGGTTAAAGGCGCGCTGCCTGAGCGACCCTTTAAGATCCTAGCAGTGAATGTGAATTCGCTGATTAGGACCGAACGTAGAGCAAACCTCTTTCATTTGCCGCAAGACCAAAGTCCTGATGTGTTTATGGCTAGCGAAACTAAGCTAAACCAGAAACACAAACTGACTAATAAAAATTACAATATCGTAAGAAGGGATCGGCCCAACTCCTCTCAAGGGGGTGGGGTCGCAATCTTCATACGAAAGGGCATTAAGCATAAAGTTATATATAATAGTGAAGTGCGAAGATTCGGGTTGCTAGAAGCCTGCATCGTTTGCATTCCTCTCCAGCAGAGGAAAAGAATGTACGCAATCGCGGTGTACGCACCTGACGCACCTCAGCAAGCTAATTTTACGCAGAGCTCGAAAAACTTTTCGAATGCTTAAGACTGAACTTGGATGAGCATTATTATCTCATGGCAGGGGACTTAAACGCCAAACATGTAGATTGGGGAAACCAAATACAAAATCCTAGAGGGAACCATCTTTTTAATTGGATGGGTCGATACAGTGTTGAGTGTAGGATCGACCTTCTGGCTACAGATAGACCGTCATTTCCGAGAAGTGGTAGTTTTCTGGATCTTTTACTGCTTGACTCACGACTTGTTATAACTGACGCAACAAATCAACAGACAAGAAACTGTTTACGAACGATTGAATACGACAGTGATCACTGCGGACTTGCCACCGTAATACAGCTTCCGAGCGAACTTGTGGAATTGGAGGAGTATGTGCCTGTGCACTCTTACAATTTCAGTAAGACGCGCGTTCCGATGACATTTCTCCACCAAATGACAGAAACCTGACGAACCTCGAGATCGACGGGTTTCTGACTCAAGTGGATACGGCTGTAAAACGAACAATGGACAAAACAATCCCAAAATATAAGGAACAAGACCCTACTGGTTTATACAAGAACGCGACAATCGACGCACTACACCGACAAAAAAGTGGACTGCTGACTAGGTTGAAACTTCCTTACAGACGTTTCACGGACACACGTGATCTGGAGATTAGGACATTGAAGTCGTCGATCAAAAACATTAACGTTCTAATTAGACAAAACTATAGATTAGCTATTAATTTATATTGGGATAACAGAATTCGGGCTGTTAATTCTAGCGACCCTAGTATGTTTCCCCAAATAAATAAGATATTTAGAAGAAATGATCAAAACGATCTTCCATGTCTTAAACTCCAGAGGACAACAGATAACGAAGACGTACTAACGATTGCGGGAATTGATCCGGAGGGTGCCGTTTTCGATGACAATTTTTATATGATAGAAGATCCTCAGGAAAAGGTAGAAGCTGTAGGGGCTGCTTTCCAGCAAGTGTATAGGGTGAATGCTAGCATTCGTCCGAATCATGACTTGGAGAACAGAGCCTTACTGCACAACTTCTACCTTGGAAATAACATAACGCAATGGCGATCTGAGAATACTGGTTTCACCGGGTTCAATGACGAAAACTTGGCAAACGCCACCATCGCCGAGCGAAATGGACCCAGTTCATTGTTAATTTCGAAGGTAGAACTTCAGTTAATTTTTCAAACATTAAAGAAAAAGAAATCTGCGGGGGTCGATGGTATACCCAACTTTGTGTTACGACATCTCCCTGAGGAAGCAATAGACATTTATACCACATTGTTCAACAACGCATTGAATAATGCATATTATCCAGTGAGTTGGAAAACAGCTGTGGTCCATCCTCTCCCCAAAAAGGGAAAGGACAGCTCCAATCCGGCAAATCTTCGGTCGATAAGTCTTCTTCCAAGTATCAGTAAGGTATTCGAAAAGATTCGCAATAGAGCTCTGTTCAAGTGGTCTGAGGACAAGAATATTATTCCAGACAATCAGTTTGGCTTTAAGGCGGGACATGACACTATTCCTGCCGCGTCTAAGTTAGTTTCTGATGTTCAATGGAACAAAACGAAAAATCAATGCACGGGTGCCGTTCTGGTTGATTTAGAGAAAGTTTTCGACACCGTATGGTTAGAGGGTCTTTATCTGAAATTAACTAGATTTGGCATAAGTAAACCACTGTTATATATGCTTCATGACATGCTCAATGGTAGAAAGTTTGTTGTCAAAAGTGGCAATGTAACTTCCACCACAACTTTTGATATTAAAAACGGTCTACAGCAAGGAGCTGTGAACACGCCGATCTGATAGGTAGTCTCACTCATGCGATTGCGTATGCCGATGACCTTGTAGCGTACAGGACGGGTCCAAAAGTTGAAGTCATCAGAATTCTCTTGCAGCGTGACTTCGACAAGATTCAGCGATATTGTGATGACTGGAAGTTAAAAATTAACTTTCAGAAATCAGAAACTATCCTGTTTAGAACCCTTTTGTCTAAGGCTTCTAGGGATACAAGAAAGAACTGGAGAAATCTAGTGATCGTTGGACCAAGTGGACATCCACTGGCGAGTTAAGATGTAGTAAAGTACCTTGGTATCTGGCTAGATCAGTGTCTATATTTCAATCGACATATAGATGCTGCTCTGGCCAGAGCTAGGGGAGCGTTTGCTCTGACAAGACGGTTGTTTTATAGTAGCCGCCTTGAAAACAGGGTGAAGGTGATTTGCTACATGGCCCTCATCCGGCCGATGATTGCCTATGGGTGCCCTGTGTGGTTTAACGTTGCCCCATCTCAAATGGAAAAGATTCGGGTGTTTGAGAGGCAGTGTTTTAGGACCTGTCTTGGATTACACAGAACACCAGAGTCGGAGTACAAACATTATTATGCCAACGAGGTCTTATACAACGGGGCCAATATAAACAGGATAGATAACTTTTTAATTAAGCTGATTCGGGGTCACATTGCAAGAGCGATGACCTCAGCCAATGGACTTATTTTCGGGGCTTATTACCCCAATGAAGAATATAGTGACAGCGTTTGTCTTAACGGTTTCATCCCGCCCGAGACATTCCTCTATTTAGACAGTCGGGGGCTGATACAGGATAGATTGGCGGTTCCGTTAATCTACCACGTCGGCCGTAGAACTGTGGATCGGCGAATCCTGTATGGTCGAGACGTCGGCTCTGGGAACGGAGCAGAGCGTCTGCGGTTCAGTAGAGCTGTGCCCCTTCGGGACAAAAAGGACTTTTATAAGCAAGTTCAAACATACTGGTGGTTGGGTGACCACCTTGATATTGATGGTTAGTCAAAGTTGTTGCCTTGGCCGACCTACGTATTTTTAAGTATTAATAGGTTTATTTTATGTAGGACAGTGGTGGCACCAAAAAATATAAAACACATTAAATGGCATTTGTTTGTGTGTATGTGCATTTGGCGCTGTTAAATATATATGTATATAAATATATATATATATATATTTACAGGCGTGTGCGCATATGCATTGGCTGCTGCGGAAAGAAAAAAAAAAAAAAAAAAAAAAAAAAAAAAAGCTGCTGGTGGCTGTTCTAGTTTTAAGTTATTTTAAGTATTTTTAAGTAGTTTTAAGTTAATTACGTATATTTACGTATATTTTAGTATTATTTAGGTTAATTTAGTTTTATTTAGGTAAAGGGTAGTTTAAAGTTTTTATATAAAATAAAATAAAATGTCTTGAAAAACGAGTTTTTAAAAATTTTCTCGTTTAGTTTTAAGTAATTTTGAATTTTAATTTAAGTTAGTTTTTACGCCCAAAGGCATTTTTAATATATAGTTATAGTATAATTTAGAGCGCCCGTATGGGGCCAGTAAGTTAGTTAAGTTATTCTGTAAGCTAGTTTTTAAAGTTTTTGTCTAGCATTTAAGTACTTATAAGTTGAATTAAAAATAAAAATTGAATTACAAAAAAAAAAAAAAAAAAAAAAAACGTAAACGAACATAGCAAACTTTCACATAAAATGACTCCTGTGGAATTCATTAACCTACGAAGCTATAGCACTACAAGTCATTAAACTAAAATTAAAGGGATCAGCTAGAGATCTAGTTACAACCGAGAGCACAATTGCAGAAATATCGTGTGCCCTTGAAAAAGGGATAAAAACTGATTCTTCAGACACAATATTGGCAAAAATCTCGGGAGTACAATTCAAAAACGCAAACGAGTATGCAAAGGACATCGAAGAGTTGTCTAAAGCCCTTAGATCAGCTTATATCTCTGAAGGTTACCCAGCAAATGCTGCGACCAAATTAACAACTAAAACTGTTGTTAAGAGTTTGGTAGATAATACCACAAATCTTGAAGTCAGAACGACCATGCGATCTAGCTCATTCACTAATGCTACTGAGGCTGCAGCGAAGTTCACTGAAACATACAATGACGTAGTAAAAAAGCAGAGTGAAATTAGGTACTACCGTAGAAATACAAATAATAGTGCTCAAAGAGGTCGGGGTCGATTTAAAAGTAGGTTCGGAAAATATAACAACAGTGGTAGTAACAGTTCCCAAAATAGCCAGTATAGACAAAGATATAATACCCAACAAAATAGATATGTAAATAGAAATTACAGAAACCCATCAGAAAGAAATAATAGCTTCAATAATAGAAATCAGAGCAGACAAGTGCGTTCAGTCAGCGAACCGAACCAGGAAAACTTCGAAGAACCCCAAGATATTTCACAGTAAAGATTCTCAATTTAAGTTTAAGTAGTTATGTATCGATTAAGACAAACATCAATGACCAGTATGTTTTATTTTTGGTCGATACTGGAGCAGACGTTTCCTTAATTAAATCTAGTAAAATAAAAAATAGAAACATTGATAAAGCGGATGTTATACAACTCAGTGGTATAGGAAAAGGCATAACTAATTCTTTAGGAAGCATCGAAATTGATCTTAAAGCCGATGAAATATGTATACCGCAATTATTTCACATTGTTTGCGAAAGTTTTCCAATTCCATGCGATGGGATTTTGGGTATCGATTTTATTCGAAAGCACAACGTCGTATTAGACTTCATAAACGAAAGAGACTTGCTAATATTAACAATTTTCATGAAGATATCGCATTTCATATGCAAAATGCCCCTTATTTAAGATCCATAACAATTCCAGCAAGATCAGAAGTGATTCAAAAAGTTAGTATAGTAACCTCAGAACAAGATACTTTTATTCCCAATCAGGAAATAGAAGATGGAATTTTCATTGGTAACACGATAATTTAAAAAAACAGTCCATTCGTCCGTATGATCAATTTAACCGAAAATGGTGTTCTAGTAAGGGATCCAAAGATCAAAGCCGAAAGTCTGTCCGATTATAATATTTTAACTCCTCAAAACAACTCAAATCATGATAGGGAAATTATGCAAAAACTTCGACAAAATTTTCCAGCATTTGTGGAAAAGAAATTAAACAAATTGTGCTCTGAATACATCGATGTCTTTGCTTTAGAAAATGATAGGGTCTCGAAAAATTATTTTTATAAACCAACATTACGCCTAAACGATAACACTCCGGTGTATATAAAAAATTACCGAACCCCCCATACTCAAAAAGAGGAAGTTAATAAACATATTGAAAAACTATTAGCAGATAAATCATAGAGCCATCCATGTCGGAATATAACAGCCCAATTCTCTTAGTTCCGAAGAAGAACTTACCGGGTAGTGCAGAAAAGCGTTGGCGCTTGGTAGTGGACTACAGGCAAATAAATAAAAAACTTGTGGCTGACAAGTTTCCACTACCAAGAATCGACGACATATTAGACCAGCTAGGCCGTGCCAAATATTTTTCATGTCTCGATCTTATAGCGGGTTTTCACCAGATAGAGTTAGAAAAAAATTCAAGAGACATAACTTCATTTTCAACTGACAAAGGCTCCTTCCGTTTTAAGCGACTCCCATATGGTCTAAAAATTGCTCCGAACTCATTCCAGAGAATGATGTCTTTAGCGTTTTCTGGCTTACCTCCAGAAGAAGCCTTTATGTACATGGACGATCTCATAGTGACTGGATGCTCAGAAAATCATATGCTGCATAACCTAGCAGAAGTGTTTAAAATATGTCGGAAATACAACCTAAAGCTTCATCCTGATAAGTGTACATTTTTTAGCCATGAGGTAACTTTTTTAGGCCACAAATGCACCGATAAGGGAATTATGCCAGATGAAAGTAAATTTTCTGTTGTTTTAAACTATCCTACGCCTAAAAACGGAGATGAAGCAAAGCGATTCGTAGTGTTTTGCAATTATTATAGGCGTTTCATTCCCAACTTTGCAGATCATGCCCGTCATTTAACTCACTTGAGTAAAAAGAATACCGTTTTCGTTTGGACGGAAGAGTTTTAAAAAAGCTTTCACTCATTTGAAAGATGCTTTGCTAAGTCCTAAAATTTTGCAATATCCAAATTTTTCTAAACAATTTTGTATTGTAACTGATGCAAGTAAGTATACTTGTGGTGCAGTTCTTACCCAAGAATACAAGGGTACGTATCTATCAGTATCCTATGCTTCTTGTTCTTTCACCAAAGGTAAAATAAATAAATCGACAATAGAACAAGAACTTACTGCGATACACTGGGCCATTGGACATTTTAGACCATACATTTACGGTACCAAATTTTTAGTAAAAACTGACCATCGACCATTGACATACCTATTTTCGATGAAAAATCCGTCTTCGAAACTAACTAGAATGAGATTAGATTTAGAAGAGTACAATTTTACTGTGGAGTATCTTGCGGGTTCACAAAATAATGTCGCAGACGCACTTTCTCGACAAGATTTCAACGAAATCAGATCAATTAATACAGAAAATAATATACTTAAAGTTACTACAAGACTCGCGAAATGCTAATAACGTTAGTAAGAAAAAAACACAGAGCACTGACATAACTCGTCAAATATCAGAACCAAGAGTATACGAAGTTCTTAACTCTAAGGAGGTCAAAAAGTAAGTCCACTTAAGGTTCGATAAGCAAAAGTGTTTTTTTATGCGAGGCAAACAAAAATTAGAATATTTTCCAATGAATAACTTTTATGATAATGGAAACTTTTGTCTAGACAAATTTTTTCCAGCGCTTCAAGAGAAAACCTTCGCTTGGCAATCACCTTGACGCGGTGCGGAGGCTTAAGTTTCAAAGATTCATCTGACCTGAACACTAGGTGTAGCCTAATCTCAGGAATTTTGAGGAGTTACGAACTAAGAACTTCCCCCCCTAATCCAGGGTGTTACGTGGACCGTGCCTATTGGATGGTTTGCAGCCAGGGGGTATACCGGCTGTATTATAACGGTACCTCTTTGCCACCAGGTCAAATCAAAGAGTAACTACGACCTTACTATATCATGCGGAGCTCTGATATGGCGGACTCAATTTCTCTAGCTAATCGTGGGAACAAAATTTCGCTACCGCGAATGAAATTGCAGATCGCATGGAGAAAGACCTCCATGGAGACGATCCGAGACCGGGATGTAGCAAATATGCGTGGAGAAAACCTCCTACAGAAGTGCAAAACCGGACAGAACGTCGAGACGCAGAGTCAACTGGTCAAGGGAGAATACCTCCCGGGCTAGGAAACGATGCTTATCGAAAGCAACCATCCACAGGTTCAGGGAGAATACCTCGCAAACCAGTGAAAGATGGAAAACAGAAAAGTGAAGAGAAAACAACAACAGCTTCACAAGAAAAAGCACCTCCATCTACATCGGGCGTGGGCAAAGACCACTTCAAAGCCAGAAAAAGCCGAAAACGGAATAGCCAACCACTACCACCACTTGGCAAGCCGGGCGCGCTTGATGACCCGTATAGAAGAGGCTTAAATGGAGCAGCCACCAGATGGTTTCTTAGATTCATTGGTGAGGGCATGACCTCCCAAGATGCCAGGAAAAGAGTGGATGAGAGGAAAACCCAATCAAACAGTGGTCCCCAAACAAGCCAACAGGGTAAGAGGAACAGTACCCATATATCTCTTCCCCAAAGGCTGGACACAAAGAAAATTAAAATGGTGGATTCACTGGCAGCGGGAACACATACCGTCCATGAATCGGGTACTCAGAGGCAGCAGACGTACGCAAGCGCGACAAAAACAGTGCGAATAGCTGTACTTCCTGAAGAATATCCTCAAGTCACATTGAACTCGGATGAACTTACTGTACTTGAGGAAGCCATCACAGATGAAGTGTCCATCGGATATGAGCATAAGCTCAAGTTTGAAGGCCTTCACTTCAGAAATGGTCTACTGGTGGTCGATTGCGCAGGTCAAGAAATTGCAGACTGGTTGAGGGATAGAGCCTCAAAACTCAAATCGTGGAAAGGCATCAAAATAACCTCATGCTATGGAGAAGACATTCCAAAGATGCACACGATTACGCTCTTCCTCCCGAGAAGCATTGGCCAAGATGACAAAAAGTCCCTAGCCCTCATTCAAGCCCAAAACGACGGACTAAATGTCCAAGCGTGGAAGGTATTGAGAAGCAAAGAGGAAGGAAAAGGGCAGCTGCTTGTTATCGGGATTGACGGCCGATCGGCAGACACTATCACTAGGGAGAACCATGAACTCCACTACAAATTTGGCAAAATATATGTGTCAGGCCTCAAAAAGCCAAATGAGAACAAAATGACACAAAACCCAACGGAGAACCAGGTACCCGTTAAAACCTTCTCTGATGCAACTTCCTCTGATGCAAACCACCCATCCAGCTCCCAAACTCAACCATCCCAACCAAAACTCCCTACCCATGACCTAACCTTACCCGCCACAATCCCCACAACTCCCACATTACCTACCATCCTAAAACAAATATCCCTATCCCTACCTTCACCCCAAGAGGAAGATACTGACCGTCAAATCCTGGTCATAGAGGATGAGCCATCGAAGATGGAAATAGAGGGAGATCTAGGGGGCATGGACCTCTCTCCCGTTCCAGAAGACCTGGAAGAAATACTTCCCACGGAAGAGGAAGAAGATCATCTGCTGGCGGATGAAAAACTAACAAAGATGACTGGACGCGGGAACAGCACCAAAATAGCCCAAATAAACATCCACCACGCAAAGGCGGCTTCGGCCGTCATAGCAAGAAGGTTTGTTAAGGACAACCTAGGGCTGGTGCTGGTTCAGGAACCCTGGATAAACAGGGATCAAGTAAGGGGTCTTAATAATAAAGACTCACAGGTAATATGGGACACGAGGCAAGCCTCACCCAGAGCATGCATAATAATAAGAAAAAATATTAACTTTATATGTCTTTCAGAATTTATGACGCGGGATTTAGTACCGATCCAGGCCCAAATAAACATCGAGGGCAACCCCCGCACCCTAATAATAGCATCTGCCTACTTCGCTGGAGATGACGACAACATACCTCCAGTGGAAGTTAGGAAACTAGCTGAGTACTGCAGCCAAAAAAGGACTCCGCTGATGATTTGCTGCGACGCGAACGCCCACCACACAACATGGGGTAGTAGCGACATCAATCAAAGGGGTGAGTATCTTTTAGACTTTATTCTTGAAAAAAATCTAGATTTATTCAATGTAGGGAATACCCCAACTTTTGTAACTAGGTTTAGAGAAGAAGTCCTTGATATAACTTTTGGGTCTCCGAGCCTAAGTAGTCTAATTGAGGATTGGAGAGTATCCAATGAGCCCTCAATGTCTGACCATAAAATAATAACGTTTTCTCTTAGAGGCCTTCACACAGAGAATACCTCTGGAAGAAACCCTACGAAGACAAACTGGAATTTATTTAAAAATGTCCTGAGGAATAACTTAGAACAATTAGGTCCAGCTAAAACGACAAATTGTCACCTTGAACATTTTGTTGGTGAATTGAACGGAGCTATTAGTGACGCGTACGAAACTAGTTGCCCTGTGAAATCCACCAAAAAACAAAAAGATGCTCCTTGGTGGAACAAAACTCTTTCAAAATTAAGATTCAAGGTAAGAAAACTATTCAATGATGCCAAAAGAACTGGAAATTGGGTACATTACACTGAAGAGCTAACAAATTATAATAAAGAGATTAGAAGAGCAAAGAGAGGCAGTTTTGCAGCTTTTTGCGAGCGTATCTCATCTACACCTGCAGCATCTAGACTGCATAAAGCTTTAGCAAAAACAACAACTTTAACATCAGTAGCGCTTAGGAACCAAGATGGTAGCTTCACTGAGAATGAAGAACAGAAAGTAAACCTGCTCTTAAAAACCCATTTCCCTGGCAGCATATTATCACAGAATAATAATCTAGAGAGAATACCTCTCAAGACAACCAGAGTAGACTGGAAAATGGCCACATCGATCTGTACGGGAAAAAGAATTGAATGGGCTGTTAGTACCTTTCAACCTTTTAAGTCACCCGGAGTGGATGGCATCTTTCCAGCTTTACTGCAAAAAGGGAAGGAAGAATTACTTCCATATATCATTAGCATCTTTCGAAGTAGCGTTGCAATTGGGTATATACCAAGCATTTGGAGAAGAGCTAAAGTCATCTTTATTCCAAAAATTGGGAAGAAAGACACAACACATCCAAAGTCATTCAGGCCTATAAGTCTAACATCTTTCCTACTGAAAACTTTGGAAAAAATAATAGATAACTTCATAAGATTTGAAGTATTAATACATATGCCTTTAAACCCATCGCCAGCATGCGTATAGAGCTGGCAGATCAACCGAGACAGCACTGTACGAGCTCACAAATACCTTGCAAAAAGCGAAGGATGTAAAAGAAACAGCTTTATGTGCCTTTCTAGATATAGAAGGAGCTTTTGACAACACATCCCATGAAGCAGTTACCCTAGCCCTAACAAGGAAATGCGATCCCACCACAATATCCAGATGGATTGGTGAAATGTTGAGCACAAGAACGGCTGAGGCATATGCTGGACAAAACATCCAGAGTATCATCACTACAAGAGGATGCCCTCAGGGAGGGGTACTTTCACCCTTGCTGTGGAGCCTAGCTGTAGATGAACTATTAGAATGTCTTACTTCACAGGGCATACGATGCATCGGCTTTGCTGATGACATTGTTATTATAGCCTATGGAAAGTTCGAAGAAGTCCTCTGTGATATAATACAGAAAGGGCTGACAATCACAAGAAAATGGTGTGTTTCAGTGGGACTAAGTATAAATCCTTCAAAAACCACGATCGTACCATTCACAAAGAAAAGACTTTTACCACATATGAGAGCAATCAAATTAGCTGGTAAGATAATAGAAATGAAGAGCGAGGTAAAATATCTAGGTATTACACTAGACAGTAAACTCCTCTGGAATAAGCATGTAGAACAAACTGTTTATTGGGTACCAGGCCATGAAGGTATCCAAGGTAATGAAGAGGCAGACTCTTTGGCAAAGATAGGGGAAAAACGGCACTCATGGGGCCAGAACCCTACTGCGGTGTTGGCGAAAATGTGATTAAAAACAGAATCAAAACAGAAGAGGAGTCCAAAAGAAACATTACCTGGAACGGACTTCCTAAGCTAAGACAGGCAAAAATGCTACTTGGGAACTACAACCAAGTAAGATTCAAAGACTGCATTGGCTTAAGTAGAAATAACCTAAGTATAATCACGGGCTTCCTCACGGGCCACTGCAAACTCAAAAGACACCTGAGTATCATCGGTATAACAAACGATCCGATATGCAGATTCTGTAATGAACACGAGGAAACTCCAGACCATCTAATTGGAAAATGTGGGGCACTACTACAAAAAAGACTCACACATCTGGGGCGTTACCAGATAGAAGAGAGCGAACTACCCTCTCTGAAGATACTCCAATTACTAAAATTCATTAAGGCCATAGGACTTGAGAAGAGCTGTAGTATGAGAGTTCTCATCCGGCTCTAGATGGGGGCACAATAGACCTTAAGGTCGCAGTGTATCTAACCCCACCATTAATTCATTCATTCAAGAGAAAGCCGTCAATAAAAAACTACAAAAATTTCAAATATCACTTAACGAATACATTTTTGAAATCACCCGGGTGAAAGATTTTAAAGAAATTGGAAATAAATTATTAAAAAACATCAACATAGCAATTACTCCCAAATTTACCATAATAACTAGTGACACAAAAAAACAAGAGATACTAAAAAGTAACCATGATGATCCTTTGTTAGGTAGCCACCCAGGCATCAAAAGGTTGCTAAACAAGCTCAAACAAGAATACAGAGGGAAGCATATGACAAAAGACGTCAAAGCCTATGTCAAATCATGCACATCTTGCCAATTAAATAAAAATCTTAGAAAAACTAAAGAACAAATAGTAATTACTCCAACACCCGATAAACCATTTAATGTCGTTCTGATCGATACAGTCGGTCCGTTGCCTCAAACGGCAAAAGGTAACGAATATATAGTAACAATAATTTGTGATTTAACCAAGTACCTCATTTCAATACCGATAAAAAACAAAACCGCGAAGACAGTAGCAACAGCGATTGTCGAAGGGTTCATATTAATATATGGCCCCATGCGAAAAGTTTTGACAGACTTATGGCCGATTTCTCCAAGCCCTTTTAAATTTTTATTGGTTCGTTTAATTTTAAAACGACATTTATTGGTTTCTCCAAGCATCTTTAGTTTTAAAAGGCCAATAAACGAGCTAATAAACTAAAGTTCCATTTTCTTCCTGTTAAATTTCTAAAAGCAATTTAAACGAAGAATAAAAAGAAATATTTGACAGATCATCCAAGATTGACAGAACATTGAAAATTACAAATAAAAAAAAAAACAACAATGAACAGGTTAAAGATTTAAATTTTATTATTTTGTACTATTATTATTTAATTATTCGTTGTTTAAATAAAAAAAAATATTGCAGATTTTTACAATGGTCATCTTCTTCATCTGATGAAGATTTATATGAAGAAAGAGCTAGACGCCGTCCAAGAAATATTCGAGTGCATAGGAATCCATTCTTTGAATTCGATGATTACGACTTCAAATTTAGATTTAGAGTGTCCAAACAGTGCGTCGAACAACTTTTGGAGTTATTTGGTACCCATTTGCAGCCAAGGAACCTTAGAAACAACCCCGTTAGTGCAAAAAATCAACTTCTTATTACACTGCGTTTTTATGCAACAGGATCTTTCCAAATCTGTGTTGGAGATATGTTCAATATACACAAGTCAACAGTTTGCCGCATCATAGGAAAAGTGACTCATCTACTAGCCAGTCTAAGGCCAGATTTCATTTCGATGCCAACAAATCGAAATGAAATAATGTGCATTCAAAATCAGTTTTATTTATTGGCACGATTTCCAAATGTTATTGGGGCAGTTGATTGCACACACATCCGAATACAATCACCGGGTGGGGAACAAGCAGAAGTTTACCGGAACCGAAAAGGTTGGTTTTCCATAAACACCCAATGTGTTTGTGATGCAAAATTGAAGTTCCTTGATATAGTAGCCAGATGGCCTGGAAGTGTCCACGATGCAAACATATTTGACGATTCTCTCATAAGAGCCAAATTCGAAAACAATGAGTACCCTAGATGCTACCTACTCGGTGATGGTGGATATGCGTATAAAAATAACATGCTGACGCCCTTATTAAATCCTCGAACACCAGCCGAAATAGCATACAACAAGTCCCAAATTAAAACAAGGAACACAATTGAAAGAGCTTTTGGAGTTTGGAAACGACGATTTCCTTGTTTATCAATGGGTATGCGAGTGAAAGTAACATCAGTGTTGGCCATTATTGTAGCAACTGCAGTACTTCATAACATTGCAATTGAGTTGGGAGAAGAAGTGCCTCCAAGTGACCCGGAAGTAGTTTTGCCGGTGTTTGAAGAAGTTATCATGCCAATTTTTGATGAAGTTGAACCATCAGAAAATAGTGTCAACAGTTCTTCAACACGCACGGTTTTGATTGACACCGTTTTCAGCCGGTAAGCTCAAACAATAAGTAAAAATAAAAAAATACACAAATAAGCTACTATAACCCTCTTTTTATAGTCACTAATGCAAGAAATTCGAGGATATTCACCTCTTGCGGGGAAGTTATAATACAAAAGTGTATTATCCATCATAATAGAAAGGTTCATCATGATCATCACAAATGTAGTTCATAATTGTTTAAGTTTTTATACTTGTTTTTTTTTTTAAATCAAAATTAAAGAAACAAAATTAAGTAATAATAAGTATTCCTGCGTATTTTGATTAGCAACAAACAGGTTATAAAACCGTGGTATTAGTAAGAAGTGTGAAAAGTTTGGCCTTCTACTTTGACCAATAAATGTCCCTAAGCTAAAAGGAAAGATCATTACTGCAGTTTTTCATTCAACGCTCTGACGCTTTCACACAGCCTTCCGAACACGTCCACTCGAATATGATATAAGTGTATTAACATACCTACCCAATTGATTGCAATCAGTAGCGTTAACTCATTAAGAGTCAGGAAGTGCAAAAATTTTGTCTGAGTCAAACCGTTCGGACATGGCACTAAAATATGTTCATGACATTACCCATTTTTTCGTTTATTTTTCATTTTTTTATGAAAATTTAGGTAATGTCTTAAACATATTTTGGTGCCATGTCCAAACGGTTTGACTCAGAGACAAAACGTTTGCACTTCCTGACTTTTGATGAGTTAACGCTACTATTTGCATCATTACATTTTGAATCCAGACAATATTAACAAAAAAAGTTACTGCAAAAGCAAATATCACATCAAAACGTCTGAGTACTGCTTATAAATTATCTTAGGTATACAGTTTTTTTGTATTTTTGTCTGAAACCAAAATGTAATGATGCAATCAGTAGCGTTAGCTCATTTAGAGTCAGGAAGTACAAAAACTTTGTCTCTGAGTCAAACCGTTCGGACATGGCACCAAAATATGTTCATGACATTACCCATTTTTTCGTTTATTTTTCATTTTTTTATGAAAAATTAAGTAATGTCTTAAACATATTTTGGTGCCATGTCCAAACGGTTTGACTCAGAGACAAAATGTTTGTACTTCCTGACTCTAAATGAGCTAACGCTACTGATTGCATCATTACATTTTGGTTTCAGACAAAAATACAAAAAAACTGTATACCTAAGATAATTTATAAGCAGTACTCAGACGTTTTGATGTGATATTTGCTTTTGCAGTAACTTTTTTTGTTAATATTGTCTGGATTTAAAATGTAATGATGCAAATAGTAGCGTTAACTCATCAAAAGTCAGGAAGTGCAAACATTTTGTCTCTGAGTCAAACCGTTTGGACATGGCACCAAAATATGTTTAAGACATTACCTAAATTTTCATAAAAAAATGAAAAATAAACGAAAAAATGGGTAATGTCATGAACATATTTTGGTGCCATGTCCGAACGGTTTGACTCAGAGACAAAGTTTTTGTACTTCCTGACTCTAAATGAGTTAACGCTACTGATTGCATCATTACATTTTGCTTTCAGACAAAAATACAAAAAAACTGTATACCAAAGATAATTTATAAGCAGTACTCAGATGTGTTGATGTGATAAGAGGTCCGATAGAAAACGAGTTCCAGAATTTTTAATCTTGATTTATACCAAGGATGTGCCTCAAATCATATGCATTTTATTATCGTCCTTAACTTTCTTATACACTTGAGAATAAGGTGACGGATTCGTTCCTGTGAAGATTTTATTTAATGCAAAACATAGGACAAAATTTAGTTTAACAGTTTTTATTAAAAAAAATGCGATCTTTCATACATTTTATTATAGGTAATATAACTTCTACTATACTTTCTTAATTTAAAAAAAATCAACCAAGTAGAAAATGAAAAGTAAATTAAAAGTAATAGTAAATAGTTAAAGTTTTATACAAAGCAAAAAAATTATCCAAGCAGCAATGCATCGCGTTGTGTTTTTTTTATTTCCAACTCAATTTGTTTGATTTGAAGCTCTACATCTAGTAATTTGAGTTCTTTTTCTAATTTTTTTTGCTTTAGAGCTAATATATTCTCATTTCCTTGAGATATATTGTTTATTTTTGTTTTTTTATTAGTGCGAGCACGTTGAATAAAAATTTTTTTATACTTTTTGGAGGCGATATTTGTAGAATTTCGGCATCTGGTGGAGTTATGTCGAGGAAGTCTGTTGGGTACTCTGCGCTTTGTGGAGCTGGCGTTTTTGCTCTTGGTGTTGCAGTTGCTGTCGGTGTTTTTGCGATTGGCTCTGGCGTTGATGGCAGTTCAAAAGTTTCTATATTTGACTCGTCAAACTCCTCCGTATTACTTTCAGGCTTGCTAAAATCGGAGCTGGAATCGTACCTATTTGGAATAGGAACGAACTGAAGGCCACCAATCGCAGCAATCTTCTCCTGCAGACAACTCAGCTTATACGATGATGGCCCGCCACCTGTCTTGTACATATCCACCTTAAAATAAATAAACTAGTAGAGCGCACATAGGTGTACATTATTTATATTTGAAACTTACCTTGTTGCTTGACAATTGTTTTTTTGTGGTGCATTTTAGACTTTCATACAATTGTCTGAGTTGCTGTGGAGTTCTTTCACCAGTTCTGGCAACCGAGCTGTTAAAGCGTGAAGCAATTTTTGTCCAGGCTTCATTTTTTTCGGCCAGAGTAACTCCATCAGTTGCTTTATTTTCGATTATGTTTTTAAATCTAACAGCAATGTCAATCAAAGCGTTCTTTTCTTTCTCTACATAATTCCTTCCCCTTTCTCTTCTTTTCTTCAAATCTTTGTCCATTTTTTCTAATTTCGTTTATAATAAAAACAAATTCTCGTACAGAAATGTTTGTTGTTCTTGAAATTAAGCGCAACACAAATAAAGTAACGGTACGAGTAATTGACGTCTCATCGTTTTGCTTTCTCACTTGCACTCGTATAAATTTTTCGTTCAGTTTACCAAAGTACAGCGGCTGGGTAGCAAACAGCATTTTAACTAAAAAAAGCTGTCAGAGCAGTGGGGCACACCAATTATTTTTACCAAGCCGATAAATTTTAAAACCCTTTTAGCTAAAACCACTTTTAGTGCATTTTGGTGAAACTGGGCATTAGGTACAGAATATAAAAATCAAATTTTCAATGAGCTCTGTGCACTTCTAAAAATCGATAAAGAAACATCTACAGCGTACCATCATCAAACCCTAGGTACTATTGAACGTAGTCATAGAACCTTCAACGAATATGTTCGATCTTATATTTCGGTTCAAAGGGATGATTGGGACGACTGGATTCTGTATTTCACGTATTGTTTTAATACAACGCCAACGACCGTTCATGGTTATTGTCCGTTCGAGTTGATCTTTGGAAAAGCTCCGAATGATTTAGAATGTTTGGAAGGAAATACCATAGATCCAGTTTACAACTACGACTCTTACGAAAAAGAGGTAAAGTTTAGATTGCAATCAGCTAATTCAAGAGCACAAAGGCTTATTAACAACGCAAAAATAAGACAAGAGTTACTATATAACAGAAATGTAAAAGAGCTTAACGTTAAAGTAGGAGATCTAGTCTTACTTGATAATATAGCAGGACATAAGTTTGATAGTGCTTATAAAGGCCCATATAGGGTAATAGGAATTGATCCAAACAAAAATTGTCACTTAGAAGACAGTGAAAATAAAAAACTTAAAGTTCATAAAAACAGACTGAAGAAGTTTTATAATGTTGAAATGACGAAAAATAATATTAATACTTACGTTGAGTTTTAAACACAATTCTTCTTAAAAGCCTATGAATTATAATGCATATTAATGCACATGTATGTATGTACAAATTTTATTTATATTGTCATAACAATGTATACAAAGTAAATATGTGAAATGATTATTATTTATGAGAAAAAGTTTTCAAATGAAAAAAAAAAAAATGAAATTTAAATATGTTAATAATTATAAGAATATATATAATATATATATATAAGAAAAAAATTTGTGAATTTTGTAAATAAGATAAAAAATAAAAAAAAATAAAAAAGAATATATACAAGAAAAACTAATTTGTAATTTTTTTCCTTCCTTTAAAAGGAGGAGGTGAAGTATGTATATTAATAATAGGTATATGCAGTAGTAAGTAGTATATATAGTCGTACGTATTACAGTAGTATGTAATATAGTTTAGTCAGTAATAAAGAAACCTTCAACCGAACAAGTCGTCTTTTCCCTTTTCACTCGATCGTTTCTCTTCTCGTCGGTCATTGCTTATCCACTCACATAACACTAGTTATTTAATGCATGTTATAAATTGATCATTTTTATTACCTATCTATAAAACACAAAAAATAACATATACCTACATAGGTATGCTAACCGATGCAGGTAAACATTCTTTTTATATTTCTTACATATAAAATACACACTGACCTAATTTGTAACTTGCAATTTATTTTTGATCAAATTGGTCGCAAAAAATCATACCCATCTATGATTATAGAAGAAGTACCTATTAATTTTTTTTCGAATCTTCACCTGCAGGATATACCAAATTCATCCCTACACTTGACTTGCCTTTTATTTTGCCCACACACAGTCTAGCATATCCTGTAAAATACCCTCAGCTGACATAAATCCTGAAAAATAACACTCAACCTTGCATTTTGTGTAAAATATTTATTTCACGCATACATTCAAAAACGTTTCTTGAAGAAATAAATAATTGTCTGTTCCTATTTTTATTTACCTTTGCAAGAACAAGTTTTATATTTCTTTTTCCTAAATTCATCACTTTTTTTTATTCAGAATCGAAAAAGAAACGTCAAAAAAATAAAATCTTTCAATCCCTCCCACTTATAAAAATTTATTATAACGCGTTCTCGTTCCCCCATTGGGTTAGTACTGCACCAGGAATACAGGAGCGCTGCATGGTTGTAGAGTGAATGTTGCTAAGGCATCTAAGCATGATATAACTATATAAATGTATAGACCGGGTGATTTTTTAAGAGGTTTAGAACTTTAAAAAAAAAAAAAAAAAATTCAAAAAAATTAATGAAATATTTATTTGACTCGATAGTTTGAACCTTGCAATTTAATGTTTTAAGATAATTTCATGCAAATGTTGACTGCGGCTGCTTCTCAGGTAGCCCATCCGCTGAGTCCAATTTTGGCATACTCTTTCACACATATCGGCCGGTATCTCACGAATGAATGCATGGATGTTGGCTTCCAGTGCGTCAATCGAAGCGGGCTTGTCCCTATAGACATTAACCTTGACATACCCCCACAAAAAATAGTCTAATGGTGTCAAATCGCACGATCTAGGCGGCCAATTGACTGGCCCGAAACGTGAAATTAACTGTTCACCAAACTCGCCTCGCAATTGCACCATTGTTTCGCGTGCTGTGTGGCATGTGGCACCGTCTTGTTAAAACCACATATCATGCAAGTCAAGAACTTCCATTTCGGGCAAAAAAAAGTTTGTTATCATCGCTCGGTAGCGTTCACCATTGACAGTAACGCTGCGATTCGCATCATCTTTGAAGAAATATGGCCCAATAATGCCGCCGGCCCATAAACCGCACCAAACAGTGGCTTTTTCGGGATGCATTGGTAGCTGTTGCAATGCTTCTGGCTGATCTTCACTCCAAATGCGGCAATTTTGCTTATTTACGTACCCATTCAACCAAAAATTAGCCTCATCGCTGAACACAATTTTTCGATAAAAAAGCGGATCCTCGGCCAGCTTTCCAAGAGCCCATTCACCAAAAATTCGGCGTTGTGGTAGGTCGGCTGGCCTTAGTTCTTGCACCAGCTGTATCTAAAAAGGCTTTACGCCCAAATCCTTCCGCAAAATTTTCCACGTAGTGCTGTAACAAAGGCCTAACTGCTGGGAACGGCGCCGAATCGACATTTCGCGGTCTTCTGTCACACTAGCTGATACGGCCGCAATATTTTCTTCACTACGCACAGTACGTAAACGTGTTGGTGGTTTAATGTCCAACAAAGTAAATTTGGTGCGAAATTTGGTCACAATCTTCCGAATAGACTGCTCAGAAGGTCGAGAATGCCGATCATAAAATGGAAGCAGCGCGCGATGAACATTTCGAACCGAGCACGAATTTTGATAGTAAAATTCAATAATTTGCAAGCGTTGTTCATTTGTAAGATGATCCATGGTTAAATTGCAAACCAAATTGAAGCTGTTTGACAGTGACACAAGGTACTAAACACACGTCAACTGTCAAAACCAGTGTTGCCAAAACCAAACCAGCTAAAAAATCACCCGTTACAATGGGATGTAGGACTATCTTCAAGCCCTATAGGGAATTTTACCATATTATCAAAAAATAAATGACAGCTCACACTACGCGGATGACAGAATGAAATTATGTATCGCGCTTTTTTCAAACTGTCAAACTCGAAATCTTGTATAAGATTTTTGTAAATAATCTCTTCTTTTCCTGTGAAATTTGAGATATACGTGACTAAAAGGTTTAATAATACAGTATTAACAATTTTCGCGCACGACATTAATATTTCCGCTCTTGTTTTAAATCAATTTTTCAACAATGATGAAAAAAATGTTCAGCTGTCATCCGCGTACTGATGATTTTGACACTGCTCTGCGAACGAGAAAGAAATATATCGTTGTTACCTAAAATATATCCAGTTATAAAAATTTAAGGTTTCTGTTCGGTTGAAGAACGCATCTGCTTTATTCTGAAATAAAATATTGTTCGAATACGTTTAAAATATAAAAAGTGTAGTTCGTCATTTTTATTCGACTACACTCTGATCAAAAAAAAGAAACACAAGTTCAGAGCTATAAAATAAATACAGATCCCCCTTGTGATTAGTCATAAGTCATAAGCCCTTGTTACAATTTATTCCGAGGATTGTTGTGACTTGATAACATTTATCGAATTCTCCCCCAATTCTCACAAGAAAAGTCATAAGTAA
This sequence comes from Baccha elongata, assembly GCA_951217065.1. Taxonomy (NCBI): domain Eukaryota; kingdom Metazoa; phylum Arthropoda; class Insecta; order Diptera; family Syrphidae; genus Baccha; species Baccha elongata. The sequence continues at coordinate 2,069,619 of CATNUY010000079.1, forward strand.
ACTCACCGCGTTATGGTGAGTTTTTTTCTTTGACTTGGAACAGCTGATTGTGACAGAACACGATAAAGTTTTTAATTTTTCTGTGCAAAATTAATGTGAAAACTAAATAATTTAATAAAATTTACAAATTTTATAGAAATAAACAACGTATCCGAACTAATATCAGTGAAAAATATGTGTGGTGATGCAAAACTAGCTTTTTTGGAGAAAAAACATGGATAGTCGAAGAAAGAATTTACCTATAAAAAAAATGTGATCACCTAGGAATTAATAAAGAAAAGTTCAACAATTCCAAAACGTTTTTTTTTTTTGATTTGATATTTTTTAATTAAAACAAAAAGTTGCATAACCCAATGCATCATCAATAAAAATAAATAATAAAAAATTCCTTTCGTTTCCACTCACACAAAAAGCAAAAAAAAAACAACAAATGAAATTCGAGTGCTGTGACCTGCTCTGTAGCGAATCAAAATCTCGATTGTTTTTATAACTCTTACAAGTAGTGACTACGGGGGAGAATCCGAAAAAGTAACAAAATTAATTTCACCGCTTGTTATGACTTGTGAGGTATCATTAATGTTGGGGAGAATCGGGCTACTAGTTTTGGCAGCTCAGAGCTAAAAAAGAAAGTTGAATCGGATGGACTAATCCTATTTCGATTCGATCTGCGTTTTTATGGACCTACATCCTGATTCAATTCAGATTCAATTCTCCATGTAAACGTAGGATTTGGTGACTGGCGGTCCATGGCTAGTACGTAAAAAAAAGGTAATTATGAAGTAGGAGTGGATGTAAGACTTTGTGCTTTGCTTCTTTCGTATTGTATTTGGTATATTGTATTGTGAGCAAAACTAAAAAAATTACATTTAAGTTCTGAAAACAAATTAACCCTGAGAATATAGCAATTTTTTTTATAAATTTTTCAGAAGTGAAGTTCTGATTTCATTGTAACAAAATATTCCCTTCCGTGTGTGTATCAAAATCTTGTGCGCCAAATATATAATATAAATAAATATATACATATAAAAAAAACAAAACAGATTTCAAAGATTGCAGACTATTCTATTCTATTCTTTAATAAAAAAAAACAATTTTTGTAGTTGATCAACATTTTTAAATAAAACAAAGAAAATAGCCGAATTTATTTAGTGAACCAAGGCGAGCAACGGGAAAAATATAAATTGGCTGTACCTATATGCTTGTGAAAGAAATAAGATGTGCTTACCAAAATAGTTTCCCTTGACAGGTAACAAAAAAAGTAATTTTCTTATAATGTAATGAAATATGGTACTCCTATCCAGTTATATTTTTTTATTAAAATAGTTTTTTTTACGAGCTTTTGGCTTCTGTATTCTGTTCAGAAAAACAGTAATACTAAAATGTTTACATTAATTTTTTTCAATATACCTACGGGTTGATTGATATAAAGTGCACTAAAATTCTAGAGCCAGTAGGTTTGGTTAAGACAAGAAAAATAAGCTTGGGCGGGAGGTGGTAAAAACTTGTGGCCTTTTTGATTAGTAATCCGGGAGAGCTCTCAGGGTCACAGTGTTGCCACAAAATATTCTTCTGAAAACGGGATATTCAAACATCGAAAATCGTGGAATCAGTTTTCATTATGAAAATATAATTTGTACTAGCTCTTTTGTAAAATGTTTGAAAATCCATTGATAGTTCAGTCGATATGTGGAAAAATAGGACTACTTGGAAAACATTCCGAACTAAATGAAACTTTCACAGGTTGTTTTGGGTTGACTAGAAAGACCCCTTTTTTTTCTGACTTAGAATTTCCTGTGAAAACTTGTTACTTTTTTAAGTTTTTTTTGCATATATTTTGAAAAGAGAGTATATTTTGTGTGCTTAGCATCAAAGTTAAAGAACATTAAATTTCGTAAAAATTGGTTGGTGAACCATTTTGAACCCCAATAATAACGAAGATACAGCCGGTTTATTTTTGCGGTACTGACCCCTAAAAAAAATTCTTTGAGGTCAAAAACTTAGTGGGGTTTTGTAGTTCTGAGAAAGCATCACAAAATAAATTGATGCCGAATCACTGCACAAATATTATTTGTTTCTGAATTTTCTCGCAATGTGGTTCTAGTCTTCAACAATTGAAAGCAATTACTTTTTTAACTTGGTCAGGGAAAAGGAAAAAATAGGTCAGGGAAAGTCAGGGAAAATTATTTTGAAAAAATAGTGGCAACTATGTAGTATACTGTAAACTCCTAAACAACCTGTAAAAGTTTCATTAAATTCCGAATGTTTTCCAGGTTAAAGTATATATCGACTGGGCTATGAATTCCAATCGCATAAAAAGATTTTACTTAAAACGAAACCATTTAATTCGATTGCATTTTTTAAAGAATTGGTTTCGTGTAAGAAAAAATTACGAGGTTTTATTTAAACCTGATATTATGGTACTATAGAAGACATAAAGCGTTTCGAAATTTCGTCCGTCAGTCTGTCTGTGCGGATGTGCAGATTGGCGTATTTCCGGTGGAGTGAAAAAAGGTCCGCGGAATTAAGACCCGTGGGTCTTAATTCCCACTTTGAAAGGAAACAACACCCACAAGCATTAATTCCTTTTAAAAGTGGCTATAGACCCTCCACAAAAAAGCATGAAGAACCGTGGTACTTGCACCCACCCAAACTTGCACCCACCCCAAATCCTATAATGGCCTGGCAGGGGGGTTGCAGGGGGCAGCATGCCTGCTGTTGCGAAATAACACCCGCGGATTTAATTGCCATTTTGGGAAGGAAATAATGCCTGTGGGCTTTGTTTCCTTTCAAAGTGGGTATTAAGACCCGCGAGCCTTAATTCCGCGGACCTTATTTAATTCCGCCGTATTTCCTGTTGTCTGTGTACGAGCCTAAAGCCCTAAACGATTTGACAGTTTTAATTCAAACTTCTTATATAAGGTTATGCAATGAAAAATAAAATTGAACTAGCTCTCTATCCATTGTACCAAAACAATTCTTTCCTATCTTTCTATTCCTTCTCACTAGTGTCGTGCAACACCTGTTGCATTTAAAAGGCAATGTGTCTTACAGACACAAATTTAAAAATATAATTATTATTATTATAAAAATATTATTATTATAAAAATATTATTATATTATTATTATTATTACCACAAAATGGCATTTAAAGTTTTTGAATATTAGCTACCCTTCAGCTTGTTCTCACGCTTAGGCAATTTTAAGATGTTTGAGCCAATTGTTAATAGTTCTGTGAGGTTTTCATTTTCTCTTTTTGGCACACCGAGTAGGACACGATGACCAGAAATGTTCATTCTCTCTAAGAGTTCAGATATGAGTCCCAAAAAAAGAATATATATAATGCAATTGTTGAGCTTGACGGTGAATCTTTTGCACATGTGATGAAAGATAAAAATATTTATATGGTATGGGATGATTGTATTTGTTATGAAAATATAAATGTAAAGAGATGTTTTAAATGTTGTGGTTACAATCATAGCGCGGCTAAATGTAGAAGTGAGAAAGATATATGTGCAAAGTGCGGTGAAAATCATTTGGTAAAAGATTGTGTGAGTGAGAACTTTAGATGCATAAACTGTGTTTTAATGAAGGAGAGGCTGAGCAACGTTGAAAACAATATAGATGTGAACCATGATGCCAGGGATGCCATCTGTCCAAAAGCTGAAAGCTGAAATTTGAAGGAGAAAAAATTTTATACTAGCAGCTAAGTATAATTAAGTGTGTGTATTTGAATGTACAAGGTCTCGTTAATAACTTTGATGAAATTGAATTGTTGACCAGAGAAGAAAAACCACATTTATTATGTTTAAGTGAAACACATGTAACGGATAATATAAATGACTCTGAATTGATATTGAATGATTAAAATCTAGCTCAAATTAAAAGTGAGTACTCACATACTGGCGGTGTTCTGATTTATATTAAAAAAGAATTAAATTTTGAAGTTATTAACGAGGTCAAAAACAATGAGGGCTTCGACTGTCTCGAAATCAATATTGGTGATCGAAACATTATGGTAAAACTACTTTTAGTGTATAGATCACCAAGTTGTTCAAAAGCTAGTTTTTGTACAATGTTTGAGAATTTTCTAGACCATGTGAATGTTGATAAAGAATTTATTATCGTAGGTGATTTTAATATTGATTTGTTAAGTGATAGAACATATGAAAGTATAATGCAGTCTATGTGTGTAGAAAATAATTTACGCGTAATAAATAATGAACCAACGAGAATAACAGCTAGTTCATCGACCCTTGTTGAATATGTAATATCGAATTCCAAACAAATTACGGCAAAAACTGACGCTAGATTAAAAATAAGTGATCATGAAACCATTCGATTTGAAATTAAAGTAAAAAACAATATACAATCTAGCAGTAAGGCAAAGTATAAAATATTAAACTATAAAAAAGATATTTTTTCTCTTATCTGCTAACGAGTGGTCTTATTGGTGTGGATGTTGTCAACAGTAGTGTGGATGAGTTAGCAGACTTGTTTTCTGATGAATTGGAAAACATTGTGAAAGGAATGGTTGTTGAGAAAAGTGTGAAGGTTGGTAAATGTCAGTGATTTAATAGAAAGTTAGCTAAATTAAAACAAAATAAAATTTTAAAGTATGAACAGTTCAAACTTGGAAACCAAAGTTCGGTATGGATCGAATATATTTCAGCAAGAAATATTTATAAAAAAGAGCTTCAATCAGCTAAAAATAACTTCATTCAAAAAAAGATCGACACATCAGCAAATTCGCAAAATATATGGAAAAACATAAAAACATTTGTTTTAAGTTCGAGCCATAGTGAAATAAAAAATGTAACATTTGACGGCAATATGATATATGACAGTAAAGAAATGGCAAGTGAATTTAATAAATATTTTATAACAAATTTGGAAGATATTATCGCAGAAATCCCAAAAACGACATATTTTGATAAAATTAATAATAATATGACTGTTTTCACCTTTAAAACTATTAACAGCAGAGAAATATGTGAAGTTTTGAAATCTATGGGTAAAAAGAAAGACTACAAATTTATAAGTGCACAAATGTTTTTAGACGGCTTTGAAATCCTAGGTCCGATATTAAAATCAATTATCAACAAATCCTTATCATCGGGTTATTTTCCTAGCAAATGGAAAAAAACGTTGATAATACCAAAACTCCAAATACAATTTTATGTGAAGAATACCGACCAGTTAATATGCTCCCCATTTATGAAAAGGTCTTAGAGAAAGTTGTAGAAAATCAATTAAGAAACTATTTGGAAGTTAATAATTTAATAATGGATCAACAATCGGGGTTTCGAAAAGGATTTTTTTTTTTTTTTTTTTTTTTTTTTTTAATTCATGTTTTTATTTTCAATTCAACTTATAACTAACTTAAATGCTAGACAAAAACCTTAAAAACTAGCTTACAGAATAACTTAACTTACTTACTGGCCCCATACGGGCGCTCTAAATTATACTATAACTATATATTAAAAATGCCTTTGGGCGTAAAAACTACTTAAATTAAAATTCAAAATTACTTAAAACTAAACGAGAAAATTTTTTTTAAAACTCGTTTTTCATTTTCGAAAAGGATACTCGTGTGAAAATGCGCTTAATTGGGTGGTAGAAAATTGGAAAAATGAGATGGACAGCAAAAATATTGTCATAGCAGTCTTTGGATTTCAAGAGAGCCTTCGCAACTGTGGACCGAAAAATACTTCTTGAAAAGCTCTTTAAATGTGGAATCAAAAATAATGAGATAAAGTGGTTTGGGTCATATCTAAATGCTCTAACACAGCGTACATCAATGAACAATAATGTGTCTAATGCAAAAGAAGTAAAAACAGGGGTACCGCAGGGCTTGGTGTTGGGAGTGTTCTTGTTTCTGTTGTATATTAATGAAATAAATTTGGCGGTTAAATATTGTAAATTATGTATGTTTGCTGATGATGCCCTTCTATTTATTTCGGGAAAAGATATGCGAGAATGTACGGATAAAATTAATAGTGACTTACAATCCATAAGCGAATGGCTCATTACTAATAAGTTAAAGCTTAATATTAAAAAACTAAATGTATGTGTATCAATACTTTGGATCAGAATGTTGTGCGAATTAATGGAGAGAATATCGATCGTGTGGAAGAGTTAAAGTACTAAGGAGGGGTTATTGACAGTAAAATAAATATTAAAGCTAATACGGATCACGTATGCAAAAAATTATCAAAAAAAATATACTTTCTTGGACGGATTAGAAAAAAACTATCAATTAATACTGCAATTAAAATTTATAACGCGATTGTAAAACCTCATTTGCAATACTGCTCGACTATTTTATTTGTATCTTCCCAAGTAGACATTTCTCGGCTTCAAAGACTTCAAAATAAGGCAATGAAAATTATTTTGAAATGTGCGCGACTCACTCATATAAAATCTATGTTACAGAGACTAAATTGGCTAAACATAACAAAAATAATTAAATTAAATGTTTTATTGTTTGTTTTCAAGTTAAAAAATGATATGTTTCCGAAGTATTTAAGCAATAATTTAAAATATGTCAGTGATTCCCAACCATATAATCTTAGAAGTGCTCAAAACTTTAGACTTCTACATAAATCAACGTCGCGAGGGCAGAACACAATGATGTTTAAAGGACTTCAACTATATAATAACCTTCCTAATGAAATCAAATCATTAAATAATATAAGAATCTTTAAAAAAGAAGTGATTAAATATTTGAAATCGGATAATTAATAAGAATTATAAATACCCTAATGAACCAAATGGCTTTTTAGTCAAATCAATTGCTTCTACAATCTTTTACCTTAATTTTTTTTATTTACGAACAAATAAGAATAATTCAACACTTGAAATAAATAATATATAAAACTAATAAAAATGTCAGAATTATAACACAAAAATAATCATTATAATAATAAAAAATAATTTAAAGGTCCTCCCCGCGCGTCGGTTGGGAAGGGAAAGTGGGCGGGGCATAATAATAATAATAATATAAACTGATGAGCGGTAAAAATATAACTCTCTAACTCAACGACACACGCACTAATAGAAGATGGTGCAGGGAAATAACTTCACATGAAAAATAACTACCACAAGAGGGAAATAACTTTACCAGAAGTGGGAAATAACTTCACTTTTTTGAACGGTAAATCATTTCATTTCATTTATTACCGATCACTTTGTTGAAGTGGACTTGGTTCCCATTCATGATTGGAATTAAAGTCTAAGAAAACTTTAGTTGCACAAACACAACACAAGCTATCATATGCACAAGCACTAAAAGAAAAAAGTGAAGTTATAGTGATTAAACATAAAAGTGACCAAAATAATTCAAAAACAAGAGAAGATATTGAAAGTGTAATTAATCCAACCAGCATGAAGTTAAAAATAGACGATGTAAAGAACGTGCAAAACGGTGCTGTTCTGATAAAGTGTGATAAAGAGTCTGTGAAAGCAATAGAAAATGAAATAAAATCAAAATTGTGTGACTACGCCGCGTATTCATATTGTGGGAATGAAAGAGACAATAAGTGAGGATGAATTGAAAGAAGCAATAATAGATCAAAACAAATTTAATGAGAGTGATTGCGAGATTAAATGTATCAAGATATACTTATCGCATAAAACCAAAAAATATAATGCTATTGTTGAAGTGGATAGGGTTACCAACAGACTTATTATGTTATATATGTTTATATATATATATATATATGTTTATATATTAGCTGGAAGAGGTACCCAGTCTACCAATATATAAGTGTTACTAAGTGCTTTAACTGTTGTGGTTATAATCATATTGCAAAATACTGCACCAAAAATAAAATTTGTTTAAAGTGTTCCGGAAATCATGATGTTAAAGATTGTGTAAGTAATCTAAGCAAGTGTATAAACTGAGCAATGATGAATGAACACACAGATCAACAGATTGATGTTAATCACATGGCATCGGATAATAACTGCCCTATATTTTTGAGAAAACTCAGAGCAGCAGAAGAAAGAGATCGCTTCTAGCAACTAGAAACAATTAAATGTTATTTTTCTAATGTTGAGGGTCTGTCCAATAATTATTCTAGTCTACAAATAATTATGAGTGAATTTAACTGTGATATAGTCATATTAACAGAAACTCATGTTACAAAAAATCATTACATTAACCAAGTGCAATTAGAAGGATATTATATGTTTAACTGTAAAAGTGAGTCTAGTCATACTGGAGGCTTAGTCTTTTATGTGAAAAAAATCTTTAAATGTTCTTTTGTTAAAAAATTTGCCGTAACGATGAAATTTTGGTGTCTTGTTATTAAAGTGCAATATGAAAACTCAGCTGTGATATATTTAAGTGCATCTTACAGATCTCACCAGTCGACAAAAAATGATTTCTGTAACGAACTTGAACAATGGATTTTTCCTTCAAAAATGAAATAATAATTTTATCATTATGGGTGATTTCAATATAGATTGGCTGGATATAACAAACACGTATACAAGACGTCTAAAGCAAATAATTACGGACAACAACTTAACTCTTCTAAACACAGAACCTACAAGAATAACGCCAACAACTCGAACTCTTATTGACTATGTATTAACTAATAATAAATTTATATGCAGTGCAAAAAATGAACATGACTTCAAAATAAGTGATGACGAGGCCCTAGATATACGTATAAAGTGTCAAAAGCCGAATAAGCAAAACAAAAAGACTATAAAATACTGCAAGTATAGTAAAGAAGATTTTATCAATGAACTTATGTCAAACCAATTCTTTAATAGTTTCAATCCTGAATTTCCACACAATGCCAATGTGTTGAGTGAGCAATTTGCGAACGAATTAAGTTTGGTAGTTAATACTATGGTGGTTTCACGAAATGTTTCTTTTAAAAATAGTGAGTGGTATACTAACGAACTTAAGTTAGCAAAAATTACTAAAGTAAATCATTACAAAGCAGCAGTCTTATCGAACAATTCCGAGGACTGGCAGTTATATCGTCGAAACAGGAACAGCTACAAGCAATTATTAAAAAATACTAAATCTAATTTTATAATGAACAAAATACAACAAGCAAATAATCAAAAAGACATGTGAAGAAAGTTAAAAAAATATATATTAAAAACTAATAAGGATGAAATATCCGAAGTGCAATTTGAGAACTGTGATAAAGAAGATAATAGTGCAATAATAGCTGAAAGACTTAATAAATTTTTCATTAAAAGTGTGAACGACCTTGGAAATGCTGTGATACATTTAGAATATACAAGTCTGATAGAAGAGTGCAATATAGCATTTAAGTTTATGCATGTAGACATTAATGATATTCTCAATATTCTAACTGTTATAAATCAAAAAAATGACTTTAATGTCCTAAATGTTAAAATGTTAAAAGACTATTAATATTGGTGGTCCAGTAATTATCCGTATAATAAACAGTTCCTTTAGTGCCGGTGTGTTCCCTAAGTCCTGGAATGAGTCTCTTATACTTCCTAAAAAGAAAGTTGCAAGTTCTGTTAAATGTTGTGATTTTCGACCTATTAATATGCTCCCGCTGTATGAAAAAATTATTGAAAAAGTGGCAATGATACAACTTCAAGATCATCTTGACAATAATAACATTTTAAGCGTTCTTCAATCGGGTTTCAGGTCCAACCATTCATGTGAAACCTGTGTTAATTATGTGATTAGTGACTGGAAAAAAAAATTGATAATAAAAATAGTATAATAGCAGTATTCCTAGACCTGAAACCCGCTTTTGAAACAGTGAATCACACGATTTTGCTGAATAAGCTCGAAAAATATGGTATAAGGGTACAGAATTAAAATGGTTTAAAACTTTTTTGGCCAATAGAACCCAAAAAACTTCTGTAAACAATTATATTACAACTGCTGTCAATGTAAATATAGGCGTCCCTCAGGGATCAGTTTTAGGTGTTCTACTTTTCCTATTATACATTAATGACATGGAAAAAATTATTAAATACTGTAAACTCGTGCTTTTTGCTGACGATGGACTACTTTGTATAACCGGAAATAATATAGGAGAACTAACTGTGAAAATAAAACAAGATTTAAGTGCAATATATACATGGTTAAACATGAACAAACTAATATTAAATATAGATAAAACCAATTCATGACTTTAAATGTCCCTTCACAACAAGACATAATTCCAATCGACAACACACAGATAGAACAAATAACATCAATAAAATATCTCGGAGTCTATATAGACAATAAATTATCATTTAACGAACATATAGATTTTATTTGAAAAAAGTGTCGAAAAAACTGGGTGTCCTTAGAAAAACGCGTCAAAATATATCAAAAAATAGTGCAATAAAAGTGTTTAATGTTACAGTAAAGCCCCATTTTGAATATTGTGCCTGTTTATTGTTTTTATGTAACATATCTCAAAAGCTTTGACTTCAAAAGCTACAAAACAAAGCCATGCGGATAATTCTGAAATGCGATAGATACCCACCAATAATAACTATGCTAAATACACTAAATTGGCTAAATATAAACCAAAGACTTTTTATGATGGCGATGATATTTGTCTTCAAAATAAAACACAACATGTGGCCCAATATATTCAAGCAAGTGTTCCTGAACAAAGAGTGATCCCGTACAATCTACGTAACGTTGAAGAGTTTAACATCATCCGAACAAGAACTACAAGAGCCCAAGCCAGCATATTATACATGGGACTTCAAGCTTTTAATAATCTTCCTTCCAATATGAGAAATATAAACAGCTTAAATTGTTTTAAAAATGAAATTAGTTTATATGCAAAATCTAACATTATGTAAAACAAATTCCTAGAAAAAAAATGAATGTATTCAACTCCACATTTATGTAAAACAAAATGTACAAAACTTAATGGCCATTGAGCCAAATAAAACATAAAACTTAAACTTAAACCTTTGAATGTGAAACACATTCCCACTTCCACCCATTTTTGCTATTTTATTGAGGGATATTTTATTGACGGAATAAAAATATATTTTTCTGTATGAAATTGTACACCAGATTTAACTAACAAATTTGTCAAAATTTTAAAGTTAAGATATTAATGTTATACATATATAGAATTATTATGTTATATATAGAATTATATATAAAAAATAATAATAAAAAATAATTATATATTGAAAATAATAAAACAAATATAGCGCGATTTTTCTTTTATGATTTTCAGAATTCTGTAAACTCAATTTCAAGATAAACTACTTTGAATTTTTGATTACAAAATTCTAAAAATAATAAATGAAAAATTGCGCAATTTTTCTCTTATTTTCAAAATGAACTGCTTTAAATTTTTGATTATTTTCAGAAAAACTAGAAGTATTTTTTTTCAAGAAAAACACTTTTTTTGGTTTTCCCAAATTTTACCTGTTCAGGTCAATTATTAATTAGGGAAATATCCCTTTTTTATTTTTTATTACATACCAACCGATTTTAATCAAATAATAAAAAAAAAACCAATTAACTTTTTACTTTACTTACTAGTTTTACTTTTAATGTTTTTTAATTTCTCAAAAACTAAGATACATTTTGGCATCCGGTTTTCTGTTTTTGACTAAAAATTAATAAGAGCATTGAATTTTGAAAATAAAAATAATAGTTAATTACATAAAATTTTTAAAAAAAATTGTTTGAATTTTTTTTTAGTTTCTTTTTTTCAAAATTTTGAGTTTGAAAATTAATTTTCTTAAAACTCTTCACTTAAACAACTTAATTTAAAAATTAAATAAAAGAGTAGTTTTATGGATTTCCAAAAAAATATAACAAGGCTTTGTATCATTCACCGTTGTTTTTAAATAATTTTTTTTCTGATTGAAGTCAATGTTTTAGAAAATTGCCCCTCCCGCTTAAACGGGGGGAAATAGACCCCCCTCCCATACGATTTTTTTCTTGTCTGAACTCCACCTACACGCTCAAGCTTTTTGGTGCACCTTATACCAATCACCCTGTATATTGCCCTACCTATGGTTATGAAGAAAAAACAATATTATTAGTTAAAAAACTTTAAAATTAACTACTACAAAAATCACATTTTGATATTAAGTTTGTATTATTGGCTATAAATTGATGGTAAGTTTAAAAAATATTATTTCTGATAAAAGGGATAAGTTTCTTCTTAAATTGATTTATTCCACTTTCATTTTTCACTGCACTTGGGAGACTGTTATAATAGTTGATACCGTCAAACAATATGGAATGTTGGGTACTGCTTAGACGACATCTATCTGGTCTTAAGTTGTTATTGTTTCTTAAGTTATATGGCTGCGCATCAGAAACTTCCAAGATTCCATCAGATATATACTCAGATAACAATCCGTTGCGCATTTTGAAAATGAAAACCATGGCATCATAAGTCAGCCTTTGTTTAACATTCATCCAGTTCAGGCATTCTAGCATAGCACGAATCGGTGTATATATATTCAGTTTCAAAACGACTCTCATACCTTCTTTCTGCAGTCTTTGAAGTCGCAACTTAACATCTGCATTACAACCAAACAGTAAAGTTGAGCAATAATTAAAGTGCGGCATCACAAGGGAATTATACAAAAGAATATAACTTTCAAATGTCGGATGTCTTCTTATTCTACTCAAGAAATAAACTTTTTTTGAAATTTTCGCATAAACATGACTAGCGTGATCCTTAAAATTTAGCTTCTCATCAATTATTACACCCAGATATTTAAAACGAATATTGCGAAGCTGATGTTAACTTTAGGGTAATACATGGAATTATAGGCATCGAAAAAGAATTTTTAAAAAACATGAACTTCTGTTGTATAAGTTTAAATATAAGATCTATAACTAAAACATGGGATAGCTATACAGCTAAACTTGAAAATATACTGTGCCATGTTGATATATTAGTTTTAAATGAAATAAACATACCTAAAAGTTGAAGTGAAATATATTATATTGATGGATTTAATTCCGAATTTATAAATCGAAAAGGAATGAGGGGCGGCGGTGTAGCAATGTGTATTATTATTATTATTATTATTATTATTATTAATTTTATTAAATGGTAAATAAATTACAAATTTAATAATTACTTAAACTAGAAATTAGCTGCCAGGGCTATCTACTAGGGAAGTTAAATTTTTAATTGTAAAAGATAAGAGATATATATATAGGTAGTTATTATTGTTATTATTTTTTATTTTTTTTTTTTTTTTTAAATAGAGTTTTCAATTTTTAAATTTGTCATTATATTGTATACCAAATTTATGTTGTCAAAATTCATATTTTTCAAAAGATGGTGCAAGTTTTGCTTTGATAGTTTTGCGCAGGTTGAAGAGACTTTTGGACAGGAAAGAAGGTGGGTCATTGTAAGAGTGGAGTTATCCTCGCAGAGATGGCAGAGTGGAGGTGCTTCTTTATTGAACAGGTGTTTGTGTGTAATGTATGAGTGGCCCAGTCTGAGTCTGATGTATAGCTTTAGTTTTTTTAAAGATATGTTGCTGGGATAGATTGCTCTGTCCCCGTTTGGATTTAGATTTTTGTATGAGTGGTTGTAGTTTGTCCAAGATTCTTTTCTTTTGAACTTCCAGTTTTCTAGAAGTAAATTGGTAGTATCTTTTTTATTGTGTTGAAAAAAAGCTTTTAATGGTTCTTTTTTCGCTGATTTGGCTTCTGCGTCAGCTGCTTCGTTGCCATTGATTCCAACGTGGCCGGGAATCCAGATGATTTTTAAAGTTTCGGGATTTAGGATGAGATGGTGTCTTATTGTTGCTACTATTTCAATCGAGTTCGAAATGTTTTCTATAGCCTTTATAGTTGAAAGGCTATCCGAAAATATGATTGTTTTTCTTTTCTGGGAGTGTGTTATCGCTTGGTATATAGCAAACGCTTCGGCAGTAAAAGTGGATGTGTGAGAGGATAGTAGCCCTTTGGAGACAACGGAACCGTTGGCGCCAACAACAGCAAACGAGGTGTACGTGTCCCCTTTGGATGCGTCTGTAAATAGTAGTTTCCATCCAAGAGATTTGTAGTTTTCTGCGATGTCTTGAAAAAGTTTTTTGTACATATCATCAGAGGTTGAATTTTTTGGATAGTTGCAAAGTTCGGTGTTTATGGTGTTACTTGGAAGGTTCCAAGGTGGTTGGCTATTCTTTGCGTAGTTTTGAATAGAGATCGGAACATCAAAGTTCTTTGCGAACGTGAGTGCCCTACATAAAGTTGATTGGATTCTTTGATGTCTCTTTCGATTCACAATTTTTTTGACTTCTGGATGGATGGATGTTCTGTATGAAGAGTTTATTTTTGTAATTATTTTGGCCGTGAGAAAGTCAATTCTGTCTGTTAAATGAGGAAGCCCAGCTTCAGTTAATATGTTTATGATGGGTGTTGAGCGTATGGCTCTCATGCAGCTTCTGGTGGCGGAGTGGTAAGCTGTTGTGATAAGACCCAGAGATGATTTGGAGCATTTTCCGTAGATTGGTAAACAATAATCAATTTTTGATAACACTGGATTTGGTTACATTTATAAGAGTATTAATGTTCGCGAAGCTGTTTTTTGAAGACAAATATTTAATTATATTAACCCTGGCAGTTAAACTTTTCCTTATATAAATACAATGGTTCTTAAAATTAAATTTAGAATCGAATATAATGCCAAGAAATTTCAAAGAATCAACGTTTTTTATACAGCTGTTGTTTAAATTGACTTCAACAACTTTTGTACAGTTGTGTTTTTTTCATATATGAAACAATTCGGATTTTGAACATGAAATCATCGAGCCCGAGTAATTACACCATTGAAGAATAGCATTTATAATAGAAGTAAACATATTTCCCAATTCGTGGAGGTCTTTAATTTTAGAAAAAATGATTAAATCGTCGGCATAGAGTGAGTGTTCGACTTTATGAAAGCTGTCTATTATATTGCTTACTTCATTAAAAGCTATGATGAATAGCACCACTGATAGTTGAGATCCTTAGATGTTGCAATATTTTATTCGGAAATTCCTGTTAGAAAGAAATGATTGTATGTATTTGTATGTTTTTGGTCCGATTTTCCATTTTAATAGTTGATTAAGAACAACATGTGCTCCGATCCTATCAAAGGCTTTTTGGAAATCTAGACTGAGAATGGTGGCATGATTTCGTTCAGACAATGATGTGGAGACAAAATGGTCAATATGGAGAAGGGCGTTAGAGTAGACTTCCCTTTTTTAAATGCGACTTGTCGGTTGTCAACCAGTTTGTCTTTTTCAAGGAACCAAAATAAACGTTTGGCTATTATTTTTTCTAAAATTTTACCTGAACACGGAAGGAGGGATATAGGGCGATACCCTGAAATTAATGTGCGGTCCCCGGTGGGCTTAGGCAGTGGTATGATATTGGCAGTTTTCCAGGCATGTGGAATTATTCCTGTGTCGAAGATGTTGTTGTATAGTGCCAGTAGACGATTTTTTAAAGTCAGAGGTGAGTTTTTTAACATGACATATGAAATGCGGTCAAAACCCGGGGTTTTGCCTTTTGCTGTGTGTAGGCAAGAAATAAGTTCAGACATTTTTATTTGCGATTCAATAGAGATAGCAGAAGTGCAGGGGTGGAAAGATATATTTGCGTTGTTCAGGCTTTTTTCTTTTTCGCTGATGAAAGTATAGTCGAAATTAGAATCGTCTGAAAATTGTTCCCATGTTTGAGCAAAGTTTTCAACGATTTTTAAAGGGCAAGTCAACGTTGTTGTGTCTGTTTTTATTGTTTTTTATTGTGTATGGAGTGTATGTGCCTGTTAACGTTTTTAAATCGGCCCAAAGTTTTTGAGGTGTTGAATTTGGATTTATATTAGCAGTAAATTTTTCAAAACAATTCTTTTTTTCGGTTTTTACTGTTTTGCGAAATTTGGCATTAAGTTTACGATAGAGAACGAGATTCCAATCAGTAGGGGATTTTTTAAAGTTGTACCATGCTTTTTGTTTTTGCATACGCAGAGAACTTATTTCCTTGTTCCACCAAAAGACGGTTTTCTTGTGGGTCTTGTCGCTAGTTTGAGGAATGGATAAGTTTGCTGCAGTGCGTATTGATTTATGAATCAAAGCGGATTCTCTGTTGATGTTCAAGGAATCTTTTCTCAGGAGCAACTCCCTAGATACAGTGGCTCGGAATAAATCCCAGTTTGCTTTGTCTAGAAGGAATTTTTTGGTTTTTTTTAACTGTTGGTTATATTGTCCGGTAGTGAGGCTAATGAAAATGGGAAAATGATCGCTCCCAGAGAGGTCATCAGATATGTCCCAGGTAGTTTTATTTAGAAGAGAAGGTGTGATGAGTGATAGATCAACGTGTGAAAGCGTACTATGGGTGGAAAAATGGGTTGGTCGACCGTCATTAAGTAAAGCTAACCCAGAGTTAGCGATAAAATGTTCGACTGTTTTGCCGCGTTTATTTAGTTTTTCACAGCCCCAGGATGGACTCCATGAATTAAAGTCTCCTGTTATTAAGACAGGGTTGTTAATTCCGTTGATAATATCTTCAAGGTCTTGTGTTGAAAATTGTTGATCAGGGTGGATATAGAGAGAAATAATTGTAAATTGAATATTTAACTTGATTTCAACTCCTCCATATTTGAGTTAATCGGAATAACTGAATGGGGGATTGAGTTATGGACAAGGATGCCAACACCTTGTTTGGAAGTCGTTATAGAGTCGACATTATGGAAGTATGTGGTATATTGTTTGGGAGAAAATGGATGGCGATCGGAAATTACATGGGTTTCTTGCAAGCAAATGACCTTTGGTTGTATGTCTTTTATTAGTAGTTGCAATTCGTGTAAGTTGTTCAGGTACCCGTTAAGGTTCCATTGTAGGATGGTGAATTGTTGGTGAAGTGACGGTAAAGTATTGTTTTTGCCGGTGTAAAGAGAATTTTGTTGTGGAGAATTGAATGCGGTGAAATTATTGTGGTGTTCATTATGACTCCGCGGCATTGATACAGAAGCGGGAGGGCTTTGTAAAAAGCCCTGTCGATTCGGTATCCCCACCGCGGAGTCGTTGTTTTGGCTAAGAAGTTTAATTTTAGGTTGAATCATCATCTTGTTCCATATGATTTTCAGGTTCGTAGTATAGGTTTTGTGAGAGAAGTGTGTTTGTTAGATTTGTTAGAGGAGATGGGAGGCTAGAAGGTGTAAGAGACTGAGTAGTCTCGACAGAGTGTGTGTGGGAGAGAGAGTTAGTATGAGTGTATTTGTTGTTTTCGTTAAACGTTGGTGTGGGTGTGGAGTCAGTTATCGTATTTGGTGGAGAAATAGTAGAAGTAGATTTTTGTAGGGTGCGGGCAGGTATTATTGGCGCGGGTGGGGAAGTATGAGGAAGTTGTTTATTGTTTTTTTGTTTAATAGTGTTTTCGCTATTATTTGTTTGTGGGGGTGAATCAATTATTGTGGTAGATTGGTTGTAAAGATTTTGCTTAGATGTGTTGTTTGCTGAAGTAGAAATAGTAGCTTGGTCGGAAGAAGAATTGCTGGGAAGCAGCTGGCGTGGAGGAGGGGTCGAACCCGTGGTGGTGTTTTGTTTGCTTGACGTTGATGAGTTTTGTAAAACTGAGGAGTATGTTGTTGAAAAGAATTGAACCGGATTTTTTTCTTTGTATATTTTTTTTGCATCGGCCATTGAACATTTGTTGATTGTTTTAATTTTGAGAATTTCTTTGGCCTTGATGTATTCTTTGCACAATTTGGAAGATGATGGGTGTTCTTCGCACAGTTAGCGCATGAAGTGCGTGTGCAATTTTCTGGTTGATGGGGGGCAAGGTTACAGTTTTGGCAAATTTCTGAAGAAGAACATCTTTTGGTGGTGTGGCCGAGGAGTTGACATTTGCGACAGCGCATGGGGTTAGGAAAATATTCCTCTATTTGTGCTTTGTGCCAGCCAATATCAACGGTGGAGGGAGGGCGGAAGCGATCAAAAGTAAATAGAATTAGTCCGGTAGCCTCTTGTTTATTGTCAGGTGTTGTTTTTTTAAATTTGTATACCTCGGTTACGCCTTGACATTTCATTTCACTAATTATCTCTTCTTCTGGCACATTGAT
Organism: Baccha elongata; assembly: GCA_951217065.1. Classification (NCBI taxonomy): domain Eukaryota; kingdom Metazoa; phylum Arthropoda; class Insecta; order Diptera; family Syrphidae; genus Baccha; species Baccha elongata. The sequence continues at coordinate 2,087,675 of CATNUY010000079.1, forward strand.
TAGGCATTTAGCGTATGCTGTACCTTTGCAAGAATTAAGGTTGGATTGTAGTTTAACGGAGATTGGACAAAGGTTAGCCAGGTGTTTTTTGGACAGGAAAAGATTAGCTATTTTGGCGGATTTTGCAAGGAGAAGAAGGCTACCGTCACGCAGCTCCGTTATACTTTCGTACGCGGTACTAATACCATCAATGGCTTTTTTAAGTAGAAATACACTTATAGAAGATAGAGGTTTTTTTTCATCACTAGAAGAAATGACTATGAATTTTGGGTCGGGAAGGGTTGAACTTATTTGCACTGTTTTGTCGAGTTCCATGTAGGTAGGGCTATTATTTTTCTTTCTTTTTCTAACATTGGATTCGGGCAAAGACTGAGGTGCTTTTTCAAGCACCGCAAATTTGTTGCCCGAAAGTACAGTTGGCCCAGGGGCCATAGTTTAATTGATAAACCACTAGATCAAATTATATACACAATTCTTTCACGAGGTGAATCGAAGCAACACAATAGGTTGTGTTGAAGATATTAAGTAAGTAACGGTATAGTATTAAACTAAATAGAGCGAGCAAAACTGAGAGACAAGTTGTCGGCTTGAAGGTCAGACGGTGACTGAATGTGTATTAAAAATCATATAAAATACGAAATAATACCAACAAACCCAATAAACTATGAAGGAATACATATAGAAATCACCGACAAAAATGAAAAGAAATATATACATGCGATTTTTAGACGACCTAGATTAAGCGCAGTGCGGTTTATTGATGAAATATGTACAATGATTACTCAGAAAAACAAAATTTCACGTTCTGGGTGACATAAATATAGATGTCTTTGATGAAAAAATCTCCCTTGTTTTGAAATATATTGAGATGATGGCATCAAAAGGACTTACAAATTTCATCAAAAAGCCAACACGTCTTCTACTCTTACTGACCACATATATGTAAGCATAACAAGGAAAGAAATATTTTCAGCAGCCGTTGAAACTGATCTGGCTGACCACTTTCCGTACTTTATGCTACAAGAGCCCAAAACGATGAACTTGAGTGACTACCAGAAATAGTCGATGTTAAGCATATTAACGAACAAGGTTAATGAGCTCATTCAACAAACTAATTGGGAAATTATGCTTCAAGAAGACAATGTTGAAATTCTCTATGAAAATTTAGCATTGAAAATTTGAATTTTTCTAATATTTTTTCACAAGTAGGTAACATATTCACAGGCCTAAATTCTTCACATTTATTCGTATTGCTGACTTTTTCCGCCGGAACAACAACTGACTGCTTCCATATTTCAGGAAATCTTCCAGTTTGCAAAGAGGTGTTGATTATTTTCATGAGTACAGGGCCAATAATTTCTAATGATTTCACTATCATACCTCTATTAAGTCCACACACATCCTTTTTATTATTCAAATTTTGAATTAATTTATACAATGTTCTTTCGTCACAGAATCGAAAAGCAAAAACAGAATCAACACTTATATCAGGCGGCACATACGAAACTACAGGAATTGACGCATTTATTTCCCTAATACTATCTACAAAGTACACATTGAACTTATTCGCAATTTCATTCGCACGACCTAATGTATTTTCTCCAAATTCAACACTTTCAATATTGTTCGATGCTGCATTCTTTAAGACAATTCTTTTAAAAGTTTTCCACATTTCTATTTGATTTCCAGATTTAGATCTTATTTGAGACGTTATGTAGTTGGTTTTTGTAATCTTTATTGTACTTTTATACTTATTTCGGACAGATCTATATATTGACCAATTTTCTACCGTAGTGTTTAGAACTGCTTTCTTATAAGCTTTAGCCTTTGATTTTTTCAACTTTTGCAAATGAGAGTTGAACCATGCATTATCTTTTGTTTGTTTCACTACTTTTTCAACTGTTAAAGCTTCACAACCTGCGTTTATCTTGTCACAAAATATAGCCGATAGTAAGTTAATATCATTCTCAAAGTATAAGTCTGAAAAACCTTCTGCACTTAGAAAAAAGTCAAAGCGTTCTTTAGTATAACGAATAGATTTATATTTTTGTTCTGTTATATGCGATATATTTTGTATTTCCACTGCCACTCTAATAGTTTCATGGTCCGTTATTTTATCTTCTGCATCAATAATAAAATTAACCTTAGATTTTAAATCCCTATTCGTAATAATGTAATCTATCAATGTCGCTGACACATCAGTAATTCTAGTAGGCCAATTCACTAACTGGACAAGTCCTTGGTCAGTCAATGCTTCCAACATTTTCTCAGCATTACGATCCTGGGCTAGTAAATCTATATTAAAATCACCCGTCATTAAAACGTTGTTATCATTTTCCAATGAATGACAGCACCAATCACTTAAAAAAGTTAAGAAATCTCTAATTGAAGAACTAGGAGATCTATACAACAGTACCAATGTCTACTTTTCATCATTCAACCACACATATACTTTCATAATCCAAACAAAATTTTGATATTTTGAAAAAATCTGTCACTTTTAAACGTATACCTTTTTTAGCATATAATAACACTCCCCCCGTGTACCTAGAATGTGAAGTACATACTAAGTGCTTGTAACCAGCAATACTTACTTCCGATTCTTCTATTTCATCAGTAATACACGTTTCAGTCAACATCAAAAAATTAGGATGATAATTTTTTATTAACACTTCAACTTCACTCTTATTTGCAAGCAAACTTTGTATGTTTAAATAAAAAAAATGTTTTTTGAATTTTGCCTTGTTTGCTACAAATACTTCTCCCTTAACCCTTTAAGTCTACGTTGATACACTTTGCAGTCGTTATCAAACGCACAGTGATTTGTATTTAAATTCAAATTCAGCTAACAATTCATTTTCACACAATTCACACAACTTAGTTGCTCAGTTTAACATTCAGGTCCAACATGACTTTCATCTCATTTAGCACATATTTTCTCTTCCTACATTCCTTGCTGGTATGGTTGAATCCCAGTCATTTAAAGCATCTTTTCACATACAACGACTTCTGCACAAAACATTTTTTTCATCCAACACATAATTTATCAAGTTTCATCACTTCATTAAAGCTATTAACATCGAGCTCAATCACCGCACAATAAAATTTCTAATTTTTGGTTTCCCAAGTTGCCTAAAGTTATAAATTCACATCCGCAAGAAATTTATTCTGACTTTTTATTGAATCAATAACCTTACAAACTGCTAAATTTTTCGATATATTAATTATTTTTATTCTCGGATTATTTCTTTTTAAAACATTCTCGTCACAGTTATTTCCCAAGCTTTCTTCCACTTTTTCCTTCACTTTACTTATGGATTCCACATTATCACATGACACTACAATAGCTCCTTTATCCACTTTTTTTTATTCCCGAAACCTGTTTGGCGGCATCACCAGGATTAACATTTAATTTCACCTCCGACTTGGTTTTTTCCGAATTTTGATGATCCTTTGGCTTAATTATAATTGCACCTTTTTCGGCGGCAACACTTGCATATGATTTTGCTTTTTCATTATTTAATTTTTCGTCTATGGTCTTTTTTATATCTGAAATAATTGAATTCCCACTAGGCACTTTAATTTCACTGTTTATTACTTTATCGAATTTCAAACCGATCTCTAAGAAATTTTCTTTCATTTTCTTTATATGCTCTTCAATGTGTTTAAGAGATATTAATTTTTCCCGACACTGATCACACAAAATAACCAAAAATGGTTTAGTAGCAGTTGTTTTTGCTACGTCATACTAAGCTAGGTTAATACACTTGGGATGAAACACACTACCACACCCCCCTCTGCATGCCACCAACACTGAGTCCGTCTTGCGGTTTGTCTTTTGACACTCTCCGCAAATGCCACTCACACTCATGTTTATTTTTGCACATTCACTTTAATGAATTAGTTTTATATGTGCATTTTTTTTTCTTTGTTATTTTTCACTCAATTTAAATAATCACTTATACACTCATTTGCTTAAACCGTTTCATTATTTTAATTAATTAAATTACAAAATTTGATTTTAATTAAATTACAAAATTTGATTTTAAGTTAATTTACAAAATAATAAACAAATCGCGAAACCAAATAGCTTATCTTAAAGATGATTCGAATCTCTTCAGACTAAGCTGAAAAATATTTCTCGTATAATAGTACTTATCCCTTTTTTTTTCTTTAAAATAACAACAGCCAACAATACGTCTACTCGGTTTCAAGCTAACTACTAACGTTATCATCAAGATCAGCTTAGAAGTAAGTTAAAAGGGTCTGAAACCTATGTAATTTAAAGCTCTTCGTTTATATGTTGTTGTTGGAAATTAGTTCTCACTTCATGTTTCAAAGTGTGTACTAAGTTCCCATAAGAAAGTGGAGTACGTTCCTACTTAGCATGGGATCCAAGTCCACTTCAACAAAGTGGACTTAGTTTCCACTAAGTGGGAACTTAGTCCTTCGGTGAAATTTATTCCCGGGGACTTATTTCCCTGCACCGATATTGGTAAGGGGGGGGCATGCTGCCCCCCTGCAACCCGTCTGTCTGACCCACTCAGTGGGAAATAACTTCACCTAAAAAAAGTAAAGTTATTTCCCACTAGTGGTTAAGTTATTTCTCTGCACCATAGAAGATATTTCGCTATTCAAAGTTTCAAATAAAGTTATTGAATTCCATAATATTTGCTGTATTTTCGGTATTTGCAAAAGTTTGCTTCGAAATCAGGTCAGATTATTCACCGTTTGTCTCTCTAGCGCGGTTCTCATATGTTCGCACAAGCAGGATAACCTTTTTGAACGGGTGCTTGAGGATTCTCTAGCTCGACTGGCATTATATCTATCTAAACGGTCTCATAGTTTTTTTTGTATTTCCAACAGTTAATTTTGAAAAAAATCAGTAAAACAATTCATTAAGTATGACAAATTGTTTTCGTTCGTCTTTTTGTGTTTCACCCTATGGAATGATTAAAATTAATGACTTTTCAAACACAAAATCATTTATTTTTGTTTCTGAGATTTGCCCAGATTTATCTATATATATTTGTAGACATAGATAAAATCTCTAAGTCCAAATATGTTTTTCTTGCGTTAATTTTGTGTTTACCATCTTCAAGCCTTTAAACAGCTATTTTTGGAAGTATAACTCTGCAACAGTCATTTCAAAAGCTCTCCCTCATGTGAAGGTTGCAAACTTCCCCCCATCAACTCGACACATGCACACGCATATCTTGTGCAAACTGCAATGGAAATCACCCATCTTCCTTTAAAAACTGCCAAAAATGTACACATGAAAAAGAAGTGTTGAAAATTCAAACAATACAAACATTTACAATGGCAGAAGCCAGAAAAGCTTTCAGTGAACAGTTTCCCGCCCTAATTACCAACCCAACTTGCTCAGAAGTTGCAATAATTAAAACTCCACTACAACCAACTAACCAAACAACAAAATCTACAACTCTAAACGACACTAACTCCGACGACGTTCTTACCAACACCAAACTACAATCAACAGAAAACAAATCTAACTCCCCCTCGACCTTGAGCACCTTGAAGAAAAATCTCAATACATTATCCAAAACCCTCCAACATCAGCAAACGATGATTGTCATCGTCACACAAAAACTCACTCACAAAACACATCAAATTCACTCACCTCAAAATCACAACCCCCTGAAATTTATAAACGCATACAAACACCTATCAGTCAACCATCTAACTCTCGACCTATCTCACCCTTAACCAAAATCTAGTGATGTATCAACTCAAACCGAGTTATGAAATCAATCCGAGTTATGAAATCAAACCGAGTTGGTGAAACCGATAGAACAGAACGAACCGAAACATACACAACTTCTTGTATGAACACTCTCGTCACCAAAACCATATGTCAAAGTATTCAACTCGAGTTATAATTTGTTGTTTTTGACTCTGTTCTTATTCTTTCTAACCGAGTTGCTTATGCGCATTTCATTTTGTTGTGTTATTCGAATTCATCGAACAACTAACTCGATTTTTATGGTGGTATCGTTGTTACCGTCTCTTATTCTTCATCATCAGTGTAATAAATTCGAGTTATAATGTTCTTTTTGGCTGTTCTTGTTCTTTCTTGTTCTTTCATGGAACATCTAACTCGATTTGTATGGTAGGTAGGTAAATAGGGAGAGGTACCTCGTATTCGTATTCTCGTATAGTTGTATCTACGTATTTGAATTTCTGTTGTAACTTTTTTGTAGATTGCAAATCTTTCTTTTGATTTTTTTTTTCAGTTCATTGTGTTATGTTAAAGATCATGGTGACACGGGGTTAATGTTACTGCTTGCAAATCTTGATTCTTTACAGTGATAAAAAATTATTGTTTTTTAACAAAATGTAAAATCAAGTAGAGCTAGGTACCTAGGTATGTATATTTCATATGTTTAGTTTTTATATAGTAAACTGAAAAAGTGCAAAACATATAAAAAAATTTAAACCGGATAGCCAACTCGATTTCCAACTCAAGTTGCTTGAATTCTAACTCGAATTAACTCGGATTAAAAAAAAACGAGTTGGCACATCACTACCAAAATCACACAAATACAAATTAAAAAAAAACTTCCTTGTTTTAGACTCCAAACCAAAGAACGGTGATAATGAATTACAAAAAAACAATTAATTTCAACAACAACGACTGAAGACCATAGCCAGAAAATCATTGGGGGGGGGGGGGGTGGTATACTCTTTAGACAAAAAATTCATAGTTCTGCGTGTAATCGATGTAAATAAAGTGTTCGACTCAGTCGAACGAACTCGCTTTTGTAGAAAACTATGAGAATGAGACTACAAAAAAAAAAAAATTTATCAAAATAAGTTGAGAGGCGAAGATTTTTACAACAGGGCCTTGACGTAATACATATCCTATTAAACAGTTGCTTAGGAAAAAATTGTTAACATAAAATCTCTTTTATGTGAACTTAAAACCAAAAACATGAAGTGCAGTTGTAATAACAGCACTGTTATCTGACAATCTTTGTCCGTCTGTTTCTTAGCAATCACTGAACCGATTTACACGGTCCGTATGTTGTTGGATAGAGGAAATTTTAACCTAGGTCGTGAAGAATATATTTTTTGACAGATGTCCACGGTTTGGTTAAAAAACAACGAAAATCGCAATGTTATTATTCAATTTATGAAAAGTATTTGTTTGTTTACTTTATTGGTTCAGAAATCATTCTTCTCGCCTGCTCGGTAGTAGGTGATAATTTGACGTTAAAAATAACAACTTTATCGCCCTTTGATCATACAGAAGACTGTTAATCTTACTTTCCAGTATTTTCGTTCCGATATATTCCAAGCAATGAAATTATCGATTGTCATAGTAACAGAACCTCATTGAAGCGATAAAATGAGTTTCGTTCTAAATTTCATCGTTTCTCAATAAATTATATCGATGCTATAGTTACAGAACATGGATACAGGAAACAATTCTTGTTTTCATTTGTTTCAACTTTTCCTGGTGGCTTTTCCTGATCGCTATAATCAGCCCCTTAGAAAAATTAAATTTTATTTTTACACTATCAGATTCTGTTCATAAGGAGCTTAGAGCAAGCTTCAGCTTATGAACAAAGATTTGCCAACACATTATATGTGTTCCACTGGATCATCACTTAGTGCTGGTGTTAGTTGTTAGTAATGTAAAACAAATGACTACAATAACACAAGCACTATAATACAATAAAACACATAATTTAACAATACAAAATACATAAAACATGAACTAAAAGCGTGGAGCACTGGTTTTAAGTACATTTTTAAGATTTATTTTATTGTCAATAAAATCAATCATTTTAGAATTTAAATTGGAAAGCCTGCACATGCGGGTTAAAAACATTTCATCAAGAAAATAAATAAATAAATAAATAAAGAGCGACTGTCTAAGAAAATTGATGTAGACATCGCCACTCTTAAAGGTTCAGTTGATGACATAAACAAAAAATTAATTTAATTAAGCACAATTGAATATTATTAACACAATTTAGCACGAGAAAGAACAACTAAAACAACAAATAAAACAACACAGTGAAGTCATTAATAATATATTGGCGCGTATTGAGCAAACCGATGAAAAACACCAGCAAAAGGAAATAAGCAGCAATGCGCTTATTTAAGGGGTACCTTTCATACCGGCGGAAAATTTAAAACTGATATTCAATCACTTGTGTGTGCAAGTTGCTGATTTTCAACCGCCTACACTTCAAAGTATCGCACAAACGTGCTCTTGTGTCAAGAGCTTAAAAGAACCTGCCAAGAAATTATTTTATTATTTTATATTTCTAAATTTTTTTCAAACAATTTAAAAAAAAAATAATAAAAACAAATAACTTTGAAAATAACTTTACAACAAACGAGAGTTTTCCGAGAAAATCGTGGTATGCCAGTAATAATTAAATATTACAATATATTTAACTTTTTGTTTCTCAAAATCGTATGCCCAGTATTCGAAAAAATCCATTTTTTTTCAAACAACTTTTTCGAAATATTTTTTTAAAAATTTAGGAGAATGCCAAAAATTAATTTCAAAAAAGATTCATGAATTGGTTTTTAAAATATTCAATCTTCAAAAAAAAAAAATTGTTTGATTAATCTAATTTTCTTAAGAAACGTCATTAAAAAATTAAGTATGCCATTATTGTTTGGCTATCTAGGTCTTCTTAGAAATAATTTTTTGTAAAAATCCACTTCGTCGTTAACGAGAAAGTCAAAATTAAAAAAAAAACGTTATATGGCAGGTACCGTCAAAACTATTTCTAAAGAAATATGGTTTATGCCATCTGAAAGGTTTTTAATTTCGTATCATTTATGTAAAAGTTTATCAATTTTTTTTTCGAGAAAAACGAGTTTTTTCATAACCGTTACGGTACCTGCCATGTACCGTTAGCTTTAAACCTAGATCAAAAATTAAAAAAAAAACCCGGACTGTTACCCGAGTTTAAAGGATATCGGTTCAACCGTTTAGACTGCAGGTGCGAATGACAGACAGACAGACAGAAAGACTGACAGACAGAATTGCCAGACCCACCTTTATCGACTTCGCTATCATCGTAATGCTTTTTCTATGAAGACCAACAAAATACATAAAAATAATCAGTATCTATTACCTTCTTATTATTAATTAAATTATGATTATTAAAATCAATTAATAATTTTTTTATGTTTGTAATGCATTTACCTATAAAATTTTCCGTTTTTTTCTATTTTCCTATAAAAGCCGTTGGTAGTTGTCAGTCCGAGTTTATCTAACGATGTTGCAGTCTATTTAATTTTTGCTAGGGTGTGCTTTATTAGCCGCCAATTATTTGTCATTCTTCCAAATGGATAATTGGAACTTCACAACCTCTATCAATAGCAATAATGATATTTCTCGGTATAAGATTAACATTTTGTGTAGTCAGCGTACTAGTCTTCAGGTCTGTAGTTTAAATGCTCAGAGTTTCCTTCCGAAAATCGATGAATCTAGGTACTTGTTTGTAGATTCAAAGGTGGATGTTGTGTTTGTTACTGAAACATGGTTCCGGCCGGAACTAAACGATTCAATTTATTATTTAAAAGGTTTTAAACTGTTTATACAAGACAGAGTAGAAAGAATTGGGGATGGAGTGGCAATCTATGCGTGCTGTGGGTTAAAACCAGAATATGAGTGTGAGTCCTTACCTAGTGATTATATTAAATTCATTTTTATTTAAATAACATGCAAGGAAAACAAGTTTTTACTGGGATCAGCCTAAAGACCTAACAAAAATGTTAATACAACACCATTATTAACTAAGTTAAATGAATTGGACATCTAAAAAACGTTTTTACTCTTTTCGACTGGATCCTTCTCTTTCAGGTCATAAGCTTTGTAAAAATCTAAAGGATATAGGAGTTGGTACGCACTTGAATAATAATTCGCATAATAATATTGACTTTGATAAGCTGAATGAAATGTTTAGGTCTCTCGGTCTAATTCGGTGGGATTCGATGACGTTCATCCAATTTTTTTTAAGGCTACTCTTCCATACACCTTAAAATACATTACTCATGTGTTTAATACGATTATAATGACTGGAGTCATAATCGTTTGCATCTGGAAACATGCACAAATCATACCTATCCCGGAAACCCGTGATAAGTACCGACCAATAGCTATCGTATCTTTTTTATTAAAAGTATTGGAAACAATTCTGAACACGACAACATTCAGAGCAAAATGACATGTTATGTTCAAACCAATCTGGGTTTCGCCCTCATCCTAGCTGTACGACAGCAACCATATAAATATGGTTGAAGAAATAAGACAGAGTATTCATAAGGACCACGTTACTTTCGTCACCCTATTAGATTTCTCCAAAACTTTTGACACAGTCGACCACCATATGTTATGCAACAAAGTGAGAGACAAATTCCACTTCATATCATCTTCAGTGAAACTTATTTCTTCATACTTATCTTCCATGTACCAAGCAGTGGTTGCTAACAACCAGACATCTTCATTTCTTCCGCTTAACAAAGGTGTCCCTCAAGGATCAATATTGGGACCTCTGCTATTCACTATGTACATCAATGACCTCCCTTCACTCGGTTTCTGCTCATCTTTCAATATGTATGCTGGCGACGCACAGCTCCGTTATAGTTGTTCTCTAGGACTAATTGAAAATGGAGTTGGGAAATAAATCAAGATTTAAATGAGGTTCTGCACTGGTCTCAATCAAATGGACCAACCAAGACCAAATGTTTGATTATTTCCAGAAATCCTTTAGAAATCTCGTATGTTCCTCAAATTTTGCTCAATAACACACCTATTCAGTTCATTGAGTCAGCGAGAAATCTAGGGATAATTTGTAACAGAACCATATACAATTGACCATCGGACGAGTGTATGGAGGTTTGCGAATGTTATGCCTGGACCACCCAAAAAATTACCCCAATTAAAACAAGAATGATAAATCACTTCTCTTCCCTCTGTTTTTATAGGGCTGTGAAATTTTCAGCAATTGTGATTTTAGGCACAAAAGGAAGTTAATGTTGCTTATAATAGTGTGGCAAGGTATGTTTTTGGTCTGCGGAGAAATGACCATATTTCCGCAAACTCTAGAATGATACATGGTGTTACTCTCGAAAACTTATTTGCGTTGTGGACCCTGATAATGCCTAATAATATCCTGTAAACACGTATACCCATATACCTTCATAATAGAATCCAATTTCCTCATATACCCAAAGTCTTTTTAAGTGTTTAAGATCGCTCTTCAAATGTATTATAAAAAAGTGATTTATATGGTGATGGCAAACGTTTATTTGGTGTAAAACCTTAAAAGACGGTAGCGGTTACCGATGTAGTATATTTTTTCATGAAAATTTTGTTAATTTTAAATAAAAACAGTGAAAAATAAAATCAACAGAAATTATAAAAAAAAATAACGTTGGCAATACCAGATTGTATACGTAAAAATGGAGTGCCTCGTCGGAACAAAAACAAGTAGGCAATCAGACACAGTCTTGTTTAAAGGTGGTTGTTTGAGTGCATTTCATCCTAAATGTATTGGCCTTGCGGTTTATGATGCGTATGCAATTACAAAAACAAAATATTTAATAATAATGTGCGAAATATGCCGCGAAAAACTGCTTTCAGTACAAACTTCTTTAAAAATGACATGAATGATATAAAAGACAATCTAAGTGAAATAAGTAAAAAAATGGATAATATAATTGAGAAAGGTGCAAATTGTTCTTCAGCTAATGAAAAAAAATTTAATAACAGAAATAAAAAAAGTTATTGTTAAAAATACATTCGCAAATGCTTTAAAAATGGGTGCATCAGTAATGATTAAACCAAAAGCAAGTCAAAGTGCAGATTTAACTAAAAATGAATTAAAATCTTAAGCGAATCCCTCAAATTGTGGTGCTCAAATTTCGGGAATAAAAAAACTAAACAGTGGAGCAGTGATTGTGGAGTGTAACAATGAAAAGTCGGTAGAAAAACTTAAAGACAATATCGTAGTTAATCTGGGAAACAATTATAATGTGAATGTGTTAGAAAATAGAAAGCCTAGAATAAAAATAATAGATAGCTAGTTAGATAGTTATAGATAGATAGTTATAGATAGCCTAAGAGAACGAAATAATATCTTACAATGTTCACAGATGGAAGTAAAAGCTTTTTGGAAAAATAAATATAAAAGATATTATTCTTTCAATTCAGTTATTGAGTTAGATGTTGAAAGCTACAACAAAGTAATGGAAATCGGTAAAGTGTATGTCGGTTGGCTTCAATGTGAAATAAAAGATGCGATATATTTAAAAAGGTGCTACAAGTGTTTCGGTTTCAACCACTCAAATGAAAAGTGCTCTAGTGAAAAAGCGTGTTTTAAATGCGGAGGTGCACATATTAAATCTGAATGTCAATCAGAGGTAGTTCAATGCGTAAATTGTATAAAGGTAAACTCGGATTTAAAATTTAAGTTTGATGTACACCACCATGCATTTGACAACGATTGTGAAGCTTATAAAAGAAAACTTATAGCTGGTAAAAACAGTGGTAGCAATTAACTAATAATAAATCAGAAAAAGTTATTATATATTATTTAAACGCTCAAAGCCTACTGGCAAATAAAACTGAAGTAGAGTTATTAGTAAAAAAGTGCACCCCTGATATTATATTACTGTCTGAAACCCGAATAACAGTGGATATAGACGACTCTGAAACTGAAATCAATGGTTATACACACATTATTTGTACAACAGTGTCAAGACATATCAGGAGTAAGTATGTACATAAAAAATGGTATTGAGTACTCTATTAAAAATGTGAGTAAAATTGAATATGTTGCATGGTTCTTAAAAGCAAAATTATATATACAAAATGAAAGTTGGTGGGTTGGGGAACGATACAAGTCACGAAGTTGCACTATCAATGAATTTTTAGATATATATTCAAGATGGTACTCACAGTGTCTGAAAATGAAAAAAATGTTATTCTTACTGGAGATTTCAATATCGATTATCTGGCCAGTGATAATAATAAAACAAAAATTAAGGATAATATTATGGATCAAGGATTTTCTTAGCTAGTTAAAAAACCAACAAGGATAACAGATAATTCAAAAACACTTATCGATTTTGTTTTAACGGAAATAGACTTGTGCAATAGAATAAATGTGAAAATTGACTGTGATAATAAAATATCGGATCATAACAGAGAATTCAAAAACACTTATCGATTATGTTGTAACGGAAATAGACCTGTGCAATAGAATAAATGTGAAAATTGACTGTGATAATAAAATATCGGATCATGAAACAATCAGAATCGAACTAAATAGTATAAAAACTCCTAAATTTCAAGATCAGAAGTGCCGAATACTAAAATACACTAAGGAAAAATTCGATAGTTCCCTAGAGCAAGCAGGATTTTCAAACTTATTTCTTATCGATGACTGTGAAGAACTTTTTGAAATGTTTGATAACAAAATTTAGTGTTGTGTTGATATATTGACTGTTGAAAAAGCTATAAAACAAAAAGACGGATGTAAATGGTTTACAACAGAACTAGAGAGTTTAAAAAGTAGCAAAATAACAGCTTACAGGACTGCAACGTATGTACAGGACAGAGAATCCTGGGACCGATACAAAAGTGTACGAAATATTTATAAAGAACAAATAAAAGCGGCAAAAAATAATTACAATTCTGAGCAAATTAAAAGCAGAGCAGGTGACCAAAAATTAATTTGGAAAATGATAAAATCATTCATATTGAAGAAAAATGTTCGCAAAACCTCTTCAAGTATAATATTTGGACAAGAAAAAGTCAGAGACCGGACAGTGATTGCTAACAAGTTCAATAATTACTTTGAGGAAAGTGTCTGTGATACCAATCAATCGATTTTTTTTGTGCAATATGAACCTCCTGTGATGAGCGTAGCTACTAAATTTAAGTTTAAATTCTGTGATGAGAGATCAATATGTGATATAATTAAAAAGTGCAATAACAAAAAAGTTATATATGGTTTAAATAGAGATATAATATACAATTCAATAGAAATATATGGTCCGGCGCTAATGAACTTAATTAATACGTCGCTACTCAACGGAATCTTCCCGAGAAGTTGGAAGGAATCAACGGTGATACCAGTTGAAAAAGTAATAGGTAAAATAAACAGTGAAAATTTTCGTCCTATCAATATGTTACCGATGTTTGAAATTTTTTTAGAACGAGTCGTAAGTGAACAACAATAACTTTATAACTGACAATAACTTAATAAATGAAGAGTCGGGTTTTCGGACAGGACATTCGTGTAAAACAGCTTTGAACTATCTTATATACGAATGGAGAAAAGAGGTTGACAGTGGCAAAGGAATTATAGCTGTGTTTCTTGACTTTAGGCGAGCTTTCGAAACACTGGATTGGTTGGTACTGCAGCAAAAACTTAAAGCAGGTGGAATCGATGACACTGAACTATAATGGTTTAAATCTTACTTAAGTGGAAGGAGTCAAAGAACGAAGTTCAGCGGTGAGATGTCAGACTCTTTGGGATTTGAGTTTGGAGTCCCACAAGGTTCTTTGTTGGGAGTTGTGTTGTTTATTATGTATATAAACGATATGAAAAGTGCAATAAAGTATTGTAAAATTGTCCTGTTTGCTGACGACACCTTAATTTATATTATTTATTTATATATTTATGCGTGGTTAAGAACAAATAAACTTGTCTAAATGTAAATAAAACAAAGTGCATGAAGATTAAAATTAATGATCCTTTTGTAGTGATCATAAATGGTTGTCCAATACAGTGTGTTGACAATATTAAATATCTAGGAGTGATTATAGACAGTGATCTTACCTTTAAATTCCATGCAAATTATATAACAGCTAAAATTTCAAAAAAAGTTGGTTTTCTTAAGCGGATTAGACCAGTTTTAACTATGGCAAATTCAATAATGCTGTATAACACAATTGTTTTGCCTCATTTCATATATTGCTCTACAATACTGTTTGGATGTCAAAACCAAATAAAACATCGTAAGCAAATCCAGCAAAATGCGAATAATCCTAAAGTGTAACCGTTATATGCCAATTGAACAAATGCTTCAAGCATTAAACTGGATGAACGTTGATCAGTATATAAAATACAACGCATTGGTGTTTATATTTAAAATGAAATATGGTATCCTGCCATCTTACTTAGAAGATAATATCAATATGGTAGCCGAATTGCAGCCCTAGAACTTAAGAAATAATCAAGATTTCAAACCGATCCGCAGCTGCAGAAGCAGTAACATGAACACGTTGATGTACGCTGGACTAACTTTTTTCAATAACTTGATCAATAATTTAAAGACGGAAACAAGAATACATTCTTTTAAACATAAACTTAAAGATTTTTTGAAGATAAATTGGTAAATTGATTTTGATTTTGTATTTTGTCACTTAAATTTTAAAATTTGTAAGAACTGATCAAAACATGTAACAACAGTTAATAAAATTGTAAAACTAATTTATAAAAGTTCATAGAACTAATAAATATATTATTATTATATTATATGTCTTCATATGTAGGTACCTTCCTTACCTATACCTACCTTAATGGATTAGGTACGTAACAAACAAGTGATCTTCGTGTTTAGGTAATTTTTTAACTGCAGTTTGGCAATTAACTGTAGTGTACCTACATAATATAAACCTACCTCACTAAAATAAAATAAAACATCCATTTCTACTGCCAATGCACACTGCCCTACGCTCTTGAAATATCCAAATATAGATAACTCACATTACCATGACAACTCCACATTCATAATATGGTCACGGCCATGGTTTTATAACGCAATATCGCACGGGTTCTTTGCTCACAACTTCTTCGAACTGCAATGCAAGTCAAAGTTTGTATATACGTCTGATATATTCTTTCAAGGCCTTAATTTTAAAAAAGAAAGTTTTTATTTATCGCTTATAGTTTAATAATTATAGCCTTCCAAATTGGCTGATAGCGTTACATTTTTTGGAAGTGAGTTTTGAGGTTGCTGAACATATTCTAAAAAGTCTGCGAATCTAGTGTTGCTACCTAATTTTTTTTTCTTTCAGAGAATTGAGATATAAGACCAAACTATAGTTTACAAATGTTTTTGTAAAAAAAATTCAAATTATTTACGATTTTCCAGCTTAAATGTGTGTCTGATAACGTTACGTAAAAAAGTCTTATAACTTTACCTTGCGAATTTAGTAATGAAAAATTAAAAAATATGGCTGAAAGAGAAAGAAATCCAGTACAGTATAAACATAAAGTGAAAAATTAATATTTATTTAGGTTCTTCATTTGGAATAGATATACATAAATATTGACTTCTACATTAAATTAAGTTAAAAACTGAAATACATAATAATGAGAAATAATAATAGTTGTATCATCATTGGATTGAATATACTTGAATATACTCTGCCAGATTTTAAACATTCATTTATGTCAAAGATTTCTTCATTTTTGACTTCTTTGATGCAAATTGTTGATGAAGTGCGGCTGAACGCCTGTACAAATTCAGATGCATTGTTGACAATGCAGTCTCGGGCCCGTATGTGCTTTCGAACGACAGTTTTTGCGATGGCGCCAATCCCATCAACACATTCTTTACCATGGGATGTGGCAAAATAGTTCCAAAATATTTTTATTTTAAAGTTTGTTTCGAAGACAGGTAAGAATGCTGCGATGTATTTGTTTTTGAACTGCGAAGATGGTCCATCGCTCCAAATTTTTAACACTTTCAACGTACTTGAAAGTGTTAAAAGAAGTTTGTACAGATATGGAACAATGGTTTCTTTAGTGTGAGTCAAATTATCTGATACAAAAACTAACGATTGGAACACTTCATTATAATAAAATGCAGAAGTGAACAAAGTAATTTGCCGTTGATTCCAATGTGCACTCTGCACTTCATCCTGGCTTTCACATACACAATTCACAGCTAAGTCGATTTGCAGAAGACCTTCATCACCGTTGTCCGTATTCGTAGATTTTGGCGATCATATTTATTGAACGTTTCTGATTGTTCACGTTTCACAAAGCTGTGTTTCAGAAATTGTTTTGATATAGTGACAATGTGTCGAATGAGATCAGATAGCGTTCCAATTTCTTCATGTCTTTCAATTCTTTTTGTGCTAATACTCTTTTTCCAAATTTTCCAAGACAGTTCCAAAGTCAGTTGAGTCTTACCAACTAAATGTTTAACCTTTTCAAAGGAAATACCGGAACACTTATTACATTTGGAAAACCAGCAGTCTATTAAAGAATCCTCACATATGAACTGACTGATGAACCCATTCTCATAGTTCGGCACATCCGGTACACTCTTATGAAGAGCATTCACAGCTTCAATAAAGTTCGAATGGTATGAACACATACACATATTGTGTGGAAGATCATTTATAAGTTTGACGTTTCGATGTTTTTTAAAATGTGAAAGACCACAAATTCCTAAAAACAAAATTGAAACATGAATGAACATAACGGTGATATAAATACCTTTTTCTGCAATTTTCTCTCGTCGACAAAAATTGCGTAGGCTTCTTTCATTGACAGTTTCTGGGCAAGTAAAAGTTTTGACATCTCTGCACTTTGGTGAAACTCGCGAGATATCATCTCTCTCCAAAAACATACGAACAGGCCTGGCTATTTCAATAAAGAATTCATTGTTATCCCTTTTGTATTTCTTTGAAGAAGACGTCATTATATTAGTCAATTGTTCTTTATCAGAACTGTCAAGTTTATTCAAAAAACTTGCCAAAACTGCAATCTTTTTCTTTGGTGAGCGTGGAAGAGAGTTCGACACTCTTTTAACAGCTTTTCCAAGAGTTTGCGCACATGAATAACTTGAAGAAAGTTTTTCGCTCAAGCTCTATTAGGAGCCTCTGTATTACTTTGAGTTATTTTACGCCACTCTCTATGTTGTCTTACTCGTTGACGTGTTGCTTCTCTAACATTCTTTATGATAATTTTGCGATCTTGTTTTAATTTGGTTAACTATTGTTCCTTCTTCAGTCTATACTTTTTTTTGAGCAAGGGCTTGTTTTTTTTTACTTCGTCGTATTTTTTGGTTGTTTTCAATTTCTCAAAGTATTTTTTATTTCGCTAAACCCTGTTGGAGGTACCCTGTGATTTACAGATTTTTTTTTGGTTTGAAAACTATTCTCATCGATTTGAGCAGAAAATGTCTTATAACGTAACATATCTTTAAGACTGTTTGAATTAATATAATCGCTTAATTTGAAAGATTTTTTTATAGCTTTATTGAGTAAACACAAAACACTCCTTAAAATTCAAAAAGTTCAATTTCAAAACCATTTGAATCACAAACAAAAAAAACTTTTTAGAAATTTTGTCTTATAATGTTACACGAATATAGAACCATTTTGATATATATGGGATTAAAAGGCTTAAAATTATATTCGAGAGAAAAAAACGACGTTTTTAGTTAGAAAAAAACACTTGCATTTAAATAATGTGAAATCGTGGACAAAAATATTAAAAAGAAGTAAAAAATACCTTTTTTTGAGAAATAAAATTTCCGGACACGTCTAATGCGATAAATAACCAAACTGTGAGTGAGGCTTATGTCCAGCAAAAAATGTTCTAACTGTTGATATTGTTATTTACCGTTACTTTGAGATGTACTCTTTCTAAAAATGAGCAAAGAAGCGTTAAGTTAAAAATAAATATTTAGGTGCTTGGTTTCATTTCTCGTGGCCGTGACCATATGTTTTGTGAAAGATAAACGCAAGTTGTGAAGCTTTAACAGTTGAAAAAATAGTGAAACAAACAATAGATAATGCATGGTCAAAAAGGTTAACGCTTATAAGAAAGCAGTTCTAAACAATACGGTAGAAAATTGGTCAATATATAGATCTGTTCGAAATAAGTATAAAAGTGCAATAAAAATTACAAAAACCAACTACATAACGTCTCGAATAAGATCTAAGTCTGGAAATCAAATAGAAATGTGGAAAACTTTAAAAAGAATTGTCTTAAAGAATGCAGCATCGAACAATATTGAAAGTGTTAAATTTGGAGAAAATACATTAGTTCGTGCCAATTAAATGCGAATAAGTTCAATGTGTACTTTGTAAATAAATGCGTCAATTCCTGTAGTTTCGTATGTGCCGCCTGATATAAGTGTTGATTCTATTTTTGCTTTTCGATTCTGTGACGAAAGAACATTGTATAAATTAATTCAAAATTTGAATAGTAAAAAGGATATGTGTGGACTTTATAGAGATATGATAGTGAAATCATTATTGGCCCTGTACTCATGAAAATAATCAACACCTCTTTGCAAACTGGAAGATTTCCTGAAATATGGAAGGAGTCAGCTGTTGTTCGGGGGGAAAAATTCAGCAGTACGAATAAATGTGAAGAATTTAGGCCTGTGAATATGTTACCTACTTGTGAAAAAATATTAGAAAAATTTGTTGCAGATCAGCTTCAAAATTACGTAGAGGGTAATAATATTTTAATAAGGGAGCAATCTGGGTTTAGAAGAGCGCATTCATGTGAAACTGCCATTAACTGTATTGTGTGGAAGTGGAAAAGACAAATTGATTCTGGAAAATCAGTTATAGCCGTGTTTTTTTGGATTTAAAACGTGCATTTGAAACTATTGATAGACACATTTTGTTAAAAAAGTTGTGGTTGTATGGTGTGCGTGATCTTGAATTGAAATGGTTTGAATGTTGTTTGGATAACGGAAGTCAAAGAACAAAAGTGAATGATAAATTGTCAGATACAGTTATTAATGACCTAGGCGTTCCTCAGGGTTCAGTTTTAGGAGTCTTTCTCTTTCTTTTATATATAAATGACTTTAAAAAGTGTCTTAAGTATTGCAGTTGAAAGCTTTTTGCGGATGATAGTCTGATTTACATTTGTGGAGATGACAGTGACGTAATGTGTCAACAAATAAATGATGACTTAAAAAGTGTTGATGATTGGCTGAAAATGAACAAGTTAAAGGTGAATGTGGGAAAAACTAAATGCATGAAATTCAGAATGAATAGTGAAATTAATGTGCGAATGGGCAACGCGTCAATCGAAACAATTCAAAGTTTTAAATCCCTGGGTGTAATAATTGATGAGAAGCTAAATTTTAAGGATCACGCTAGTCATGTTTGTGCGAAAATTTCAAAAAAAAAGTTTATTTCTTGAGTAGAATAAGAACACATCTGACATTTGAAAGTTCTATTCTCTTGTATAATTCCCTTGTAATGCCGCACTTTAATTATTGCTCAACTTTACTGTTTGGTTGTAATGCAGATGTTAAGTTGCGACTTCAATGACTGCAGAATGAAGGTAGGAGAGTCGTTTTGAAACTGAATATATATACACCGATTCGTGCTATGCTTGAATGCCTGAACTGGATGAATGTTAAACAAAGGCTGACTTATGATGCCATGGTTTTCATTTTCAAAATGCGCAACGGATTGTTTCCTGAGTATATATCTGAAGTAATCTTGGAAGTTTCTGATGCGCAGCCATATAACTTAAGAAACAATAACAACTTAAGACCAGAGAGATGCCGTCTAAGCAGTACTCAACATTCCATATTGTTTGACGGTACCAACTATTATAATAGTCTCCCAAGTGCAGTGAAAAATGAAAGTGGAATACATCAATTTAAGAAGAAACTTATCCCTTTTATCAGATATAATATTTTTTAAACTAACCATCAATTTATAGCCAATAATACAAACTTAATATCAAAATGTGATTTTTGTAGTTATCAATTTTAAAGTTTTTTAAACTAATAATATTGTTTTTTCTTCATAACCAGAGGTAGGGCAATATATAGAGCTCAATCTATTGCAATGCAAAGATGGGTACTCTTGGCTCAAGCCAGGATAGTATGCAGAAACTCCATAATAATAATAAAATGTACATTAATAAATTTTTGCTTGTAATAGTCAGTTTTGATGGTTTGCATATTCTTGTTTACAAGGTTTCGATAAATTTTATAATCACGCTCATAACATTGGCTTTTTGGACTTTTTTTCCATCTTCTATATAACTCGTCTCTTTTCTTATACATAATTAATATAGAACTGTTGATCCATGGGTGTTGTTTTCGTTTTTTTCACTCTGGTGTGTATTTACTAGAATCTGCATATATCTTTTTTATTTTCAATGCAAAATTTTCATAGAGAATTTCAACATTGTCTTCTTGAAGCATAATTTCCCAATTAGTTTGTTGAATGAGCTCATTAACCTTGTTCGTTAATATGCTTAACATCGACTATTTCTGGTAGTCATTCACGTTCATCGTTTTGGGCTCTTGTAGCATAAACCGAAAGTGGTCAGCGAGATCAGTTTCAACAACTGCTGAAAATATTGCTTTCCTTGTTATGCTTACATATATGTGCTCAATAAGAGTAGAAGAGATCCTTCTTAAATCAATACGTGTTGGCTTTTTGATGAAATTTGTAAGTCCTTTTGATGCCATCATCTCAATATATTTCAAAACAAGGGAGATTTTTTCATCAAAGACATCTATATTTATGTCACCCAGAACGATATTTTGTTTTTCTGAGTAATCATTGTCCATATTTCATCAATAAACCGCACTGCGCTAAGTCTAGGTCGTCTATAAATCGCATGTATATATTTCTTTTAATTTTTTTCGGTGATTTCTATATGTATTCCTTCATAGTTTATTGGTTTTGTTGGTATTATTTCGTATTGTATATGATTTTTAATAAAGATTGCTACACCGCCGCCCCTCATTCCTTCTCGATTTATAAATTCGGAATTAAATCCATCAATATAATATATTTCACTTCAACTTTTAGGTATGTATATTTCATTTAAAACTAATATATCCCATGTTTTATTATTATTATTATTATTATTTATTATCATACAATTTCAAAATTACATGCTAATAATAAGAAAAGAGCGCTAGCTGCAAAGGCTTTCCACTCAAAGATGAATGTATTTAATTAGATAACTAATTTATGAATATTAAGGTATTTTTCGATTTTTAAAATGTTTTCGATACTAATAGTGTTTAAAAATGAATAGATATTTTGGTTATAAGGCAAAATGGTATTGATTTGTTGAGAGATACTGCATACTGCGAGGCCGAGTAGATGTGAGGTATTAATGATGTTGTTACAGACTGGACACAAAGGTGGGTCCTCTTTCCTTAAGATGTGCTGATGGGTTGAGGTAGTGTGACCTAACCGAAGTCGGATGAATTTTGATGTTGTTGCTCTGGATAAAGATGGTGGGTAGATGGGGGTATGAAGATCGGTATTAATTTTAGAATAGTGATTTTCGTAGCCACTCCATTTTAGGATTTTATTCTTTTTAATGATTTGTTCGATGTATCTTTGAAGATCTTTTTTCGAAAATATGTCAAAAGTGAAGACAGGTAGTCGATTGCAAGACTTTGCGGCTTTGTCAGCGTATTCGTTGCCTGGTAAAAAAAAAATGCACATATAAAACTAATTCATTAAAGTGAATGTGCAAAAATAAACATGAGTGTGAGTGGCATTTGCGGAGAGTGTCAAAAGACAAACCGCAAGACGGACTCAGTGTTGGTGGCATGCAGAGGGGGGTGTGGTAGTGTGTTTCATCCCAAGTGTATTAACCTAGCTTAGTATGACGTAGCAAAAACAACTGCTACTAAACCATTTTTGGTTATTTTGTGTGATCAGTGTCGGGAAAAATTAATATCTCTTAAACACATTGAAGAGCATATAAAGAAAATGAAAGAAAATTTCTTAGAGATCGGTTTGAAATTCGATAAAGTAATAAACAGGGAATTCAATTATTTCAGATATAAAAAAGACCATAGACGAAAAATTAAATAATGAAAAAGCAAAATCATATGCAAGTGTTGCCGCCGAAAAAGGTGCAATTATAATTAAGCCAAAGGATCATCAAAATTCGGAAAAAACCAAGTCGGAGGTGAAATTAAATGTTAATCCTGGTGATGCCGCCAAACAGGTTTCGGGAATAAAAAAAAGTGGATAAAGGAGCTATTGTAGTGTCATGTGATAATGTGGAATCCATAAGTAAAGTGAAGGAAAAAGTGGAAGAAAGCTTGGGAAATAACTGTGACGAGAATGTTTTAAAAAGAAATAATCCGAGAATAAAAATAATTAATATATCGAAAAATTTAGCAGTTTGTAAGGTTATTGATTCAATAAAAAGTCAGAATAAATTTCTTGCGGATGTGAATTTAGAACTTTAGGCAACTTGGGAAACCAAAAATTAGAAATTTTATTGTGCGGTGATTGAGCTCGATGTTAATAGCTTTAATGAAGTGATGAAACTTGATAAATTATGTGTTGGATGAAAAAAATGTTTTGTGCAGAAGTCGTTGTATGTGAAAAGATGCTTTAAATGACTGGGATTCAACCATACCAGCAAGGAATGTAGGAAGAGAAAATATGTGCTAAATGAGATGAAAGTCATGTTGGACCTGAATGTTAAACTGAGCAACTAAGTTGTGTGAATTGTGTGAAAATGAATTGTTAGCTGAATTTGAATTTAAATACAAATCACTGTGCGTTTGATAACGACTGCAAAGTGTATCAACGTAGACTTAAAGGGTTAAGGGAGAAGTATTTGTAGCAAACAAGGCAAAATTCAAAAAACATTTTTTTTATTTAAACATACAAAGTTTGCTTGCAAATAAGAGTGAAGTTGAAGTGTTAATAAAAAATTATCATCCTAATTTTTTGATGTTGACTGAAACGTGTATTACTGATGAAATAGAAGAATCGGAAATAAGTATTGTTGGTTACAAGCACTTAGTATGTACTTCACATTCTAGGTACACGGGGGGAGTGTTATTATATGCTAAAAAAGGTATACGTTTAAAAGTGACAGATTTTTTCAAAATATCAAAATTTTGTTTGGATTATGAAAGTATATGTGTGGTTGAATGATGAAAAGTAGACATTGGTACTGTTGTATAGATCTCCTAGTTCTTCAATTAGAGATTTCTTAACTTTTTTAAGTGATTGGTGCTGTCATTCATTGGAAAATGATAACAACGTTTTAATGACGGGTGATTTTAATATAGATTTACTAGCCCAGGATCGTAATGCTGAGAAAATGTTGGAAGCATTGACTGACCAAGGACTTGTCCAGTTAGTGAATTGGCCTACTAGAATTACTGATGTGTCAGCGACATTGATAGATTACATTATTACGAATAGGGATTTAAAATCTAAGGTTAATTTTATTATTGATGCAGAAGATAAAATAACGGACCATGAAACTATTAGAGTGGCAGTGGAAATACAAAATATATCGCATATAACAGAACAAAAATATAAATCTATTCGTTATACTAAAGAACGCTTTGACTTTTTTCTAAATGCAGAAGGTTTTTCAGACTTATACTTTGAGAATGATATTAACTTACTATCGGCTATATTTTGTGACAAGATAAACGCAGGTTGTGAAGCTTTAACAGTTGAAAAAGTAGTGAAACAAACAAAAGATAATGCATGGTTCAACTCTCATTTGCAAAAGTTGAAAAAATCAAAGGCTAAAGCTTATAAGAAAGCAGTTCTAAACACTACGGTAGAAAATTGGTCAATATATAGATCTGTCCGAAATAAGTATAAAAGTACAATAAAGATTACAAAAACCAACTACATAACGTCTCAAATAAGATCTAAATCTGGAAATCAAATAGAAATGTGGAAAACTTTTAAAAGAATTGTCTTAAAGAATGCAGCATCGAACAATATTGAAAGTGTTGAATTTGGAGAAAATACATTAGGTCGTGCGAATGAAATTGCGAATAAGTTCAATGTGTACTTTGTAGATAGTATTAGGGAAATAAATGCGTCAATTCCTGTAGTTTCGTATGTGCCGCCTGATATAAGTGTTGATTCTGTTTTTGCTTTTCGATTCTGTGACGAAAGAACATTGTATAAATTAATTCAAAATTTGAATAATAAAAAGGATGTGTGTGGACTTAATAGAGGTATGATAGTGAAATCATTAGAAATTATTGGCCCTGTACTCATGAAAATAATCAACACCTCTTTGCAAACTGGAAGATTTCCTGAAATATGGAAGCAGTCAGTTGTTGTTCCGGCGGAAAAAGTCAGCAATACGAATAAATGTGAAGAATTTAGGCCTGTGAATATGTTACCTACTTGTGAAAAAATATTAGAAAAATTCAAATTTTCAATGCTAAATTTTCATAGAGAATTTCAACATTGTCTTCTTGAAGCATAATTTCCCAATTAGTTTGTTGAATGAGCTCATTAACCTTGTTCGTTAATATGCTTAACATCGACTATTTCTGGTAGTCATTCAAGTTCATCGTTTTGGGCTCTTGTAGCATAAAGTACGGAAAGTGGTCAGCCAGATCAGTTTCAACGGCTGCTGAAAATATTTCTTTCCTTGTTATGCTTACATATATGTGGTCAGTAAGAGTAGAAGACGTGTTGGCTTTTTGATGAAATTTGTAAGTCCTTTTGATGCCATCATCTCAATATATTTCAAAACAAGGGAGATTTTTTCATCAAAGACATCTATATTTATGTCACCCAGAACGTGAAATTTTGTTTTTCTGAGTAATCATTGTACATATTTCATCAATAAACCGCACTGCGCTTAATCTAGGTCGTCTAAAAATCGCATGTATATATTTCTTTTCATTTTTGTCGGTGATTTCTATATGTATTCCTTCATAGTTTATTGGGTTTGTTGGTATTATTTCGTATTTTATATGATTTTTAATACACATTCAGTCACCGTCTGACCTTCAAGCCGACAACTTGTCTCTCAGTTTTGCTCGCTCTATTTAGTTTAATACTATACCGTTACTTACTTAATATCTTCAACACAACCTATTGTGTTGCTTCGATTCACCTCGTGAAAGAATTGTGTATATAATTTGATCTAGTGGTTTATCAATTAAACTATGGCCCCTGGGCCAACTGTACTTTCGGGCAACAAATTTGCGGTGCTTGAAAAAGCACCTCAGTCTTTGCCCGAATCCAATGTTAGAAAAAGAAAGAAAAATAATAGCCCTACCTACATGGAACTCGACAAAACAGTGCAAATAAGTTCAACCCTTCCCGACCCAAAATTCATAGTCATTTCTTCTAGTGATGAAAAAAAACCTCTATCTTCTATAAGTGTATTTCTACTTAAAAAAGCCATTGATGGTATTAGTACCGCGTACGAAAGTATAACGGAGCTGCGTGACGGTAGCCTTCTTCTCCTTGCAAAATCCGCCAAAATAGCTAATCTTTTCCTGTCCAAAAAACACCTGGCTAACCTTTGTCCAATCTCCGTTAAACTACAATCCAACCTTAATTCTTGCAAAGGTACAGCATACGCTAAATGCCTAATCAATGTGCCAGAAGAAGAGATAATTAGTGAAATGAAATGTCAAGGCGTAACCGAGGTATACAAATTTAAAAAAACAACACCTGACAATAAACAAGAGGCTACCGGACTAATTCTATTTACTTTTGATCGCTTCCGCCCTCCCTCCACCGTTGATATTGGCTGGCACAAAGCACAAATAGAGGAATATTTTCCTAACCCCATGCGCTGTCGCAAATGTCAACTCCTCGGCCACACCACCAAAAGATGTTCTTCTTCAGAAATTTGCCAAAACTGTAACCTTGCCCCCCATCAACCAGAAAATTGCACACGCACTTCATGCGCTAACTGTGCCGAAGAACACCCATCATCTTCCAAATTGTGCAAAGAATACATCAAGGCCAAAGAAATTCTCAAAATTAAAACAATCAACAAATGTTCAATGGCCGATGCAAAAAAAATATACAAAGAAAAAAATCCGCTTCAATTCTTTTCAACAACATACTCCTCAGTTTTACAAAACTCATCAACGTCAAGCAAACAAAACACCACCACGGGTTCGACCCCTCCTCCACGCCAGCTGCTTCCCAGCAATTCTTCTTCCGACCAAGCTACTATTTCTACTTCAGCAAACAACACATCTAAGCAAAATCTTTACAACCAATCTTCCACAATAATTGATTCACCCCCACAAACAAATAATAGCGAAAACACTATTAAACAAAAAAACAATAAACAACTTCCTCATACTTCCCCACCCGCGCCAATAATACCTGCCCGCACCCTACAAAAATCTACTTCTACTATTTCTCCACCAAATACGATAACTGACTCCACACCCACACCAACGTTTAACGAAAACAACAAATACACTCATACTAACTCTCTCTCCCACACACACTCTGTCGAGACTACTCAGTCTCTTACACCTTCTAGCCTCCCATCTCCTCTAACAAATCTAACAAACACACTTCTCTCACAAAACCTATACTACGAACCTGAAAATCATATGGAACAAGATGATGATTCAACCTAAAATTAAACTTCTTAGCCAAAACAACGACTCCGCGGTGGGGATACCGAATCGACAGGGCTTTTTACAAAGCCCTCCCGCTTCTGTATCAATGCCGCGGAGTCATAATGAACACCACAATAATTTCACCGCATTCAATTCTCCACAACAAAATTCTCTTTACACCGGCAAAAACAATACTTTACCGTCACTTCACCAACAATTCACCATCCTACAATGGAACCTTAACGGGTACCTGAACAACTTACACGAATTGCAACTACTAATAAAAGACATACAACCAAAGGTCAATTGCTTGCAAGAAACCCATGTAATTTCCGATCGCCATCCATTTTCTCCCAAACAATATACCACATACTTCCATAATGTCGACTCTATAACGACTTCCAAACAAGGTGTTGGCATCCTCGTCCATAACTCAATCCCCCATTCAGTTATTCCGATTAACTCAAATATATTAGCAATAGGAGTTGAAATCAAGTTAAATATTCAATTTACAATTATTTCTCTCTATATCCACCCTGATCAACAATTTTCAACACAAGACCTTGAAGATATTATCAACGGAATTAACAACCCTGTCTTAATAACAGGAGACTTTAATTCATGGAGTCCATCCTGGGGCTGTGAAAAACTAAATAAACGCGGCAAAACAGTCGAACATTTTATCGCTAACTCTGGGTTAGCTTTACTTAATGACGGTCGACCAACCCATTTTTCCACCCATAGTACGCTTTCACACGTTGATCTATCACTCATCACACCTTCTCTTCTAAATAAAACTACCTGGGACATATCTGATGACCTCTCTGGGAGCGATCATTTTCCCATTTTCATTAGCCTCACTACCGGACAATATAACCAACAGTTAAAAAAAACCAAAAAATTCCTTCTAGACAAAGCAAACTGGGATTTATTCCGAGCCACTGTATCTAGGGAGTTGCTCCTGAGAAAAGATTCCTTGAACATCAACAGAGAATCCGCTTTGATTCATAAATCAATACGCACTGCAGCAAACTTATCCATTCCTCAAACTAGCGACAAGACCCACAAGAAAACCGTCTTTTGGTGGAACAAGGAAATAAGTTCTCTGCGTATGCAAAAACAAAAAGCATGGTACAACTTTAAAAAATCCCCTACTGATTGGAATCTCGTTCTCTATCGTAAACTTAATGCCAAATTTCGCAAAACAGTAAAAACCGAAAAAAAGAATTGTTTTGAAAAATTTACTGCTAATATAAATCCAAATTCAACACCTCAAAAACTTTGGGCCGATTTAAAAACGTTAACAGGCACATACACTCCATACACAATAAAAACAATAAAAACAGACACAACAACGTTGACTTGCCCTTTAAAAATCGTTGAAAACTTTGCTCAAACATGGGAACAATTTTCAGACGATTCTAATTTCGACTATACTTTCATCAGCGAAAAAGAAAAAAGCCTGAACAACGCAAATATATCTTTCCACCCCTGCACTTCAGCTATCTCTATTGAATCGCAAATAAAAATGTCTGAACTTATTTCTTGCCTACACACAGCAAAAGGCAAAACCCCGGGTTTTGACCGCATTTCATATGTCATGTTAAAAAACTCACCTCTGACTTTAAAAAATCGTCTACTGGCACTATACAACAACATCTTCGACACAGGAATAATTCCACATGCCTGGAAAACTGCCAATATCATACCACTGCCTAAGCCCACCGGGGACCGCACATTAATTTCAGGGTATCGCCCTATATCCCTCCTTCCGTGTTCAGGTAAAATTTTAGAAAAAATAATAGCCAAACGTTTATTTTGGTTCCTTGAAAAAGACAAACTGGTTGACAACCGACAAGTCGCATTTAAAAAAGGGAAGTCTACTCTAGACGCCCTTCTCCATATTGACCATTTTGTCTCCACATCATTGTCTGAACGAAATCATGCCACCATTCTCAGTCTAGATTTCCAAAAAGCCTTTGATAGGATCGGAGCACATGTTGTTCTTAATCAACTATTAAAATGGAAAATCGGACCAAAAACATACAAATACATACAATCATTTCTTTCTAACAGGAATTTCCGAATAAAATATTGCAACATCTACTCAAATCTACACCAACTTAAGAACGGCATCCCCCAAGGATCTCCACTATCAGTGGTGCTATTCATCATAGCTTTTAATGAAGTAAGCAATATAATAGACAGCTTTCATAAAGTCGAACACTCACTCTATGCCGACGATTTAATCATTTTTTCTAAAATTAAAGACCTCCACGAATTGGGAAATATGTTTACTTCTATTATAAATGCTATTCTTCAATGGTGTAATTACTCGGGCTCGATGATTTCATGTTCAAAATCCGAATTGTTTCATATATGTAAAAAACACAACTGTACAAAAGTTGTTGAAGTCAATTTAAACAACAGCTGTATAAAAAACGTTGATTCTTTGAAATTTCTTGGCATTATATTCGATTCTAAATTTAATTTTAAGAACCATTGTATTTATATAAGGAAAAGTTTAACTGCCAGGGTTAATATAATTAAATATTTGTCTTCAAAAAACAGCTTCGCGAACATTAATACTCTTATAAATGTAACCAAATCCAGTGTTATCAAAAATTGATTATTGTTTACCAATCTACGGAAAATGCTCCAAATCATCTCTGGGTCTTATCACAACACCTTACCACTCCGCCACCAGAAGCTGCATGAGAGCCATACGCTCAACACCCATCATAAACATATTAACTGAAGCTGGGCTTCCTCATTTAACGGACAGAATTGACTTTCTCACGGCCAAAATAATTACAAAAATAAACTCTTCATACAGAACATCCATCCATCCAGAAGTCAAAAAAATTGTGAATCGAAAGAGACATCAAAGAATCCAATCAACTTTATGTAGGGCACTCACGTTCGCAAAGAACTTTGATGTTCCGATCTCTATTCAAAACTACGCAAAGAATAGCCAACCACCTTGGAACCTTCCAAGTAACACCATAAACACCGAACTTTGCAACTATCCAAAAAATTCAACCTCTGATGATATGTACAAAAAACTTTTTCAAGACATCGCAGAAAACTACAAATCTCTTGGATGGAAACTACTATTTACAGACGCATCCAAAGGGGACACGTACACCTCGTTTGCTGTTGTTGGCGCCAACGGTTCCGTTGTCTCCAAAGGGCTACTATCCTCTCACACATCCACTTTTACTGCCGAAGCGTTTGCTATATACCAAGCGATAACACACTCCCAGAAAAGAAAAACAATCATATTTTCGGATAGCCTTTCAACTATAAAGGCTATAGAAAACATTTCGAACTCGATTGAAATAGTAGCAACAATAAGACACCATCTCATCCTAAATCCCGAAACTTTAAAAATCATCTGGATTCCCGGCCACGTTGGAATCAATGGCAACGAAGCAGCTGACGCAGAAGCCAAATCAGCGAAAAAAGAACCATTAAAAGCTTTTTTTCAACACAATAAAAAAGATACTACCAATTTACTTCCAGAAAACTGGAAGTTCAAAAGAAAAGAATCTTGGACAAACTACAACCATCATCATCATCATCATCGGCTCGACAACCGGGGTCCGGTCCTGGCCTCCTTCAACAAGTCTCTCCACCTATCCCGGTCTCGAGCCGACGCCATCCAGTTGCGCACCCCAAGGCTCCGGGCGTCCTGGTCTACGCCATCTCTCCAGCGCAAGCATGGTCTACCACGCTGTCGTCTGCCATAGAATGTACCACAAAGAACTTTCCGAGCAGGTTCCTCTTCGCTCATGCGAGCTAGGTGCCCTGCCCACCGAAGTCTACCGAGCCTAATTTTTGTCACTATATCTGCTTCAAGGTAGATTGCGTACAATTCATGATTGTACCGTCTCCGGAATCGTCCTTCCTCACATATGGGGCCAACAATTCTCCTTAAGACTTTTCTCTCGAACGCGGCTAAGAGGTCAGAGTGCCTTTTGCTAAGCACCCAAGTCTCGGATCCATATGTGAGTACTGGCAGAACCATGGTCCTGTACAGCAGTAGTTTTGAAGTTATGGTGAGATTTCTGGATTTGAAGAGCTTTGACAGACTGTAGTAGGCTCTGTTGGATTTGAGAAGCCGCCCGCGTATTTCTTCTTCTATATTGTTATCGGCTGCTACTATTGACCCAAGGTATTTAAAGGATTGCACCACTTCAAATTCGTGCTCCGCTACCTTGATTGTTTGACCAACTGTTCCTCTCGCATTCGACGCCACCATGTACTTTGTTTTACCTTCACTAATGTGCAGCCCCAGATTTTGTGCCGCCTGCTCGATCTGGATGAAGGAATCGTGTACAGCTTGCTCGGTTCTTCCGATGATGTCGATGTCGTCTGCGTAAGCCAGTATCTGGCTGGACCTCTTGACGATGGTCCCTCTTGTTGCCGTGTCAGAGTCACGGATTGCTTTCTCCAACGCCAGGTTGAAGAGGAGGCAGGCCAAACCATCCCCTTGTCGGAGTCCATTAAAGATGTTGATTGGTCTGGATAGCAATCCGGCTATTTTTACTTGGCTTGTTACGTTGGTCATGGTCAACCTACATAGTTGTGTCAATTTATTTGGGATGCCGAATTCTCTCGTGGCTTTGTAAAGTTCTACCCTGGCTATGCTATCATAGGCGGCCTTAAAGTCTATAAACAGGTGGTATGTTGGGATGTTAAATTCTAGACATTTTTCCATCGCCTGCCTAAGGGTAAAGATCTGATCAGTTGTTGATTTGCCTGGAATGAAACCACACTGATATTGTCCGATGATGGTTTTAGCGTATGGGGTTATCCGGTCTTGTAGGATAGAGGAGAGTATCTTATAGGCGGTACTCAACAACGTGATACCTCTATAGTTGCTGCACGTTGTGACATCTCCTTTCTTATGTATGGGGCATATTATACCTTTTCGCCAGTCTTCTGGCATTTCTTCACGCTCCCACACGTGCACTATAATATCATGAATTGCCTGACGTAGAGCTGGCCCACCGTGTTGAAATAATTCGGCTGGTATACCATCAGCTCCCGGGGCTTTGTTTTTCTTTAGCCGGTCTATAGCCTTCTCAACCTCTTCTATGCTTGGTGACGGCAACATAGGGTATTCGTCTTGAAGCAGTGGAGCCTCCACTTCTGCAGTGAGTTGACCATTTAGCAATTCATTAAAGTACACTTCCCATCGCTCCAGTATGCTTTGTGGATCGGTGATCAGATTTCCCTCTCCGTCCTTGCAGTATGTGCAGCGTGGTGTGTACTGCGTCATGTTTCGGATGGATTGGTAGAACTTCCGCGCCTGGTGCTGACCTCGCTCTCGGCTTTTTTCTATTTCACAGATTAAGTTCTTCTCCCAGGCTGATTTTTTCTGTCTGTGAAGCCGTTTTTCTATTCTTCTGAGCTCTTTATATTCTTCTTCGCGTGCCCGCGTTCTATGAGATTGCTGCATTGCTCGGTACGCAACATTCTTACGTTCAGTCGCTAGCTTGCATTCATCATCAAACCAGTCGTTCCGATTTCTACGACTGCTGCCTAAGATGGAGTTGGCAGTACTAATGACAGTATTCTTAAGGCGTGTCCACTTCTCATCTACGCCCAGCATACTGGCCCCAGGACTTACTCTCCCTAAATCAAGCGATTCTAGGGCGAGTCCTAACGCATTACCAAAGGTGTTACTGGCATTTTCATTGCGCAGGGCAGCCGTGTTGATTCGAACTTGATCGGCGGATGCAATACGTCTTCGCAAGGCAATCCGCCCTCGGAAGACCATACCAACAAGATAGTGATCCGAGTCGATATTGGCGCCTCGGTACGTTCGTACCGTCATCAAGTTCGAGTAGTGGCGACGGTCTATCAACACGTGGTCTATTTGGTTACGAGTGACTCCATCAGGTGATACCCAGGTGGCTTTGTAGATATCTTTTCGCGGGAACCTGGTACTCGCAACGACCATGTTTTTCGATGCTGCCAATTCTAAGACTCGAAGTCCATTGTCATTAGTGTTCTCATGCAAACTATGGGTGCCTGCGTAATGCCTGAATACCGGCTCCCGACCTATTTTTGCGTTCAAATCCCCAAGGATGATTTTTACGTCATACCTTGGACAGGGTCCTCTCGACTTGTTCGTAGTAAGTCTCTTTTTCTTCGTCTGAGGACTCCTCCGTAGGTCCGTGAACGTTAATGAGGCTAATGTTCGTAAATTTGCCTCGCACGCGAAGGGTGCATAGCCTTTCGCTTATAGCGTTAAAGCCGATGATGGTAGACTTCATTTTTTCGCTGACTAGGAAGCCTACCCCGAGCACATGGTGTTTTGTATGACAGCTGTAGTATATGTCATATTCTTTCTTCTGTAAAACACCATTCCCTGTCCATCTGATTTCTTGTAGTGCTGTTATGTCAGCTCTATATTTTGACAGGGCATCGGCTAGCTGCTGAGCAGCTCGAGCTCTATAGAGCGATCGTACGTTCCATAAGAAAATTCGTAAATCGTTTTGCCGTTTTCGTTGCGTTGGTTGTCGTCGTGAGATCAGTCCGTTTCCGAGGCTTGTTGTCGGGTTCGTAATTCTAAAATTTTACGGAACAGGGAATTAACCTGTTGCCAACCTGAGGAACTAGCCTGATCATATTAGCCAAACCTTTTTTAAAAGGCTTGTTACTAGCGGCCGCCGCAAAGAGGCTATGATCACACTTCCACCAGTCCCGAATAGTTACGGCACGTGCATGTTTTCATATGCTACATGTTATTCCCCCTATTCGTCTGATGGCTGACCGCCACAAACTACAACTACAACCACTCATACAAAAATCTAAATCCAAACGGGGACAGAGCAATCTATCCCAGCAACATATCTTTAAAAAAACTAAAGCTATACATCAGACTCAGACTGGGCCACTCATACATTACACACAAACACCTGTTCAATAAAGAAGCACCTCCACTCTGCCATCTCTGCGAGGATAACTCCACTCTTACAATGACCCACCTTCTTTCCTGTCCAAAAGTCTCTTCAACCTGCGCAAAACTATCAAAGCAAAACTTGCACCATCTTTTGAAAAATATGAATTTTGACAACATAAATTTGGTATACAATATAATGACAAATTTAAAAATTGAAAACTCTATTTAAAAAAAAAAAAAAAAAATAAAAAATAATAACAATAATAACTACCTATGTATATATCTCTTATCTTTTACAATTAAAAATTTAACTTCCCTAGTAGATAGCCCTGGCAGCTAATTTCTAGTTTAAGTAATTATTAAATTTGTAATTTATTTACCATTTAATAAAATTAATAATAATAATAATAATAATAATAATACACATTGCTACACCGCCGCCCCTCATTCCTTTTCGATTTATAAATTCGGAATTAAATCCATCAATATAATATATTTCACTTCAACTTTTAGGTATGTTTATTTCATTTAAAACTAATATACCAACATGGCACAGTATATTTTCAAGTTTAGCTGTATAGCTATCCCATGTTTTAGTTATAGATCTTATATTTAAACTTATACAACAGAAGTTCATGTTTTTTAAAAATTCTTTTTCGATGCCTATAATTCCATGTATTACCCTTAAGTTAACATCAGCTTCGCAATATTCGTTTTCCATCGTATTTTATTTTGATTATGTATTCTTCGAAAAGTGCAGCTAGGTGAGTTAGTTGCAAATTTTTTGTATTTCATTGCACGTCCCAATGTGTAAGGTTTCACCGTTTTCAATTTTTTTTGCGAGAATTTTGCCGGTTGCTTCCCTAACGAATTTCCAGTTGCACTCTCTCGCTTTGTTTTTGGCTAGCCAAAGAAGATGCTTATTTGTTGGTGTAAGATGATTGTTAACATAAATAGGTACATCTTTTTCCATTGTTGTTGCAGCATCAATGCATGTGTTTTCTCTAATTTTAGCTAATCTTATATCGCGGATGGCTCTGACCTTCTTCATTAGATTTGATTTGCAGGCTTGATTAGCAAATGAGACAATTATTGTTGATTTCTGTGGATTTTTTTGTTTGTCCTATAAACATCAGTCATGTCTGTCGAGCTAAAATTAAAATCGATTGTTATACCTAAAGCTGAAACAATTTCAACCAGGTTCTCATTTTGTGACTGCGGAATATTTTTTATTTCAATGTTGTTTTTTAAAAACTGTTGTTCAAGTGCACCAATTTTAGTTTTCATTCCGAGTATTTGTTGGTGTTTTTTTGTGTTGTTTTCTTTTAAATCTTTTATTTCATTCGTCATATATTCTGCCCTTCACGAAACCCAGTCGAAGATCCACTGATTCTGCCTGAGAGACGAGAAGGGCTGATCCTTGCCTAGCAAAATCATCTGCTCGATCGTTGCCTTGGATGTCGCTATGGCCTGGGACCCATATGAGAGAAATTTTTATACTATAACTGAAACCTGAGAGCTTTGCTCTGCATTGATGAAGACACCAGGCTGCTGTTAATTGCATTAAGGGTGGGTCTTCCTCGTAAATGTAGGGTACTACGTGCACAAAACTTAATATATCTCCTACATTTGAAAAGATATTTTGATGAAATAAAATTTATTATTTAGTCCATGAACATATCTTAAAACATATGTCCTCAATTTTATGTTTTACAAAAGTTTGTGCTTTTTAGGGAAGGAATTACACATTTTGTCCCCTTTATTTTGGCTGATTTATGCATTCCCTCAAGGGGCTCTCGTGTGATTAGTTTTTTTATTTTGTTAATGTTTTTCAACTGTCAATGAATATATGCTTTTCAAAGGATAAAAAAAAAAAAAAAAAAAAATTATTTGAGCTACAAAATGGACGTAAGTTCACACTAATTTAAAGCTCGTTTATTGGCGCAGTTTCTTAAATTTTCAACGGAGCCAAACAATATTTTTTTTTATAACAGAAAGTAGATACTTTATTTGAGACAAAACAAAAAATTATTTTTTTCCACTTTATACGTCTGAAAAACTTATATATACACAAACAATACTACTTTTTTCTTTTCCCCGTTGGGGCTGGCATGTTTTATTCTTAATATTTTTTGTTTTTAATTTATTCGAATCTCTTATTATTTTTGTAAATCCTGCTGTAAATTTTTTTGCAATTTTATATTGTTTAGACGTAAAAATTTACAATTCAAAGTATCTATACACATGGTAGTTTTCCCAGGTTGAAATGCCATGTACAACTTTATTATTATTTTTGTATTTTATTTCAATATTTTTTGCTAAAGTTCCAAGTGAAGAAAACAATATCACACGCATAAACAATTTTATATTTAATATTGAAAAAGCATCTTTTTAACGATTTTGTTAATCAAAATACTCACACAACTATATTTAGTTCACGAAACTTCCGTCGAAAGAGAATATTATATTTTCGCTGTTCGCACTCTCTTTAGAATCAACTTTTTTTTTTGTGGTGATACACAAAACACAAATGGTATGGTGAATGGTGTACATCAGCGTTGCCGCCGACAAAAGAAAATGCCGTGTCACATTTTAAAAACTGCTTGCCATGAAAAAACTATAAATCTTCTGTTAAAAAAATAAAACTTTATTTCTGTAATTTATTATATAATTTTCCATCAATATTAAAGTAAGATATAGGCAATGATAAAGTGTGCGATATTGAAATGTTTCGTGCCACTGTGCCACAAGAAAAAATTGTCGTGTCAAAAAAGCACGATTGGTTAACTTCGGCAACGCTGGTGTACGTACGATTCGTAGGTATCGTCGTCGTCCCTGTCGTCCAAGTAGGTATATGATATTTTTGTTTTTTTTTTCTACTTGGTTTTGGAAGGAAACTTATGGATGTGGGAATAATGCTGAAAAAGATTTTATTCGTTAATTATATAGAAATAGTGTCTCAGGGAATCGTCTATAAAATGAGTTAATCTTATCGAATCTTCAAGGTTGAGGTGTCAAAAGGAAGAAGAAATTGAGATAATTGACGTAGGCACTTGGGCTTGGGCACTTCAATTTTTGTTTGCGATTAAACCTAAATTGGAGATACCTCCTCTTCTGTTATCCTACAACGGAAAGAAACAAAAATATTGAAGATGACCTCCTTTTTGGTGGTGTGGTTGGACACGATTAGTAAATTGTGAGATAGTGGGAAGAGGGAATGTGTATATTGCAATTGTATATCTATGTTCCTATTTTTATTTAGAAGCGATTTTTTTTTCATTTCGCGTGTTGACGGACATGGAGTGGTAGGTAATTGCAAATAAGAATGTGTGTGACTGAAATGTCTTTGCGTGGCCTTTGGCATGTGCCGAGGGAAAGGGTATCATGATGACGATCTACGTAGGTACCTAGCCTGCAATGAAAATACTAATTTTTCTTCACTGGCACCTAAATAAAAGCATTAGGTAAAAATAAATCAGAAATGAAAATTATCAGATTTTACCTATTATTTTCCAAATTATTTGGGGTTGATTTTGTTGAAAAAATAAATGGAAAATAATTTAAAAAAATGCAATTTGAATGATTGAATTGTTGTTTGCCAAATAACTAATATACTTCAATCAAAATCTGTGAATGTTAAAAAGTAACTTGTTCACAAAGAGCATCAGAAAAAAAATTTACAGGAAAATAACTGTGACCGCCGGCGGGTCAGATGCCATGTAACGGTTTTGTCAGGTGCTATGTGACCCATATGACATACATATTTTTTTTCGAAACAAAACTTTGGAACAATTTAGAAGAGTCCTGGCACAATCTAGCACTGGTTTTTAAATTTGAAAATGCGAAAAAGGGAGCTCCCAGGAAGGCAAAATTGCTAAATTAGTGCAAAAGTTTTCGCTGTCTAAAACCTACAATTTTTAAGTAAAAAAAAAAAAAAAGATCAACACAAACCAGCACAAATGTAGCACAACCTGGTTCATTTGTCAAAAATTCAAATTTGAAAAAAGGGAGGCTAACTTCACACTTTCGTGAACATGTTTTTTGAGCTTTTTATCCACAGTTTCGATTTTTTTTTCAAAATAAAAAGAGAAAAAACTTCGTATTAGGGTACCACAACCTTGTAGAGTTTTTAAATAATTTAAATTTGGAAAAATGGGGGGAAGCACCTAATTTCTGAAAATCACATTTTTGGATCTAGTTTTCGCAATTTTGAAAGTTTTCAAAATTCACCCCTTTGCAATAAACCCTAAAGTAATTTTCAAACAGGTCAAATAGTTATATTGACCTACCTCACACTTATCTTACATAAAGCTTCCTAAAAAAAACTATTTCAATGTACCTACCTACCTACATGTGTAACGTAAAAATAAAAATAAATGTTTTTCTTAGAAAAAGGTGGTTTTGGTTTTTTTTTTAATTTCTTGAGAACGACATAAAATTTTTGCATCCGGTTTTCTTATTTAGACTTAAAATTAAAATTAGCACTTAATTACGTAAAATTTTGAAAAAAATGAATTTGAAATTTTTTTTTCAATTTTTTTTTTCAAAGTTTTGACTTTGAAAATTAATATTTCAAAAACTATTTCTTAGAATAAATTTATTTAAACACAGAATGAAAGAAAAAGTTATTGGCTTTTCAAAAACGTATCGCACAGCATTGTGAATGAAGCCGTTGATTTTAAATAATTTTTTTCCCATTTTAAGTCAGTTTTTTCGAAAATTGCCCCTCCCGGCTAAACGGAGGGGAATAGACCCCCCTCCTATACGATTTTTTTCTTGTCTCAACGCAACCTACACGCCCTAGCATTTTGTCGCATTGCTCATGACTCACCTTGTATAAAACTAGCTGTTTTGGTGAACTTCTTTCCGCAATTTTGGGTTTTTAAGATTTTTTCAATTTTCCAAAATTTAAAACTTTCGGCTCCATTGTGTGAACCTGGTTCAATAAAAATCCAACAAAGAACTCCCAAGCAAGTCGGATAATTATTCAGCCGAGTTATCCGCGTACAAACAGACACCAATTAATTTGTATTTATATAGGTACCTATCTACATAGGTATATAGATTAGGTTATATTACACCTAGAGGTAGGTACCTACATCCAAGATGATACAAGTTCTAAAAACTCAGAGTTGGGCGATTTCGCATGTTTATTAACATACCTATGCCTCCCTGATTCCAAACATCAAAAAATGATCATAGGGCATACCTATATACATAGCTAGGAATGTAAATGCTGCACGACTTTTCTGTTTGGTCATTTTTATTTTTATTCTGAAAACAAAATGTACATAGGTAGGTAGGTTTTCCCACGTGACAATGAAGTGACAATGTTTCAATTGCAAAACAAAAATATACAGTGTTGTGCTGTTGTTTGAAATCTGACAACAACAAAAATCGAAAGGAAATCTCAAATTTCGCACATTACAAATGAACAAGTTACCTTATTCTTCCAACATCCTTACTTGTAAACTCCAAAATTCACCCCTTTGCAATAAACCCTAAAATAATTTTCAAACAGGTCAAATAGTTATATTGACCTACCTCACACTTATCTTACATAAAGCTTCCTAAAAAAAAACTATTTCAATGTACCTACCTACCTACATGTGTAACGTATATTTATGCATGTTCATTTGATGTGTCCTGACCTTCATCAAGATCTCGATCGAATTACAAACGAGTTCACATTTTTTTGTTACTGTTTTTCCAGTTCCAGCAACAGCAAGTGAAAGTGAAGAAAAAAACAACTAAACGAAAAGAGAAAAAAAATGACTCACATTTTAGCTATACCTACTCATGTGTTTTGAAAACAAAATTGAAAAATATCCCTTCACCCTTCCATAAACAGAAAGAATAGAACTCATCATTCCCATTCAAATCGAAAGGATGACAAAACAACAAACCCATTTTGAAAAGAGAACAAGAGTAGTTGAGCGTATCAAAAACAATAATGAAGAGAAAAGAATATCGCACTACCACATTGAAATACGTTTACATGAATTTTAAATTCTATTGTCATGAAGACCCACCCTTAATTACAGCTTGGCTATCTATACAAATGGCTACATTGAATATTTTGGTTAGATGTTGTTTTTTGTTTGAGTATCCTACAGGCTTCCTTAATAGCAAGCACTTCAGCTTGAAATATGCTGGCAGCGTCGGGCAGACGGAACGATTGACTAATTTTAAGTTTGTCGGAGTAAACACTCGCCCCAACTCCTTCAACCATCTTTGAGCCGTCAGTGAAAATTGTGCTGTCATATTCATTTGTCACCATATCGTTTTTCCATTCGTTTCTGGTAGGAAAGAGCACATTGAGACTTTTATCAAAGTCAAGACAAGGGTATTGGTAGTCAATATGGACTTTGGTAGTCAATATGGATTGAGCGAAGATCTATTGGCAACAGTTCTAAAATTTGTCCATGACCATAGGGTCTTTCTGCCCAACAGCTTGCTTCTTTAAGCCTGGTTGCACTGCAGGATACCATGTATTTGATATGAAGGTCCAAAGGCAAAAAATTATGAATACGCTTAAGGCATCGGTTGGGCAAGATCTAATTGCACCTGTGGAACCTATGCTGGCTGTTCTTTGAACAGTTGATAGAGAAAGAGTTTGACCGTTCAACTTTGGTAGCGTGAAGGGGGGTATTTTAGTCCTAGTGGTAAAGAGCATCAATTCTGTTTTGTTTTCGTTGACACCTAGTCCACAGCTAGTAGCCCAGATATCAACTCTTTTCACTTATCACTGTAGGAAACGCCCCTGATGTCATAACCACCAGGTCATCCACATACGCCACCGACTTAACTCCACAGTTGTCCAGTTCACAAAGGATTGTGTCCATGACAAGCAGCCATAGTAAGGGGGATAGAACTCCTCCCTGAGTTGTACCCCTATCTACGAGTTTTATAATGTGGTCGTTACCCAACGTTGCTTGAATGATTCTTGATCTTAACATGGATAAAATCCATTTTGTGATGTAAGCATCAACACCGAACTTGACAAGAGATCCCTGAATCAAATTAGCAAGAACGTTATTGAAATCTCCCTCGACGTCAAGGAAGGTTGCAAGGGTATACTCTTTGTATTGAATTGTTTTTTCAATGGTGCACACTACCTAGCGAAGAGCTGTTTCCGTGGACCTTCCTTTAAGGTAAGCGTGCTGTGATTTGAAAAGAGGATTTCTATCTTAAATCCCTATAATGTATATGTCAATTATTCTTTCCAGTGTTTTCATGACGAGAGAAGTGAGGCTGATGGGCCTAAAGTCTTTTGGGGCTTCGTGCCGTCTCCCCACCTTCGGAATGAAAATAACTTTGAATTGTCTCCACGACTTAGGGACGTAGTCAAACCGGAAGCAATTTGTGAAGAATACTTCTAACCAGGGTACAGCTGTGTTATGCAACTTCTGTAGCACTGTGGGAATAATGCCATCTACACCTGGAAATTTGTATGGGGAGAAGCTATTAATAGACCACGAAATATTTTCCTTGGTAATGATAGTATAAATATTTTCAAAGTGTTCTGACTGAGCACTAAGGGCATTGTCTGTTACTAGGCTGTAATCCTTGCAGCCTTAAAGCTTCTAGAGATTCGGCTGAATCCACTGTCCAAGCACCATCCTCCTTTTTGAGGAGAGAT
Source organism: Baccha elongata (assembly GCA_951217065.1). Classification (NCBI taxonomy): domain Eukaryota; kingdom Metazoa; phylum Arthropoda; class Insecta; order Diptera; family Syrphidae; genus Baccha; species Baccha elongata. The sequence continues at coordinate 2,129,593 of CATNUY010000079.1, forward strand.
GGACAAGAGTGTTGTTTGGACAGTATTTTGCTAGTCTAGCAGAGTCTTTTATATTTTCAATTGATTCACAGTATTCTTTCCAAGCCAGCCTTTTGGCTGAGGATACCGCTTTTTTGTAATCTTTGAGGCAGTCCTTGTACGGTTGCCATTGATTGCTAACGAAACAAATATTGAAGGTTTTTCTTGTAATCTTCCTAAGATTTGAGAGATCTTCATTCCACCATGGGGGAAGGTTTTTTTGCTGTACCTTACTGGACAGGAAGCTTTGAATGCTACATTCAAAGCCATTTCAAAAGTGCTTGCTTTCGCTTCCAGTTCTTCTACGGAATCTAAAACAAGATTCGGTACAGTTCTTTGTTTGGAATTTACAATTTGACTGAATTTATTCCACTCGTCTTTTTTGGGGTTTCTAGACGGGGCAGGGGGCTTAGTGTTAAGACCTAATTCGAAAAGTATATAACTGTGATCGAAAAAAGATCTCAGTGTAGATACTTTCCAGTTTTCCAACCTAACCTGTTCATTATTGTTTGTTAGTGTAACGTCTAGCACATCTTCCCACCCTTCAAACGTATCCGTACTCGGGAAAATGAAGATGGAGATATTGCCTTTGTTACAAATAGACATTTTGTTAGAAATGATAAAATCAAATAAAGACTCACCTCTTCCATTGATTTCGGAACTGCCCCATACTGTGTGCCTGGCATTGGCATCACACCCCAGTATGAGGTTGGTATTGTTGATGTTATGGACCAGGGTGGCAACTTCTTCGGGTGGTGCAATACGATCGTGGGCCATATACGCCGGTCCTACGTATAGTCCACCTACACCTGCTGTCTCCAGTCTACTTTTAAATGTTTTTTAGGAATAATACAAGTGCGAGGGTTACCTTGGTTATTGTTGTTTGAGATGTAGTAGAGATTGTAGAGCTGGTCTTGAAGCCCGCAGATCTTATGGCTTCGAACCCATGGCTCTTGAATGATGCCGAAATCCACATCTTCCTCCCTGAGGAAGATTCTGAGATTGTCTGAAGCACTTTTTGAGTACTTCAGATTAATCTGCGTGAATTTCAGCATTTTTGGTTGTTGTTGCGGCCACTCTCAATGGTTCCAACGTCACGTCGGATGTTTCGACAGCTCCTGTGTTGGCCCCGTTGAGGTGGCAAAATACTCACTTTGGCTTCTCTGATGCCAAAGTTAAGACGGTGAGAATTTGCAATCGATGACCTTCTTGCGTCATCAATCAAAAGCAGGAAGGACATCGTTGACTTGTTGGCATTGGCCCCTTCGGCTTTTATGAAGACCCAGTCGTTCATAGCAACCCCCGGGTTTTGGCGTTTTAGGACTTTGAGAAAGCTCTCACCATCCAACTTTTCCATATAAGGAACCCAAATGCGAGCCTTTGGTCTGGGAATGTCCCTGGCTTGGATTAGCTTGAGCTTCATGCCTTTCCATGAATCACTAATCTTAATAACGCAATTGCCAAGGATTTCCTTTGACAACTGATCCTTGCACTTGATCACCCTATATCCTCTTACCGTCTCAGCAGAGCTGAAGGATGGAGAGGTCCCACGAGTAGTACGGAAAGGAGGTCAGCCCCGGCAGAGCCAATATACCGGGGTAAGGTAAAGAATATTTCGGGCCTTGCCCTATTGAGTAAGTAAAAAAAATAAAAAGATCAAAACAAATACATACATAGATTCTACTATCTCAGAGTATGATGTGATAGTTAACAAAGTAACTGTTGAAGAAAATTTCGAACAAGTAACACACCATAACTTCTATACAATATTTAGAATTAAATATTTTCTACAACTGTCGGTTGATGAAAATACCAAAATTATAACGATAACCTTTTACTTACACGAAGGCTTAAATGCAAGATTATCGTTAAAACTAATTTAGTTTCCAATTTTATGTTTTATTTCACAATTCCTTAAAATTTAATAAATTTAATTAAATTAATTTAATTTCATTACATTTTAATTACTATTTGAACTGCCATAATTTTTATTACCATAAATCGGTATAACTCCCATGCCAATCTAATACATACAAAAAATAAATCGGCTAACTCCAAAACCTGCTGTAATTTTCTAATAGCGTTTTTCGTTTACATCTCAAAGATTTGCCCTCAAAATCAGAAGTGCAAAATGAAACATATTGTGCTGCTTTTGTCGTAGTGTCAAGACAGAGATTAAACACGCATAGGCTGTGTGAATAATATGCCTGCGTTCCAAACGATCATCATACAATCACTAGGATAGCTTTGTTATTAGTATGCTTCAAGCAATAATAAGCCATCATTTATATTGTAAATTTCCATTCAATTACAAGTATCATTATTCATTACCAGGGTTCGGATTTTGAGGCATTTAAAAACCTAAAAAAGGCAAATCAAAATATCGAAAAAGGCAAATTAAAGCCTCAAAAGTGCAAAAAAATTTAAAATTACTTTATAAAAAATAAAAAAAATTTTTTATGGGAACATAATGTATTTAAAAAGTTTCAGCTACAAGGCCTCCAAAAGGTTAAACTTTCTTTCCATATGTGATAAAGCCAGGACCGCCCCAGTTTAAAGTTGCAATATTGATATATTTTAAGCGTTCAAATCACCATTTATTACTTCGTTTATTTTTCTGAATCAGAAGGTACATGATTTGTGTTGACGCATGATAATTCGCGCTAGAAAGTGAAAGATAACAATTTGACGCATTATTATGGTAAGATTATGTGTGCTTTTGATAAAAAAGAGCTTCTTCATCTTTTGCTTCTTTTCTGACGATGCTATGATATCGAATTGGGCCGCAATTCTACCAGTTCGCTGCTTAACCAAAGCCACTGCTTGTGGGGCCTGCCTGGTTGACTTCATGTTCATGTCCATGTTTGAGGACAACTCAATATATGTCATTTTGTTTATTTGATCCATTTAATACAAATAAAATAAAAAAGGTGAAAATGGGGGAAAAGGCAAAAAAGGCATTTAAAATAAAAAAGGGAAAAAAGGCAAAAGAAGGCATTTGCCAAAGAATCCGAACCCTGTTCATTACCATTGTTTATTTACTTGAACATTTGTACAAAATCGTTAAAAAATTGTGAGATTTATGAAAAATATTATGAATTTGAGTGCAATAATATACCTATACCGTCCAAAAAGGTGAACCAATACAAAGTTATCCAATAGTTTTAGAATAAAAAAGAACGCACAAGCAAAAATCCGCCATTAAAATGTTTTCATGTGCCAGTGTTTAGATCAAAACTCTTAAATTTGGGAGATCACTTCTTTCCTGTTAAGATTTGTTTTTTTTTCCCTCTTTTCATTTAAATGAAACACCAAAATTGCAAAAAGATCAAATCTTTTGAAGGAAAGAACAAATTTTTTCGTAATGAAAAACGCTATAAAGAAACCACTAAAACGAATAAAATATAATTTTGAAATAATAGATTTTAATAATAATGTTCTAATGACATTTATTTTTTTTAGAATCATGCGTTTTAAATAAATGGGACGGTTTTTAGAGTCTCCTGTAAAGTTTGCTAATATGGAGTTAGCTGATTTGCGATTTAAGGTATCGATATGTATATCTCCAACACCAATTTTGAAAATATTTGGCATTCTTATAGAGCTCAATACCAGCTTTCACTCGATATCGATCTCACCTGTGTACGCATTAGGGCCCAGTTTTCATACAAAAGTGGGACATCTCCTTTTTGTATAGAGAAAAGTCGAAAGTCGACTAATGCGTTGTTTTAGTGGTCTTAAACCATCTTGGCATGATTGCCTTTCTAACTAAACAGATTTGAGGCTCATTGGTTTGCTATATAACGGACATAAAAACACAGAAACATTTTTTGTGTTTTATATACATGTTAGAGCATAAGCAAAATGAAAAAAAAAGAAGGTAGGTATACCTTGAAAAGAACGAAGCAAGAATGTGTTTTTTCTTTTTCAACCCCTAATACTGCGGTATTTTTACCTCACTCTTTTAAGGGTGAATTATTGAGCTTTGTTTACCCCTTCGAGGTATATACGTAAAAGAGAAACGTGGTCTGTGATCATTCGGTTGAAGTGCGCCGGAGTGATTGGAGTGCGATCGATGCACCACAGATAATACAAAAAAAAAAAGAAGCAAAATTGGAGTGTTCTATTATCAGAAGCGAGATAGACTTGTGTCCGCGTCCGATTCAACGAAAAAAATTCACGTAGCTACCTTAATCCTGGCAGTTTCTTTTTAAATGCGTATAAAAAAAAACACGGTACCTAGTCCTACATCGTTGTGATCTTGATTCGTGTGCGTGTGTGTCTGAGATGGTGCTGCGAAAAATAATATCCCCATACATACTGTTGCGGGTTTGTTTCAGTTATGTGTGTGCATTGTCAGAGACTGGTGGATCTTTGAAAAATAAATACATAATCTTGTGTTTAAACTATTGTGTGTTTGTCTTTTATGAGCCTGGTGCTACGAAAAATAAATTGGCCATACATACTTTACGGGTTCGTTTTAATCATTGTGTGTTGTGTGTGCCTTGTCTGATTTGGGCTGTACGAAAAGTGAATTCCCCATAGATACTTTTGCTGTTGGTTTTAATTATTGTGTGCGTGCCTTGGGTGAGTCTGACACGAAAAATAAATTCTCCATATATATTTTTTCGTGTTGTTTTTAATTATTGTGTGTGTGCCTTGTCAGAGTCTGGTTCTATCTATGCGAAAAAAGATTTCCCCATACATTCTGTTACGGGTTTGTTTCAATTGTGTGTGTGCCTTGTCATCCTCCTGCGGATTAGATTTAATTGTGTGTGTGTGCTACGAAGCCAAACAATACAGTTTACAATTTTGACATCGTACCAAGAGTCTAAGCTGCTCTATTGGGTAAGGGAAAACTCTGGTATGTGTAGAATGGGTATGTATGTATGTATATGTAATTATGTATGTATACATTTATTTAGTATGATCTACTATTTTCTACTACAAAAAATTGTATACACAGTTTCGTAAATTCAACTAATACTTAAAGTATACTGTACATTTTTGAAAAAGATTATATAAAATTAAAATAATATACAAAAATCATTCAAATTTAATTTACTATATATTAGATTTAATCATCATCATCATCATCGGCTCGACAACCGGGGTCCGGTCCTGGCCTCCTTCAACAAGTCTCTCCACCTATCCCGGTCTCGAGCCGACACCATCCAGTTGCGCACCCCAAGGCTCCGGGCGTCCTGGTCTACGCCATCTCTCCAGCGCAAGCATGGTCTACCACGCTGTCGTCTGCCATAGAATGTACCACAAAGAACTTTCCGAGCAGGTTCCTCTTCGCTCATGCGAGCTAGGTGCCCTGCCCACCGAAGTCTACCGAGCCTAATTTTTGTCACGATATCTGCTTCAAGGTAGATTGCGTACAATTCATGATTGTACCGTCTCCGGAATCGTCCTTCCTCACATATGGGGCCAACAATTCTCCTTAAGACTTTTCTCTCGAACGCGGCTAAGAGGTCAGAGTGCCTTTTGCTAAGCACCCAAGTCTCGGATCCATATGTGAGTACTGGCAGGACCATGGTCCTGTACAGCAGTAGTTTTGAAGTTATGGTGAGATTTCTGGATTTGAAGAGCTTTGACAGGCTGTAGTAGGCTCTGTTGGATTTGAGAAGCCGCCCGCGTATTTCTTCTTCTATATTGTTATCGGCTGCTACTATTGACCCAAGGTATTTAAAGGATTGCACCACTTCAAATTCGTGCTCCGCTACCTTGATTGTTTGACCAACTGTTCCTCTCGCATTCGACGCCACCATGTACTTTGTTTTACCTTCACTAATGTGCAGCCCCAGATTTTGTGCCGCCTGCTCGATCTGGATGAAGGAATCGTGTACAGCTTGCTCGGTTCTTCCGATGATGTCGATGTCGTCTGCGTAAGCCAGTATCTGGCTGGACCTGTTGACGATGGTCCCTCTTGTTGCCGTGCCAGAGTCACGGATTGCTTTCTCCAACGCCAGGTTGAAGAGGAGGCAGGCCAAACCATCCCCTTGTCGGAGTCCATTAAAGATGTTGATTGGTCTGGATAGCAATCCGGCTATTTTTACTTGGCTTGTTACGTTGGTCATGGTCAACCTACATAGTTGTGTCAATTTATTTGGGATGCCGAATTCTCTCATGGCTTTGTAAAGTTCTACCCTGGCTATGCTATCATAGGCGGCCTTAAAGTCTATAAACAGACATTTTTCCATCGCCTGTCTAAGGGTAAAGATCTGATCAGTTGTTGATTTGCCTGGAATGAAACCAATTGTCCGATGATGGTTTTAGCGTATGGGGTTATCCGGTCTTGTAGGATAGAGGAGAGTATCTTATAGGCGGTACTCAACAACGTGATACCTCTATAGTTGCTGCACGTTGTGACATCTCCTTTCTTATGTATGGGGCATATTATACCTTTTCGCCAGTCTTCTGGCATTTCTTCATGCTCCCACACGTGCACTATAATATCATGAATTGCCTGACATAGAGCTGGCCCACCGTGTTGAAATAATTCGGCTGGTATACCATCAGCTCCCGGGGCTTTGTTTTTCTTTAGCCGGTCTATAGCCTTCTCAACCTCTTCTATGCTTGGTGACGGCAACATAGGGTATTCGTCTTTGAAGCAGTGGAGCCTCCACTTCTCCAGTGAGTTGACCATTTAGCAATTCATTAAAGTACACTTCCCATCGCTCCAGTATCCTTTTGGATCGGTGATCAGATTTCCCTCTCCGTCCTTGCAGTATGTGCAGCGTGGTGTGTACTGCGTCATGTTTCGGTCGGATTGGTAGAACTTCCGCGCTTGGTGCGGACCTCGCTCTCGGCTTTTTTCTATTTCACAGATTAAGTTCTTCTCCCAGGCTGATTTTTTCTGTCTGTGAAGCCGTTTTTCTATTCTTCTGAGCTCTTTATATTCTTCTTCGCGTGCCCGCGTTCTATGAGATTGTTGCATTGCTCAAAACGCAACATTCTTACTTTCAGTCGCTAGCTTGCATTCATCATCAAACCAATCGTTCCGATTTCTACGACTGCTGCCTAAGATGGAGTTGGCAGTACTAATGACAGTATTCTTAAGGCATGTCCACTTCTCATCTACGCCCAGCATACTGGCTCCAGGACTTACTCTCCCTAAATCAAGTGATTCTAGGGCGAGTCCTAACGCATTACCATCGTCAACAGGTCCAGCCAGATACTGGCTTACGCAGACGACATCGGCATCATCGGAAGAACCGAGCAAGCTGTACACGATTCCTTCATCCAGATCGAGCAGGCGGCACAAAATCTGGGGCTGCACATTAGTGAAGGTAAAACAAAGTACATGGTGGCGTCGAATGCGAGAGGAACAGTTGGTCAAACAATCAAGGTAGCGGAGCACGAATTTGAAGTGGTGCAATCCTTTAAATACCTTGGGTCAATAGTAGCAGCCGATAACAATATAGAAGAAGAAATACGTGGGCGGCTTCTCAAATCCAACAGAGCCTACTACAGTCTGTCAAAGCTCTTAAAATCCAGAAATCTCACCATAACTTCAAAACTACTGCTGTACAGGACCATGGTCCTGCCAGTACTCACATATGGATCCGAGACTTGGGTGCTTAGCAAAAGGCACTCTGACCTCTTAGCCGCATTCGAGAGAAAAGTCTTAAGGAGAATTGTTGGCCCCATATGTGAGGAAGGACGATTCCGGAGACCGCACAATCATGAGTTGTACGCAATCTACCTTGAAGCAGATATCGTGACAAAAATTAGGCTCGGTAGACTTCGGTGGGCAGGGCAACTAGCTCGCATGAGCGAAGAGGAACCTGCTCGGAAAGTTCTTTGCGGTACATGCTATGGCAGACGACAGCGTGGTAGACCATGCCTGCGCTGGAGAGATGGCGTAGACCAGGACGCCCGGAGCCTTGGGGTGCGCAACTGGATGGCGTCGGCTCGAGACCGGGATAGGTGGAGAGACTTGTTGAAGGAGGCCAGGACCGGACCCCGGTTGTCGAGCCGATGATGATAATGAACAGAATTCAAAATGAGTTTTGATAATCGTGTTGTATATATTTACCGCACATATTGTTGATATTTGTTTTCGTATTCTTTTTAAAAATCCGATTTTCTTTGATATTTTGTTTAATGAAGATTTAGTGTCCAAAATAAATTTGCTTCATAGTTAACTGTCTTGTTTTGTTTTTTTTTTGTGTTTTTGTGTATTGTGATGGCTGGTAAGTTCAGTGTTCATTATAGCAACATTCGTGGGCTTAGGAAAAATTTCCATGCTGCGTACGTTCATACTGTTTTGAACAGGCCAGCTATTTTGGCACTAAGCGAAACTCAGGTTGGTGAAACCACTGACCACTCGGAATTCAATCTTTACGGTTATAGCTTAGTGCCTTTATTCTTTTCTCACCATGGTCTAGCCGTATATGTACGGAATGATGTTGCCTATCAACTTCTACCACAATATGGTCAGTGCACCAACACAAATTTTAAATAAATGTGGTTTAAATTCACCGTCCAAAGGCGCATCATTCACACATGTTTTATTTATCGTAGCCCAAGTTTGGATAGTAATTCGACTTCCAAAGAATTCGATGCGCTGTCCGACTCTATCCATAGAATTGTATCCCACTTTCCGCACAGTGAGATCGTTGTTACGGGCGATTTCAATGTTCACAATTCTTCGTGGCTGCGCTATTCTGGTCAGACAACACCCGAAGGAAGGTATGTCGAAATTTTTGCTGAGTTAAACCACCTGACTCAGTTAGTTGATGAGCCAACTCGGATTCCTGACGTTGCAGGTCAGTCCGCCAACACCCTAGACTTGTTTCTTACCTCTGATCCTAATAAATATACGATAGGTGTATTACCGCCTCTAGGCACATCAGACCATTGTGCCATATCTGCTAATTTCTCATGCCAAAAAACCCCAGTTAAAGAGAAAAACCCTACGAGAACCGTATGGCAATATGAGAAAGCCAATTGGAACGGTCTCAACGACTTCTTCAGGAACTTTAACTGGTCACTATGCTTCCTCGATAGTGACGTGGATTCCAGCACAGATATGGTTACAAACTTAATTCTTTTAGGAATGAGAAATTTTATCCCGAATAGGGTAAAATCTATCAAATCTAAAGAGAACTCATGGTTTGATTCGAGCTGTAAAGAGGTTATTAGGATCAAAGATGTAAGTTTCCGAATTTATAAAGCCAACCCTAATGAGGAAAACCGGAATAAGTTCAAACAAGCTAGAAAGAATTCTAACGGACATATTCGACGCATTAAATTTTTGCATGACCAGAAATTAAGGCAAAAAATTCTACAATGTCCCAAAAATAGTAAAAATTTCTGATCATTTGTAAAAAATGTGCACAACACTACGTCATCGTCAGTTCCTACGCTCGTTTCCAATGACACTCCTTTTGTAAGCTCGATTGATAAAGCCAATCTGCTTGCAGCTCAGTTTTCTGTTAATTCGATGCTGCCAATGAGTGACATGACTCCTCCTGTACTTCAAAGCGTAAACGATTCTATGGGACGAATCTTCTTTCGCACTCGTTCAGTTGCTAGAGTCCTAAAAGATCTTGACATTCACAAATCCGCTGGCCCGGATAGTATCCCCGCTATTGTTCTGAAGAGGTGCTCTTCAACGCTGGCAAAACCACTGCGTAAGCTTTTCCATCTGTCCTATTCTACTGGTCTCTTTCCGAGTGGATGGAAAACTGCATTTGTCCAGCCTGTCCCTAAAAAAGGTGAATCCTCCTCCCCCTCTAACTATCGTCCAATTGCACTTACGTCCCTTCTTTCCAAGGTCATGGAAACGCTGATCAATTTTCAGCTTAAGAAATATCTTGAAGAACGGAAGCTTCTTATGACCGGCAGTATGGCTTTCGTTGCAATAGGTCCACTGGTGATCTCATGGTTTATCTCACTGAACAGTGGAATAAATTTTACATCGTTTTGGAGAAAGTAAGATTATTGCACTTGATATTTCAAAGGCATTTGATAGAGTTTGGCATCAAGCTCTCTTATCGAAAATGCGTGCTTTTGGTATTGATGAATTTCTTCTTTGCTTCTCAAGTAGTATTGGACGGGTTCAAATCTGATATCCACAAAATAAATGCTGGTGTGCCCCAGGGCTCCGTTTTGTCTCCGACGCTCTTCCTTATTTTTATAAATGATCTTTTGTCTGAAACTTCTAACCCACTACATTGTTTCGCTGATGACAGTACCCTCTGCTTTTCATATTCGTTTTTAGATTCTCATCCTTGTTCTTCGGATGTGGACTACCAACGGCAGCGTATGATAAGCTCATTAAATTCTAATCTTGACGGCATTGTTCAATGGGGATTTAAAAACCGTGTAGAATTTAATGCTTCGAAAATGCTCCCAGGTAAACCCTAAAGATCTCAGACCAGTTAGCCTATCATTGTTCCTTCTCAAAACTCTAGAGAGATTGATCGATATCCATCTGCGTAATGCTATAGATCCTAATCTGGTATCTACAACACGCACAACACGCTTATTGTAAAGGAAAATCGGTAGAAACGGCTTTACATACACTGGTACGTACTATCGAATACTCACTACATCATAAAGAGTACACTCTAGTCGCATTTCTCGATATTGAAGGCGCCTTCAATAATGTCAGCTATCGAGCAATCACAATGTCACTGAAGAAATAGGTATACATGGTTCACTGAATGACCTAATTAATCTTATGCTAGAAAGTAGAATTATAAATTCATCCTTAGGTGGCACTCATGAAAGAAGATCTGTCAGCAGAGGTACACCTCAAGGCGGAGTCCTTTCCCCACTTCTATGGAACATAGTCGTAAATGATGTGTTAGAAAGCCTAGAAAAAGAAGGTTTCAAAGTGATCGCGTATGCCGACGATGTTGCCATTGCAATATCGGGAAAACATGCTCAAATTCTCGTTGAATTAATGCAAAATGCTCTAAATGTTATGCTCAAATGGGCAGAAAAATGCGGACTGGGCATAAACCCAAACAAAACTGAACTTGTCCTCTTCACCAGAATTTTTAAAATTCCCCAAATAAGTCCCCCATCAATTATGGGAACTCCACTAAGTTTTTCAGATGAAGCTAAATATCAAGGTCTTATCCTGGACAAAAAACTACATTGGAAAGCAAATATACAAGAAAGAGTTAGGAAAGCCACAGTAGCACTCTTCTCTTGCAAAAAAGCTATCGGAAATAAATGGGGCTTATCCCCATACATAACCCACTGGCTCTACACAGCGGTCATCAGACCGATACTAACTTACGGGGTAGCAGTATGGTGGACTGCCCTAGACAAAGTTACATATCGTGACAAGTAAAGTAAAGTCCAACGGTCAGCCTGTATGTGTATTAGCGGAGCTCTCCGTTCGACACCTTCAGCTGCTCTTGATATTCTACTTAATCTCATACCCCTTGATATTTTCAGCAAACAAACAGCCGCAAGCACAGCCGTTCGTCTAAAAGCCATCTCTCAATGGACCGATAACTCAATTGGTCACTCCATTATTCTGAAAGCATTCGGACCAAAATTAAGTCACTCCGACTACTCTATACCCCAGCTAGTTTTTGACAAGAATTTTCAAGTCACCATCCCACCAAGATCCACTTGGGAAAATGAGAGATTTTTGAAAGATGAATCAGTTCATTTTTATACTGATGGCTCAAAAACTAAAGATGGGGTTGGTGGTGGCGTGTACTCAGACAGACTAAATTTAAGTCTCTCCTTCCGTCTCCCTGACCATTGTAGTGTGTTCCAAGCGGAAATTCTGGCGATTAAAGAGGTATTATCCTGGTTAAAGGAAAACGTGATATCTGCATCGGATATCCGTATATTTTCAGACAGTCAGGCAGCCCTTAAATCAATCAGTGCTGTTTCCACAAACTCAATAACTGCCCGCGACTGTCGATCATCTCTCATGGAGATGGCAGAACAGTTCAACATTCACCTTTTCTGGGTGCCGGGACACAGAGACATTGAGAGAAACTGCAAAGCCGATGAACTCGCCAGAAATGGAACCCTATTGCCGGTTTAACCTAACAAGGTGAATATTGGTATACCTTTCGCTACAAGCAAACTCATGCTAAAACTAAATGCCATAGAGAAAACAAATTTATCATTTGTAAAAAATGTGCACAACACTACGTCATCGTCAGTTCCTACGCTCGTTTCCAATGACACTCCTTTTGTAAGCTCGATTGATAAAGCCAATCTGCTTGCAGCTCAGTTTTCTGTTAATTCGATGCTGCCAATGAGTGACATGACTCCTCCTGTACTTCAAAGCGTAAACGATTCTATGGGACGAATCTTCTTTCGCACTCGTTCAGTTGCTAGAGTCCTAAAAGATCTTGACATTCACAAATCCGCTGGCCCGGATAGTATCCCCGCTATTGTTCTGAAGAGGTGCTCTTCAACGCTGGCAAAACCACTGCGTAAGCTTTTCCATCTGTCCTATTCTACTGGTCTCTTTCCGAGTGGATGGAAAACTGCATTTGTCCAGCCTGTCCCTAAAAAAGGTGAATCCTCCTCCCCCTCTAACTATCGTCCAATTGCACTTACGTCCCTTCTTTCCAAGGTCATGGAAACGCTGATCAATTTTCAGCTTAAGAAATATCTTGAAGAACGGAAGCTTCTTATGACCGGCAGTATGGCTTTCGTTGCAATAGGTCCACTGGTGATCTCATGGTTTATCTCACTGAACAGTGGAATAAATTTTTACATCGTTTTGGAGAAAGTAAGATTATTGCACTTGATATTTCAAAGGCATTTGATAGAGTTTGGCATCAAGCTCTCTTATCGAAAAAAAATGCGTGCTTTTGGTATTGATGAATTTCTTCTTTGCTTCTCAAGTAGTATTGGACGGGTTCAAATCTGATATCCACAAAATAAATGCTGGTGTGCCCCAGGGCTCCGTTTTGTCTCCGACGCTCTTCCTTATTTTTATAAATGATCTTTTGTATGAAACTTCTAATCCACTACATTGTTTCGCTGATGACAGTACCCTCTGCTTTTCATATTCGTTTTTAGATTCTCATCCTTGTTCTTCGGATGTGGACTACCAACGGCAGCGTATGATAAGCTCATTAAATTCTAATCTTGACGGCATTGTTCAATGGGGATTTAAAAACCGTGTAGAATTTAATGCTTCGAAAATGCTCCCAGGTAAACCCTAAAGATCTCAGACCAGTTAGCCTATCATCGTTCCTTCTCAAAACTCTAGAGAGATTGATCGATATCCATCTGCGTAATGCTATAGATCCTAATCTGGTATCTACAACACGCACAACACGCTTATTGTAAAGGAAAATCGGTAGAAACGGCTTTACATACACTGGTACGTACTATCGAATACTCACTACATCATAAAGAGTACACTCTAGTCGCATTTCTCGATATTGAAGGCGCCTTCAATAATGTCAGCTATCGAGCAATCACAACGTCACTGAAGAAACTAGGTATACATGGTTCACTGAATGACCTAATTAATCTTATGCTAGAAAGTAGAATTATAAATTCATCCTTAGGTGGCACTCATGAAAGAAGATCTGTCAGCAGAGGTACACCTCAAGGCGGAGTCCTTTCCCCACTTCTATGGAACATAGTCGTAAATGATGTGTTAGAAAGCCTAGAAAAAGAAGGTTTCAAAGTGATCGCGTATGCCGACGATGTTGCCATTGCAATATCGGGAAAACATGCTCAAATTCTCGTTGAATTAATGCAAAATGCTCTAAATGTTATGCTCAAATGGGCAGAAAAATGCGGACTGGGCATAAACCCAAACAAAACTGAACTTGTCCTCTTCACCAGAATTTTTAAAATTCCCCAAATAAGTCCCCCATCAATTATGGGAACTCCACTAAGTTTTTCAGATGAAGCTAAATATCAAGGTCTTATCCTGGACAAAAAACTACATTGGAAAGCAAATATACAAGAAAGAGTTAGAAAAGCCACAGTAGCACTCTTCTCTTGCAAAAAAGCTATCGGAAATAAATGGGGCTTATCCCCATACATAACCCACTGGCTCTACACAGCGGTCATCAGACCGATACTAACTTACGGGGTAGCAGTATGGTGGACTGCCCTAGACAAAGTTACATATCGTGACAAGTAAAGTAAAGTCCAACGGTCAGCCTGTATGTGTTTTAGCGGAGCTCTCCGTTCGACACCTTCAGCTGCTCTTGATATTCTACTTAATCTCATACCCCTTGATATTTCAGCAAACAAACGGCCGCAAGCACAGCCGTTCGTCTAAAAGCCATCTCTCAATGGACCGATAACTCAATTGGTCACTCCATTATTCTGAAAGCATTCGGACCAAAATTAAGTCACTACGACTACTCTATACCCCAGCTAGTTTTTGACAAGAATTTTCAAGTCACCATCCCACCAAGATCCACTTGGGAAAATGAGAGATTCTTGAAAGATGAATCAGTTCATTTTTATACTGATGGCTCAAAAACTAAAGATGGGGTTGGTGGTGGCGTGTACTCAGACAGACTAAATTTAAGTCTCTCCTTCCGTCTCCCTGACCATTGTAGTGTGTTCCAAGCGGAAATTCTGGCGATTAAAGAGGTATTATCCTGGTTAAGGGAAAACGTGATATCTGCATCGGATATCCGTATATTTTCAGACAGTCAGGCAGCCCTTAAATCAATCAGTGCTGTTTCCACAAACTCAATAACTGCCCGCGACTGTCGATCATCTCTCATGGAGATGGCAGAACAGTTCAACATTCACCTTTTCTGGGTGCCGGGACACAGAGACATTGAGAGAAACTGCAAAGCCGATGAACTCGCCAGAAATGGAACCCTATTGCCGGTTTAACCTAACAAGGTGAATATTGGTATACCTATCGCTACAAGCAAACTCATGCTAAAACTAAATGCCATAGAGAAAACAAATTTAAGGTGGACAAACACTCCTACCTGCGTAGCGACAAAGCAAATCTGGCCAAAATTAGATCAGAAACGTACTAAATGTTTGTTATCTATGAGCAGATTACATCTTAGCTCCGTAATTGGTGTCATAACCGGACACTGCCTCATAGGAAGACACGCCATAAGACTTGGCGTATTCTCTAATGATTTTTACAGAAGCTGCATAGACGAGGAGGAGGAGGAGACTATCACCCATCTTCTCTGTTCATGCCCAGCTCTCTACAAAAGACGTAAATTACACCTGGGTAATTTCTTTTTCGACGATCCTAGCGATTTGTCGAACGTAGATATTCTATCTTTACATCGCTTCTTAAGAAGCTCCAACTGGTTTAATTAAAGAGGTACTCCCTCGCTCAATTCGTGGTATCACAACGGACCTATCTGTGATCTAAATGTGTCAGTAGTCTTCCTGACAGCCACATAAACCTAACCTAACCTAATGCTTCGAAAACTCAATGCTGCCTACTGTCGCAAAAGCGTAACCCTCCCCCAATGCCACTTTCCATGGGTGGTACTTGCATCGAGGAGATTGAACTACTATCGGTCCTAGGTATGTGCATCACAAACCACTTGCTGTGGAGTGATCATATACTTGACATCGCCAAAAATGCTGCTGAGTGTTTAGGTTTTCTCCGACGATGCAAGAATTTTTTTTACCCCTTCTGATCTGGCTACAATTTACAAAGCTTTTATTCGTCCCAAACTTGAGTATAACTCTCATATTTGGGCTGGAGCCCCAATAACGTACTTGAGTCTTCTGGATAGGATTGAAAAAAGAGCTCTAAAAATGATAGGAGATCGTTCTCTTACTGAGACATTTGCTTCTCTTGAACACCGCCGCAAGGTCTCATGCCTGTCATTGTTTTATCATTATTTTTATAAACAATGCTCTAGTGAAATAGCCAGTTGCATTCCTCCTCTAAACAATTCAACCGTAATACCCATACTGCTAGGAATGCCCATCAGTTTACCCTTGAGCCCAATTTCGGACGTACTGTTAAGTACAGAGATTCTTTTTTTAGCCGCACTACGCGAATGTGGAATGCTATACCAGACACAGTATTTCCCACTCATTACAGTCTGCAGACATTCAAAACCAATGTGCATCGGTTTCTCCTTTCTAATCCTATCCTCATTTCCTAATTGCTCGCACTGTGTTTAATCATTATAAGGGTATTCATAACCCCTTTAGTGCGCGCTCAATATAAAAAAAAAAAAAAAAATATATTATATATATATTCAAAGTGATTGTTAAAGTTTAAATATTTATCTATTATAACACCGAGGTATTTTATATATTGAACTTGTATTTTGGTATTTTGTGCGGCATCAAAACTGAAGTTGAACATTTTGTTAAATTTAAAACAGTAAACGATAGATTGGTTGTGCAAATTATTAGCAATAATATAAAGCATTTTATTATTCCGGTATATCTTAACTGCAATAACTGGCAGAATGATTTTGACAATCTTTGTACCTTTATGAAAAACGCTTCCTTAGAAAATACAATGATACTTGGAGATTTTAATGCGCGAATCGGTGATTATCAAAACTCTTCTGCTCACAGTTTTCAAGATCAGTCTTACCCTGAAGCAAATAGGTTATCTAAAGACGTGACTACAAACCGAAATGGTAGACTTTTAGCGGAATTTTTTGAAGACTTTGGTCTGTTTCTACTTAATGGGGTTAGCAATGGGGACAAGAATGGTGAGCTCACTTTCATTTCCGGTCAAGGCCAGTCAGTTATCGACTTGTGTGCAATTACTGGGGAATGGTCTAGAGCTGTTGAGGATTTTCAAGTACTGGTGGCTACTTTCTCAGCGCACATGCCAATTTTAGTAAAAGCACGGTTTTACGAGGAGGTGAACAACGGACGATCGGATAATTTCCGCAAGCTAAGGTGGAATGAAAACAAAACTCTCCGCTACAAAGCACAATTAAGTCAGCATTGCGAGCTACTTCCACTTCAGTCATCGTGCAATGTCGAACAAATTGAAGACAACATCACAAATGTTATTTATGCATCGGTACCATCAGTAAGCAATAACTTTTCACTCGTACCTAAAAGTAAATGGTTTGATATTGAATGCTCTAATCTTCGCAAACTCTCGTTCAAATACCTTAAGCTATTCCGTTTGACAAATACCTCATCTTCTAAAAAATTATACCTTAATGCGAATAAAAACTTCAAAGAATTATGCTTTGTCAAAAAACTACTTTATCTTAAAAATACTGCAGAACAGCTTCAGCTATGCAAAAACTCTAGGGAATTCTGGTGCAATGCTCGTGAGTTGGGAGGCCAGAGCCGAAGTTCAAGTATTTCTCTCCAAGCCGAGTCTTTAGCAGAATACTTTAAAACTTTATTGTCAGCTAATGAGAATCTTCACAAATTTAGCTACGCAATGCAGGATGTTTGCTTATCCGAACTCGACGCCGATATAACACTAAGTGAACTTGAAGCTACGTTAGCAAAAATGAAGAATAATAAAGCGCCTGGTAGTGATGGCATTCCAGTCGAATTTTTTAAAAATGGAGTTCTCCAGCTCAAAAAGTATATCGTCGATTTCTGTAATCTTATTTATAATACTCATTGTATACCTCCTAGTTTCACAAAATCAATAATTTTTGCAATCTTTAAAAAGGGGGATTCTAGCTGTCCTGAAAATTATAGAGGCATTTCCATTCTTACGTCACTTAGAAAAATATTCGCTACGATTCTTTATGGAAGAATTTCTAACTGGATAGAAGATAACAATCGCCTCAGTTTATTTCAAGCGGGCTTTCGTTCAGGTTTCTCAACTACGGACCACATATTTGCTTTGACAAGCATCGCCAGGAAATACATTAATTTAAACAAAAAACTATATGTTTGCTTTGTAGATTTTAAAGCTGCTTTTGATAGAGTAAACAGGCAGGCATTGATTTATAAATTAGCCTCGCTAGGATTATCGAGAAAATTCCTTACGCTATATGAAAATTTTCTTTCTTCATCAAAGGCAAGGGTTTGGGATGGTGTCAAGTTTTCGGAATGGTTCGAAACGTCTGCAGGAGTCCCGCAAGGCTGCATATTAAGCCCTATTTTGTTCGCATTGTTCATCGATGATATAGTTGACATTCTTCCTGGTGGAGTAACATTTGCAGGACATCTCATCAAGGTCCTGCTTTACGCAGATGATCTGGTACTGATTGCGGATAAGCCTTTTTCACTTCAACTTCAAATTAATAAGCTTCAAGCCTACTGCGAATCATGGGATCTGTGTATTAACATTAATAAAACAAAGGTAATGGTTTTTGAGAGCCGTCAAAGAACAAGACTTGCGGAAGAAGCCTGGCATCTTAATAATGAGCAGATTGAGATAGTGCGCGAATTTAAATACCTCGGAGTTTTGCTGGCCTCTAATTTAAGCTTTAGCAAGCATGCCAAAGAAAAAAGCTGTGAAGCAAAATTGGCACTTAACATGATGTGGTCTAAATTCTTTGCTAATCAAAATATTGATCTTTCATCGAAATACAAAGTTTTCAACGCTACAGTAAATACCTGTCTTTGCTACGGAGTGCAAGCATTTGGAGTTTTCCCCTTTGAAGAATTCGAAGTTGTGCAAAGGTATTTTTTCAAACGTATATTTCGATTACCCAACTCAACTCCGACCTATGCTATTCATGTAGAGTCTGGTTTGGCTCCTATTTTCATTCAGAATCTTAAATCTCATTCAGACTATTTAATTAGAGTTATGGAAAGGAGTGGAAACAGTCTACATAAAGCAATAATGGTAAGGTTACTACAGTCCAATGCTTCTCCCTTTAGGGAATGGAATCAGTTAGCGTTATCTCACGATATTTCTGTGAGGCTATTAGAAACTAACGTCTCCAATTGGAAGGTTATATTCGCGAACATCATAGCCAAAGTCGATGAAAAAATATACGACCAACATTTAACTAGGGCCTTAACGTCAAGTTCCAGACTGTTTTATAAAAACCTGAACCACCAAATGTATACCGATGAAAATTACTTTAGCTCAAATTACTCTCCTCAAATTATAAGTACTATTTTTAGAGCTAGGGTTGAAATTCTTAGTCTCAATTTCATACCACACAGAACAGATTTACAACCGATTTGTAGCCTATGCAACAGAAGAGAATCAGAAAACGTGTACCACTTTATTGCCATTTGCCCTATCCTGCAAGAAATCAGACGGTTGTACTTTCAAGAAAGTTTTCTGTCTTTAAATAGTTTCTATCAAATACTTAATGGTCAGAGGGGCTGGTTCAATTTATATAAATTCTGTGACCATGCCATGGCATATCGCAACAGCTTCTAATATCTTTTAAAAGCACTCATAATCTCCTGTCAGTTACGGTTTTTTTTTTATTTTAAATATCTATTTTATGTTTCAAATCATTTAAAAATTGTTATATTTGGATTTGGTGTTTTTTTTCAAATTGTTCAAAACACACGTTTTTATGTTGCAAATCATTAAAATTGTTATCTCTGTTGTTTTAAATTGCTCAAAAACACAACCTTTTATGTTGCAAATCATTAAAATTGTCATATAACCTAAAATTTTAAAATTTAGATTCACCACTTTTAGGTTTACTAATCTTTTCTTCTTTGAGGTTTTTAAAGTGCTCTAAAAACACAATATTCTAGGTTTCAAAATCGTTAAAATTTTTATATGAATTTTAAAACAAAAAAATTAAAACGACCATTTTAGGTTTTAAATCATTTAAACTATGTAGTTATCTTTTATGTTCTAAATTGTTCCAAAATACTTGTTCTTTTTCTTGAAAATCCTTAAAATTGTAAATTTTTTTATCGAAATTTTAAATCACCTATGTATTTGGTATTTAAATTATGTAGAATCTTAAGATTTTTGCGTTGCAAATTATCATAATTGTAAATTATTTATTTATTAATATTGAATTATTTATTTCTCAAATTGTGAACTTGATTATCTTACTTATTATATAAATAAGATTTTGTATTACATTTCTTTTTTCAAATATTGTATGTATATATTTTTAATGTCATATCCGGCAGACGGCACTTTCGCCATGTTCGTATTTCTGAAACAAAAATATTGTATTATTTTTTTTCATAAAATAAAGAAAATTAACTAACTACTTAACTAACTAACTATATTGAACTTGTTCATTTTGATTATTATTTATTTGTATGTTTGTTGTGTAGTCACCATTTAAAACCATACACTTTGTTTTATTTACTTTTATTTTAAGTTTATTCATGTCCAAACACAAACTTTAACCAAATCGTAGTTTAATTGTTCAGTTATTGAATCTAAATTCTTCCCGGAAACAAACAAAAGTGCGTCATCAGCGAACAATGAAATAATAGTGCAGTAATTTATTATTTTACTTATATCATTGATGTAAATTAAGAATAAAAGTGGACCTAATATTGAATATTGTCCCTTGGGGTACACCGATTGAAGTACTTTCGCTGGTCGAGAAGTACTCCCGATCATAGTTCTTTGTATTCTCTCACTTAAATACGTTTCAAAGCATTTTAATTCTTTATTTTCTAATACCGTATTTGTTCAATTTTATAAGCAGTAACGTTCTGTCAATTGTTTCAAAAGCTTTTTGAAAGTCTTAAAACATTGAAATAATTTTATTTTTGTTGTGTTGTTGATTTTTTAAGGTCATAATCAGCCAGTTGAGAGCAGTTTCACCAGAGTGGTCAGATCGAAATCCTGATTGATTTTGTATAAGGATATTATTATTTGAAACATATTTAAAGAGTTGCTCATTAGCCACATTTTTTTCAAAGATAGTAAGCATATTAATTGGTCTAAATTTATCACAGTTAATGTTGTTTTGTTCTTGTGGTATAGGTATTTTTAGGGATTCATTTTGTTATATGTTATATGTCAATTTGCGATTTAAAAATAAACACGACCGTTCACTTTGACTTTCAACTTCAGACTCACCAGTCAACCTCTTTAATCCAAACTTACTTGGGTCATCCACTGCCAAATGCACACTTAGCACTTCCTGGTTATTTACCTCTTGTGCCAATTGCAAAGGTGAACCAACATTGCTGCGTATGCTTTTGCATAGGCCAGCAATATAGTTTCGACACAGTGCAATGGCTTGAGTAAGTTCAACGCAGGTTGAGCCAAGTGACCCAAATGCAGGGCACAACATTCCTCCCCCCTATGGGGAAGTTTCGACTAAAAGAGTTGACTTGGTTTGTCTATCTTTATTTCTTTTGCATTAATTTATTATCATAAATGTATTTTTAATTTAATTTGTGTATAATGTACTTTTCTTAAAAGAA
This sequence comes from Baccha elongata, assembly GCA_951217065.1. NCBI lineage: Eukaryota > Metazoa > Arthropoda > Insecta > Diptera > Syrphidae > Baccha > Baccha elongata. The sequence continues at coordinate 2,150,842 of CATNUY010000079.1, forward strand.
TTTATAACCATCATTTGGATTTTTGTTTGTTTTTTTTTTTGAAAATCTTTTAATTAGATTAGAAAAATAATATACATACATAACATAAATTATGTAATATAAATTTTTCAAATCATTTCATAGATACCATAGTTCTTATACAACTCAGAAAACTCGTTTAACATTATATAGACATGTGTTTTATTGTTTATATTTAATTCTTTAGTTCTATATTTAATTTGAAATTTACATAATTCCGAATGATATGTTAAAAAGTGCTACCAAATATTTATATTGTTTTATACTTTTAAAAACATAACTTGCAAACTATCGTCAACGTTTTTGAATATTATTTTCTGTTATTTTATAATGGGTCGTGATATGAAATTATAAAGTTAGAAAAAAAACACTGACATCGTAAGTTGAAACAAAAATATACAGTTATTTTTAAAATAATTTAATTTCTATTTATATTCTAGCATCATTATTTTACCTTATATTCCATTTCGGATAAATGAAAAATATAACCTTCTTGTGTTTTAAATACATTAATTTATCATATTTGATTATATTTCAGAGGAACAGACAATTATTGTTGTTTTTTTTTGAAATGTATTAACAATAAGATTTTTTTTTTTAATATGCATTAAGGGATTATACAGTACTATGGATTATATTTATTAAATATTTCTACAATAATGGTATTTTATTTTGATTCAAAGCAATCTTCTTAGAAAAACATATCTTCACTACATTATTATACCTTAATACATACTTTTTATTTGTGTGTTGTTCCTTTTAGTTTTTCAAAATGTTACATAAATAAATAACTTACAATAGGTACTCATTATTTGTCTTAAGTTCTAAATGTTTTGCTTGTAATATATGTATGTTATATTTTTTTTTTCGTTATTAGGCATCATCCACCTACCCAGAACTTTAAACGCAAGCATACGTTATACCGCTACGTTCACAGGTTGGTACTTCTGGTGCATCTTTCTTCTTCTTGATGGGGGTCGGTCTCGTTACTAATTCCACGCAAGGTGCTGCTACCTCAGTTAATTGTTGTATGTTGAGCACCTTGTTTTTCACTTTCCGGATCTTGTACAGTATTGAGCCAATAACGAATAGGGTGACGATAATAGTAACCAGGCTCAAAAACGAATAACGATGACTTAAAATTTCCCAGTTGTGTTCCTCATCGTCCCTTTTCAGGGTGTTAAGCTGACCATACACCTTGCGTGAATCCTCATTATCCATAGTACCAAATGCCCACTTAGAAAATTGTCCAACGAAGTCTAGGGCTCTCTTATTCCGTTTTGATGTTTTTTGCCTCTCAAATACTGAGTTCAACCGTTCCGCATTTTGTCTCAAAAGGGCAATATTGACTGCTGACTCTCGTGCTATTTTGTTGCAGAAGGCATGTAGACTTTCCGTAGTTAATCCCTCGCATACACTTTTTAGCTTTTCCTCGCAGTTTTCGGATATCGCCAATACCGTCGAATAATCCAACAGCGTGAACTTCGTCAGGATCGTCCAAGTGTCCTTGTAGAATACAACAGTTCCAACACGTTCTAGCAAAATGGGTGAAGATTCATTAAGCTTCTCGATTCTGAACGGCAATAACGTTTGTTCGGAGTCTGGGGTAGGGTTCGGTGATGCATTTTTGATAGCGATTATATTAATTATAGATACTATAAATAGGTTACTTATAATATTAAATCTTTTCATTTTTTTACAATTTTTTTTATATCTATGAAGGTTATTTTTTTTTTACTATTCTTAAATTAGGTTTTAGCTCGATCTTCTGAAAAGTGAAACAAAATTATTAAATGAACATAAAAAAACATATAAATGGGACTTAGGAACAACAAAAACGAATTCTGAAAATAAAATGTTTTTAATTATAATAAGGTTTTAAGCGGTTGTTATGTACCTTCCTGTTCGTTTTCTTGTTTATTTTTATTGTGGTAGTAACAGGGCTATCGATCGACACAATATCGTATGGTCCTATCCATTTTTCTGAGAATTTATTTTTCCTAACGGGGTTTTTAAGTAAAACACTTTGCCCGACATGGAATGACACACACTTGAGATGCTTGTCGTAATGCTTTTTAGCCATAATTTTTGCTCTTTTCAAATTCTCGTTAGCTATTTGGTGACTTTTAGTAAGCTGGTATTTCAAAGAACAAGGATAATTGTCGCTCGCATATAGTGGAGCAGCCTTTTTTTTCAGATTCGTTGGCATTTCAGATTGGAAACCAAATAAGGCGTTAAGAGGTGTCAACTTAGTTGCCGTATGAACTGTATTGTTATGCACGTGCAAAGCTTGTCTGAGCCACTGATCCCAATGCTTTTCATCGTTAGCGACAAAAGACCTTAGATACTCAGCTAATGGCCGATGGCTCCTTTCTAGGGAACCATTAGACTGCGGGTGGTATGCTGTAGTGTGCATTTTCTTTATTCCAAGTTATTTGCAGGTTTCCGAAAATACTTTAGAAGTAAAATTAACACCATTGTCAGTTACAAGAACTGTTGGTATTCTATAACGCGTTACTATTTGTTCATAGAATACTTGAGCTACTGTGGACGCTTCGGCATCTGGCAGTGCCGCGCAATCCATAAACTTTGTCAGATCATCCTGAAAGGTAAGGATGTATCTATTCCCTGAATATGATGTGGGAAGACCACACACTATATCCATATATACCTTATCAAAAGGTAAAGATGGAGTGTCAGTAATTACCATGGGCATTTTAGTAGGAGGTGAGCTTTTATTTTTCTGGCAAGCTGGGCACCTCTTTACATAGTCTAATACCTGTCTTTTCATACCTTTCCACCTATATTGTTGACTGATTTGTTGAAAAGTCCTTTCACCACCTTGATGACCTCCGAGTGCTGAGTTATGAAAATCCTTTAGTACGGTTTGGATTTCGTCTGAATTGGATAGAAGTTTCCAACGGCATGAACCCTTTTTAACCAAGTATGGTTTTCCATATTCCGTGTCAGTGCTTTTGGTCTTCTTCTGTGATTTTTGACAACTTACATTGTGTCCCCTTTCTTTAGCGGCTTGTGCTCTCGTTATTGCCAGACACTGACTTTCACTATCAGGAATACGACTCAGTGCATCCGCGTTAGTATTTATTTTCCCGGGTTTGTACTCAATTTTGTAATCGTATTCTGAAAGCTTATAGTGACAATTTACAAGACGAATTGTTGGGTCTTTCACGTTAAATACCCCTTTCAGTGGTTGATGATCACTGTAGACTACAAATGGTCGCCCTAGTAAATAAGTTCAAAAATTTCTAGTAGCCCATACAATAGCTAAAAGCTCTCTTTCTATGGTCGAATACCTCTTCTCAGCCGGACTTAAAGATCTACTGGCATAAGCGATCGGTCTATCTTCTCCCACTTTTCCCTGTGATAACACCGCACCCAAAGCTTCACCGCTAGCATCGGTTGTAAGAATGAATGTTTTAGTAAAATCAGGATAGATAAGAACGGGTGGAGATGTTACCGCTCTTTTGAGATAGGTTAGGTTAGGTTTGCGGGTTGCTGTAGGAGAGCCAATAGCTCAGCCCCAGCGCACTTAGGTCAATGTAGACCCATTGTGATGCCCATTTGAGGGTTTACCAATTCCTCCTCTTACCATACTCGTAGTGCATATTTAGTTCCTTAGTATCATCCCGGGGTGTTCAACCATCCGTTTCCTCTTGCGAATCGGTATAGATTTGATATTGGGAACTCTGATAGTTCCTTGATGCTTTCGAAGAAGTATTTCCCCAGAGTTTTATTTCTTAGATGGCAGAGACTGGGGCAGTGACAGAGGTAGTGGGTTATATCCTCATGTTCTTCCTCGTCACTGCAACCTCTACATAGATCGTTTTCAGTTAGACGTAGTTTTTTGGCGTGATATCTTAGCATGTTATGGCCAGTTAAAACACCTACCAACGTCGATACTGACTTCCTGTCTTTTTGAATGATTGCATTCGTTCTATTTTTATCGTACTGCGGCCACAGTTTCCTAGCTACCTCGCAAGTGTTTAAGTTTGCCCATCTCGAGTTGGCTTTTGCCAGGATTTCAAACATTATACTATGTTTGAGGTCGCATAATGTTTGAGGTCGCATAATCAGACGTAGAGAACTCACAGCGAACAGACGTGTATAAAAGTATTAAGGAAGTAAAAATCGAATTAAAAGTAAACAATCGGCGCGAGTTATATTGTAAAGGTTGTTTCGAAAACAAAACATTTACAAGCGGATAAATTGATCAGTGAAAATACACATAAATTAAATAATTAAATAAATTAATACATTTAAAAAGAAAAAAGTGCTTAAAGAAAATTAAAACAGTTGGTTATAAAAATCTAGCGTTATTAAATTGAGTGCAAAATGAGTGAAATCGTATTGAATTGTGAAGAATGCAAAAAGAAAGTGGGTAGAAATGATAGTTTGTCATGTGCTCGGCTTTCTGCCGAAATGTTTTTTGTCAAAAATGCAATGGATTGAGCAAATATGAGCTGAGATTGCTGAAGCTTAAAAATATATTGTTTGTGTGCGACAATTGCAAGCCGTATATGGAAAATATAATGGAAAAAATGGATAATATGCTTAAAGTAGTGAACGAAAACAAAATTGCATTGAGTAAGCAAGAAGATGAGTTGAAGACAATAATAAAAAGTGTTAAAAGTTTGAGTGAGAAAGAGACAAATATAGTGGACAAAAAGAAAACATATGCAGAAATGGCAATAGAAAATATACCACCGGTAATTGTTAAGCCAAAAGAAAATGTAAAACAAAACAGTGAAAAAACAAAAGAAGAGATAAAAGAAAACATAAACCCGGCTGATATGCAATTGCAAATAAGTGGTGTTTCAATGAGTGGAAATGGGTCGGTTGTAATAAAATGTGGAAATGAAGAGTCAAGCAAAAAGATCGAGTCACAATTGAAAGAAAAATTGGGAGATAAATATAATGTAAACATTCCAACATGGTGTCACCAAGAATTGTTGTTATTGGAATAGATAAAGAAATCGATGAAAATATTGTGATAGAAAAGTTAAAACAACAAAATAAAATTGAAGGTACAATGAAAGTTGTGAAGTGTTATGAAAGATTTAATAATAAAATGCAATATAATGCAATAATTGAAGTAGATAGCAAGTTATTTAGAGAAGTTTTAGAAGTGGAAAAACCAAGTTTAAATATTGGTTGGAAAAAATGTGCTGTATATGATAAAATAAATGTTAAAAGATGTTACAAGTGCTGGGGATTCAACCATATGGCTAAGGATTGTACAAAAAACATATGTTGTCCCAAGTGTAGTGAAGAGCACGTAATGCAAGAATGTAATAGTGAGATTTTAAAATGTAAAAACTGTGTCGTAACAGTAGAAAAATTGGGCATTGATATAGATCCAAATCATGATGCTCGTGATGTGAACTGTCCAGTTTACCTTAGAAGAATAAGCCGTGAACGTACTAAATTTGCTTACTAGCAATCAAAGTCATTTGACTGTGTACTTTTAAACATACAAGGACTTACAAATAACTTTATCGAAATAAAAAATTTATTAATTGAAAAGAAATATTATTTAATAATCTTAACTGAAACTCATCTAGGCAAATTGATATGTGACAGTGAAGTGAACATTAAAAACTATAAGATAATAAAATGTGAAAGTACGTCGTCTCATACAGGGGGCATAGTATTGTACCTGAAAAATTGTTGGGAAATAAATGTCTTAAAAAACTGTCAGATAGAACTGAATGTTTGGATTTTAATCGTTGAAGTGGAAATTGAAAATAAAAAAATTACTTTTTTTGCTTTATATCGCTCGCCCAGTGCATCAATCAGAAAGTTTTGTGATAACATGAACATGTGGATGGATGAATTAGAAGGAAAAGAAAATTTAGTAATCTTTGGAGACTTTAATGTAGATTGGCTTATGAATAGCTTATATAAAAAAGAACTGGAATGTATGTTTCGCGAAAATGTTTGTAAGCAACTAGTCGTTCAGCCTACACGAATAACTCCAACAACTAAGACTCTTTTAGATTATGTAGCTACGAATATTATAAATTGTGAATCAAAAGTTGATAACACATTAAAAATAAGTGACCATGAGACTGTTACATTTAATATTAATATTAAATATAAGCAAAATAGTGATAAATATAAAATAAAATCCTTGAAATATAACAGCTTTCAATTTGTTCAAAACATAAGACAAAGTGGAATAAATAATATAAGTATATCAACACAAGTGAATGATCAAACTAGTGATATTTTCGAGAAAGAAATGTTAAAAGTGATAAATAAATTTATAGTTAAAAAAAACGTAAGATGTGATAATAAAATAAAGTGGTTTAACCGAGATCTTCAAAGAATAAAATCGCAAAAGATACAGAGTTACACAAAGTTTATTTTTACTGGTTCTATGACTGATTGGGATAATTATAAGAGAGTGAGAAATAAATATAAAAAAAGTCTGATTAAAACAGAGAGAAATTACATTCAAAACAAAATAAATGAGTCAAGTTGTCAAAAAACAATGTGGAAAACAATAAAAGATCTTGTATTAGGTCAAGTACAAACTGAGCATAAAAGTATTGAATTTTGTCAAACAATAACAAATAATAACAAAGTGATTGCCAATAAGTTTAACCAATACTTTAAAACAAGTGTACAAGAAATAAATGAAAATATTCCAAGTGAACCGTGGATCAATTATGCAGAGCAAAGTATAAACTGTTTTAAATTTAAAACTTTAGATACTATAGATGAACTATTAAAAATTGTAGATATGATGCCTAATAAGAGTGACTTTAACTTAATGAATAAAGAAATGATAAAAGATTGTTTCAATTATGTAGGCCCAGCCCTTCTCAAAATTATTAATTATTCGCTAGTTAATGGCATTTTCCCGAATAACTGGAAAACGTCGATGATAGTTCCGGTGCAAAAAGTCTTGAACTCGAATAAATGTGAAAACTTTCGACCAGTTAACATGTTACCGCTTCATGAAAAAATATTAGAAAAGGTCGTTCAGATTCAATTCGAAAAATTTTTGGAAGACAATCAAATAATAATGGAAGAGCAATCTGGTTTTCGAAGAAAACACTCTTGTGAATCTGCATTAAACTTTGTTGTGGCCGATTGGAAAGAGAAATTGCATGAAAATACTAAAATTGCAGCAGTGTTCCTTGATCTGAAACGAGCCTTTGAGACGGTTGACAGGAGGATTTTACTGGAAAAACTTTACAACTATGGGGTGAGAGGAGTGGAATTTTTATGGTTTAAATCATATTTAGAAAATAGAAAACAAATTGTAAAATTTAATGATGAAATATCCAACACAATATCTATTGAGCTTGGTGTACCTCAAGGTGCAATGCTAGGACCATTATTATATATTTTGTATATAAATGATTTAAAAAAAGTAATAAGAAATAGTAAAATTGTATTTTTTGCCGATGATGGTCTAATGTATGTAAATGAAAAACAAATTAATAATGCTGTAGAAAAGTTAGAAGAAGACTTAAATAATGTTAAAAAGTACCTAAATATGAACAAATTAAAACTAAACACTGAAAAAACTAAAATAATGTTACTGCCATCAAATAATGAAATCAATCAGGTTGGCGAATTTGAATGTGTCCAAGAAATTAAATATTTAGGAGTTGTAATTGACAGTAACTTGAATTTTAAACAACACTTTGAAAAGTTATGTGCAAAAATATCCAAAAAAATCGGTTTCTTTCGCAGAATAAGAAAGAAATTATGTATTTCAATGGCTATTAAAATATATAATACCATAATTAGGCCCCATTTTGAGTATTGCTCTACGATACTATTATTGGGTACTACAGGTATGATTGAAAAACTCAAAAAATTACAAAATAAAGCTATGAGGTCAATTTTATATTGTAATCGATACACGCCAATAAGCCATATGCTAAATATGTTAAAATGGCTAAATATCAAACAAAGAATTGTGTATAGTTCATTATTATTTATATTTAAAATCAAAAATAATTTAATGCCAAAATATCTTCAAAGAAGATTAACTACAAGAGCTGAGGTTCAACCTTATAATTTAAGAAGCAATAATAATTTTAATGTACAATTGTTCGTTAATAATAGATCGCAAAATATGTTTTTTTACAAAGGAATACAAATTTATAACAGTCTTCCAATTGCTGCAAAAATTGAAACAAATCTTACAAGATATAAAAATTTTATACTTATGTTTGTTAAAAATAATTATTAAAAATCATCAATTATTTATTTACTTGTTAATTATATGAATTATTTAATTAAAAATGTAAAAATGGCTAAGTGCTGAGCCTTTTCTTGCCAATTCATCAGCTTTTTCATTTCCCATGATGCCCGCGTGACCGGGGACCCAGCAGAGTGTTATATTATGCTGTGTGGCAAGAACTTTAAGCTCTTCGCGACAGCTTTTCACAAGCTTGGACTTTATTTCAACAGAAGAAATTGCTTTTATCGCTGCCTGGCTATCGATGAGAATGGTAATATCCTCTCTGGGTAGTGCCATCATTGATGCCACTTTGGCAGCTTTCGTTACTGCTAGAACCTCTGCTTGGAATACACTGCTGTTATTGGGAAGTCTGATTGAGCCTTCTATATTCAAAGCTTCTGAAAAGAAGCCAGCCCCAGTACCTACATCCATTTTTGAGCCGTCTGTTAAGATGGATTTGGTTGTAGGTTGTAAGACTTCATTATTAATCCACTTCTCTCTACTTGGGAACAAGCATTGGAATGGCCTTTCAAAATCTGTAAAGGGAACTATGTAGTCAGACTCTACATTATTGTTCCTGTGTGGAAGTTCAAAATTTCAGAGTTTCTAGTTAAACTGGATCTCCATAGATTAGATTGGCTAATCCTGAGAGCGCTTTTTGCTGCAGTTTCCTGCATATAAAGGTCAAGTGGCAGAAGGTTAAGTATGGTTTCTAAGCCCGCCGTGGGTGTCGTGCGCAAGGCACTGGTTGATCCAATACATGCAAGTCTCTGGATGTTAGTCAATGCCTTAAGGTTTGTAGCTTTGTTAGCGGCTTTCCACCAAACTAAGCATCCATACGTCAATATCGGTCTCACTATCGCAGTGTACATCCATAGAATTACCTTGGGTTTTGGGCCCCAGTTTTTCCCAAAAATTCTGCTGCATGAGTAGTATGCGATGGATGCCTTTTTGACTCTTTCTTGGACATTCATTTTCCAGTTCAATTTCCTATCAAGTATGATTCCCAGGTATTTCGCGCTTTCGGATAACTTAAGGGGTGTGCCTTCAATTGATGGCAGATGGAACTGTGGAATTATTCGTTTGTTCGTGAATAGAACTAGTTCTGTTTTTTGGGGATTAATACCTAAGCCGCATTTTTGGGCCCATTTGTTCAGTGTGTTGATAGCTCTTTGGATGATATCACTGATGGTGTCTAGGAATTTCCCCGTGGACATTATGACTAGGTCATCTGCGTAGGCAATGACTTTTATCCCATTATTATTAAGCAGTACTAAGACCTCATTCACAACTAATATCCACAGCAGTGGTGTACCTCTTGAGGCAGTCATTTTCAATTCTGTGTTAGCGAGGGAGGTGTTTACGTTTCTTTTGTTTAATAGGCTTAGTATTATTTGAGGAATACTGTTGTCAATGTTCATGCTTATTAAGTTTCTTTCTATAGCACAAGCCTCAACATTGTTGAAAGCGCCTTCAATGTCGAGAAAGGCTGCTAGTGTTTTTTGATCGAGTGATTTGTCTATAGTACTGACTACTGCATGAAGGGCAGTTTCAACACTTTTTCCTTTCATGTACGCATGCTGGTTCTGGGATAAGGTTCCTGGATTAAGCATGCTACTGCAATGCCATTGCAGAACGTCCTCCAAGATGTTAATTTTGCGCTTTGAGTTGCATTTTTGAACTTTCTTTGACCTTCTTTGTAGAGGTCTCAATCGGACTCTGCATTGCTTCCTCTTGCGGCATTGAAGAGTTTTCTTGCTTCTTTTCTTAGATGCTCTTTGTTCCACCAATGGGGTGATGTTTTTGTACTCGGAGCTATTACGGGGCACGATGTTTCATATGCGCTTTTGAGAATCAGGTTCAGTGTCTCAATATCTTTAGGTGACTCATAATTCAGGCCTTGTAATATGTTTTGTTTTTCCTCTACTTTTGTGACAAAACGATCCCAGTTAGTTTTCCTGGGATTTCTATATGGTTCTTTTTGTTTTATATTATCTCCAATTTCAAATTCAATACTTCTGTGGTCAGAAAAGGAAGGTTCCGTAGATACTTTCCAGCCACTTAACGAAAAAGAGTTAGAGTTGTTAATAAGGGTTATGTCTAGCACTTCCCTTCTATTTCTAGTAACGAATGTTGGTTCGTTGCCTATGTTTCCTATAACTAAATTATGTTCTATAATAAATTCAAGAATTGACTCACCTCGTGGGTTGGTATTTGTACTACCCCATTGTACATGATGGGAGTTAGCATCACATCCGAGGATAAGGTCCCATCTATTAGCTCGAGCTTTTATGACAAGCTCCTTCGTCATTTCGTTGGGGGGATCGTCCGCCCCATGTGGCATGTAAATTGATGCGAAGACGATTGGATAGCCATTCTGTCTTTCGCATTTTACAGCGGTCTGGTCAATATTGCTGTGGGTGGATAAAAGAAATAGGTTGACCTGACTTTTAGCTACAATGCAAGTTCGAACTGAACATTCATTGTTCTGTGGAAAGGCATACGTTACCAGGTCTTTCGATCTAAGCCCTCGTATTTTACCTCGAACTACCCAAGGTTCTTGCACCAGAGCTAGATCAATATTGCCGCTTGTACTAGGTTGGCGCTAGCGGCTTCGCTGTGATGAAGATTAATTTGGCGTATCTTCATGCCGGCTAGTCGTTTCCCCACTTTTCTTCTTGTATACCATCACAAATGGTCTTATCTTGCATCGGGTAATACCGACGCGTCTTTTGTAGCCACATTTCCGCAGTAGTGGCATGGATTTGTGACTGAGTCTCACCACAATCTCCATGCCTTTATCATTGTGCGGCCCCATTTCCTCCACCTGCCAGTCCTTACTTAAAAGTTCCGGGTTGAGGTTTTGGATGTTGAGTTGCACTCTTTCTTTCGGCAGATAAGGGCCGGGAAGGAATAGACGACCCTTCGGTTTGGCGAATTCTAGAAGCTCTTTCCTATCGCAAAGACGCAGGTTGGCTTTTGACCGCTCTTTTGAGATCTTCAAAAGCCCGTTGGCAATCGTTCGTCCATTTGAATAGTGTATTCTTTTTCAAGAGGTTGTTTATAGGAGAAGCTATAGCTGCAAAATTTGGTACAAACTTACGGTAATAACTTACAAAACCCTAAAAAGGACTGAACTTCTTTGGTATTTTTGGGAGATGGGAAATTTGTAACGCAACTAGTCTTAGATGGATCGGGGCGGGCCCCGTCTTCAGAACAGATATGACCCAGGTATACTACTTCTCTGCACAGAAATTTACATTTATCAGTGTTCAGTTTTAAGCGGTTAGTTGTAAGTTTATCAAAAACATTGAGCAACTTTTGGCTATGTTCTTTCAAGTTCTTCGAATAAATGACTGTCATCGAGGTACACAAAACAGTCGATACCATGGAGTCCCGTCAAAATATGTTTCATTATTCTTTGAAATGTAGCTGGTGCACCTGAAAGTCCGAAAGGCATCCGGTTAAATTCATAATGACCTAGACCTGTGCTGAACCCTGTTTTTTGACGGTCCATTTTGTCTATTAGGACTTGGTGGTATCCATTGGCCAAATCAAGCGTTGTGAATTATCGACAATTTCCTAGCTGGTCAAGAATATCTTCTATTCTTGGCAGAGGAAAAACATCTTTTACAGATACTTCGTTTAGTTTTCGAAAATCAACCACGACTTTCCATCTTTTTTGTCCATTAGCCCCTGCTTTTTTTGGGACGACCAAAAGAGGAGAATTCCAAGGCGATTTACTAGCAGAAATAACACCATCCTGAAGCATCTTCTGGACTTGGGAGTTAATTTCGTCTCTAGCAATTTGAGGTAACCTGTATTGCTTTTGATTTATTGGCCCTTGGTCCACTTTCACCGGTATTTTGTGTGAAAGAACATCTGTATGGCTTAACTTGTCACAATCCAAATGAAAAATATCGTTATACTGGATGCATATTAGTTCGATACAAGCTCTTTCCTCGTTATTGAGGTTGTTGCCAAGGTTTATAGCACTTAATAACTTGGCAATCCTTTTCTGAGGTTCTACCTCACTGAGCTTGTGGAGTGACTTCATTGTATCAGTTAAGATTTTAAATTGGTTGCTGTTCGTGAATTTAGGCACAAAATTATGTTCTACGGTGTATGGCTCACTTGTACTGTTCAGAATCGGAACAACAACGTGACCATTTCTAACCGTAGCAATGGTATTTGCAAGATAAACTCCCGGTTTTAACTCCTGGGACTCTACTAATACATCCCGCAGACCTGTTTTCAAGTGAAGTTTAACCAATTTTTGGGTTCGTGCTTTGATATTTATAATAGTATTTTTATTAACCTGATGGGACCAGTTCTTAACAGCATTCAGAGATAATAGTGGTATCTCCGCAATTACTTTCCCTCCGTTATTGTCCAAGAATCTAAGGCGTTTTGCCACCGTGTCAACAATGGTGCGATTCCATAAAACGTCGCGACCCAAAATACCGTCGGCAGGTATGTCTTTTGAATCACGTATCACGTGCAATTTTGCCTTGACTTTAACATCTTTGGACAAAGGGAAAACTGTTGACAGGGTCCCTAATGTCGATATAACCCCTCCACATGCACCCCCTAATTCTTTGCTTTCATTTGTCTGAATCTGTTCGGTATGTGCGAGTGCTGTTCTTTTAATTAAACTGATGTCTGCACCAGTGTCGACCAGCATTGTTATGGAACCAAATTTTGTCTGGGTTAATGGGTTAATGGCATATTAGGCGGTCAGCCATCAGACGAATAGGGGGAATAACATGTAGCATATGAAAACATGCACGTGCCGTAACTATTCGGGACTGGTGGAAGTGTGATCATAGCCTCTTTGCGGCGGCCGCTAGTAACAAGCCTTTTAAAAAAGGTTTGGCTAATATGATCAGGCTAGTTCCTCAGGTTGGCAACAGGTTAATTCCCTGTTCCGTAAAATTTTAGAATTACGAACCCGACAACAAGCCTCGGAAACGGACTGATCTCACGACGACAACCAACGCAACGAAAACGGCAAAACGATTTACGAATTTTCTTATGGAACGTACGATCGCTCTATAGAGCTCGAGCTGCTCAGCAGCTAGCCGATGCCCTGTCAAAATATAGAGCTGACATAACAGCACTACAAGAAATCAGATGGACAGGGAATGGTGTTTTACAGAAGAAAGAATATGACGTATACTACAGCTGTCATACAAAACACCATGTGCTCGGGGTAGGCTTCCTAGTCAGCGAAAAAATGAAGTCTACCATCATCGGCTTTAACGCTATAAGCGAAAGGCTATGCACCCTTCGCGTGCGAGGCAAATTTACGAACATTAGCCTCATTAACGTTCACGGACCTACAGAGGAGTCCTCAGACGAAGAAAAAGAGACTTACTACGAACAAGTCGAGAGGACCCTCAATGCCTGTCCAAGGTATGACGTAAAAATCATCCTTGGGGATTTGAACGCAAAAATAGGTCGGGAGCCGGTATTCAGGCATTACGCAGGCACCCATAGTTTGCATGAGAACACTAATGACAATGGACTTCGAGTCTTAGAATTGGCAGCATCGAAAAACATGGTCGTTGCGAGTACCAGGTTCCCGCGAAAAGATATCTACAAAGCCACCTGGGTATCACCTGATGGAGTCACTCGTAACCAAATAGACCACGTGTTGATAGACCGTCGCCACTACTCGAACTTGATGACGGTACGAACGTACCGAGGCGCCAATATCGACTCGGATCACTATCTTGTTGGTATGGTCTTCCGAGGGCGGATTGCCTTGCGAAGACGTATTGCATCCGCCGATCAAGTACGAATCAACACGGCTGCCCTGCGCAATGAAAATGCCAGTAACACCTTTGGTAATGCGTTAGGACTCGCCCTAGAATCGCTTGATTTAGGGAGAGTAAGTCCTGGGGCCAGTATGCTGGGCGTAGATGAGAAGTGGACACGCCTTAAGAATACTGTCATTAGTACTGCCAACTCCATCTTAGGCAGCAGTCGTAGAAATCGGAACGACTGGTTTGATGATGAATGCAAGCTAGCGACTGAACGTAAGAATGTTGCGTACCGAGCAATGCAGCAATCTCATAGAACGCGGGCACGCGAAGAAGAATATAAAGAGCTCAGAAGAATAGAAAAACGGCTTCACAGACAGAAAAAATCAGCCTGGGAGAAGAACTTAATCTGTGAAATAGAAAAAAGCCGAGAGCGAGGTCAGCACCAGGCGCGGAAGTTCTACCAATCCATCCGAAACATGACGCAGTACACACCACGCTGCACATACTGCAAGGACGGAGAGGGAAATCTGATCACCGATCCACAAAGCATACTGGAGCGATGGGAAGTGTACTTTAATGAATTGCTAAATGGTCAACTCACTGCAGAAGTGGAGGCTCCACTGCTTCAAGACGAATACCCTATGTTGCCGTCACCAAGCATAGAAGAGGTTGAGAAGGCTATAGACCGGCTAAAGAAAAACAAAGCCCCGGGAGCTGATGGTATACCAGCCGAATTATTTCAACACGGTGGGCCAGCTCTACGTCAGGCAATTCATGATATTATAGTGCACGTGTGGGAGCGTGAAGAAATGCCAGAAGACTGGCGAAAAGGTATAATATGCCCCATACATAAGAAAGGAGATGTCACAACGTGCAGCAACTATAGAGGTATCACGTTGTTGAGTACCGCCTATAAGATACTCTCCTCTATCCTACAAGACCGGATAACCCCATACGCTAAAACCATCATCGGACAATATCAGTGTGGTTTCATTCCAGGCAAATCAACAACTGATCAGATCTTTACCCTTAGGCAGGCGATGGAAAAATGTCTAGAATTTAACATCCCAACATACCACCTGTTTATAGACTTTAAGGCCGCCTATGATAGCATAGCCAGGGTAGAACTTTACAAAGCCATGAGAGAATTCGGCATCCCAAATAAATTGACACGACTATGTAGGTTGACCATGACCAACGTAACAAGCCAAGTAAAAATAGCCGGATTGCTATCCAGACCAATCAACATCTTTAATGGACTCCGACAAGGGGATGGTTTGGCCTGCCTCCTCTTCAACCTGGCGTTGGAGAAAGCAATCCGTGACTCTGGCACGGCAACAAGAGGGACCATCGTCAACAGGTCCAGCCAGATACTGGCTTACGCAGACGACATCGACATCATCGGAAGAACCGAGCAAGCTGTACACGATTCCTTCATCCAGATCGAGCAGGCGGCACAAAATCTGGGGCTGCACATTAGTGAAGGTAAAACAAAGTACATGGTGGCGTCGAATGCGAGAGGAACAGTTGGTCAAACAATCAAGGTAGCGGAGCACGAATTTGAAGTGGTGCAATCCTTTAAATACCTTGGGTCAATAGTAGCAGCCGATAACAATATAGAAGAAGAAATACGCGGGCGGCTTCTCAAATCCAACAGAGCCTACTACAGTCTGTCAAAGCTCTTCAAATCCAGAAATCTCACCATACCTTCAAAACTACTGCTGTACAGGACCATGGTTCTGCCAGTACTCACATATGGATCCGAGACTTGGGTGCTTAGCAAAAGGCACTCTGACCTCTTAGCCGCGTTCGAGAGAAAAGTCTTAAGGAGAATTGTTGGCCCCATATGTGAGGAAGGACGATTCCGGAGACGGTACAATCATGAATTGTACGCAATCTACCTTGAAGCAGATATAGTGACAAAAATTAGGCTCGGTAGACTTCGGTGGGCAGGGCACCTAGCTCGCATGAGCGAAGAGGAACCTGCTCGGAAAGTTCTTTGTGGTACATTCTATGGCAGACGACAGCGTGGTAGACCATGCTTGCGCTGGAGAGATGGCGTAGACCAGGACGCCCGGAGCCTTGGGGTGCGCAACTGGATGGCGTCGGCTCGAGACCGGGATAGGTGGAGAGACTTGTTGAAGGAGGCCAGGACCGGACCCCGGTTGTCGAGCCGATGATGATGAATGGCATATTAACGAACACATCATGACTTTTTCTTTTACGCATATGCATAAGACTATGCCTTGTTGGGTTATTATATTTAATTAAGCGACTCAGCTTCACAGTTATTACCTTGATAATATTTTTGGCCATTTTAGTGACTTTTAAACTAGTTTGCCCGATTATCAACAAAACTGAATTCTGACTTCAATGCGGATGCTAACACTTTTATTGTTTTTGCATATAATAAGAAGTTAAATATAATACCCATGTAAAAGACTGAAGAGTTTGTGCTTCGTATTATATCTGCTCGAGTTGACTTATCCGAGGTTTGAAGGTCTACTAATTTTGGCTGCGCCCTCTTGAGTTTCCCTGCTTTTTGTTATTATAATAACGCTTGTAAGGACACTCCTCCTCTGAATGGCCAATTCGAGCGCACCAAAGACATTTAATTTGGTTCGAGGGGGTTTGCACGGCGAAGACTCTAGACTTTGGACACACATCTAATGTGTGACCGTAAGATGCACACGCTTCACAATAAGGTGTGTTTTTTCTTTGACGGCATTCTGCGTAAGTGTGATTTTGCTTACCACAGAACCCGCATTTAATGTTGAAGTCTTGCCGCATTCGCCTTTGTTGTTTACCCAGATTTAGATCTGGGGGAGACTGAGAGCGATAAAAGTGCTGGTTGTCATTTTCTGCAATTGACACATTGGCAAAAGGGGTGTCAGCATAAGGAACAGGTTGTGTATTTAAGCCTTGGTGATTATACAAAGGAATGTTGGATACATGTTGAGGTAGGTGAGATACCTGTAAACCAGAGTAACCCATAGATATTTGTTGAGGTTTGGTGGAGATGTAAAATTACTTGAGTAGCTGGTAGGTATTGTGGGCTGTGTATACTGGTAGAGTACTTGATACATGGCAGGGCCTTGTAAGGTCGGGGTATTTTGACCCTTGGATTGGGTTGAAACAGGAGTGAAGTTTTCCTAGCTTGTTCTGCCATTTCATTCAGATCAGTACTCGTACTGGTCAGCATGAACTGCCGGAGAGCCAGATCGACTAGTCCTGTTTTAAAGGTTGTGATGACGGTGTATGGTTTGAATCGATTTGTTTAAGGTTTGAATTGATTTGTTGGTTATGGTCTCTACCCTTTTAGTCTGAACCCCTGTGTCTACAAAACTTCTACTAACTGGTGTTTTCGGTGTAGATGTATGTTCAGGAGTACTAACTAATTGCAGTAAGGTATGTTGGGGGGTCAATATCAACGGCAGTGAGTTTTTTGGGTTACTTGTGAAAGGTGATTTTGAACTTTCTTCTTCAAGCTCCCTTTGTTTTGACAAGCTTTTGTTTAACTCACTTAACAAAAGATCTATCTCCTGATCAGCTTCTTCTGAAGTTCGTAGAAGCCTCTTTTCAGCTGCTTTACGAAATAATTCGCTTTTTTCGAGCTGCTTGGCAAGTTTTTCTGCCTCTCGTGTGTTTCTTTACTAAATTCTGAACGGCTTTGACGTATTCCGTTAGAATCGCGTCGGTTGATTCGACACGCGTAAATTTACCCCACTGAGAGCTTAACTGATAGCTGACCAGATTATAAACCTCAGGATTCAAAATAGACTTAAGCTTCGAAAGAAGAAATTCGTTTAAAAGTTTAAGCTCCCGTTGGTTTTCTTTTTTTTCTTTCTTTAAAAACTCGGTTTCCTCTATGAGGTCGTTAAGTTGGGCCTCAAGTTGACTTTTGGCCATTAACTCAACAGAAAAAAAAAACGATTTGACCCCAAATAACTTAAAACAAAGTCCAAACCTTTCCCAACTAACCCAACTAATTAGTAAATAAATGGCCAGGTTAAAACCGCAAAGAGAGAAACAAAACAAAAACTTCAAGAATAACTAGGAAGCAACACAAACAACCAATAACAAAAAAGAATATTCATAAAAGTTAAATGAAGAAAATATACTTACCTATTCAATTTCTTTGATTAGACTTTTTATTTTTTCGGGTGTAATAACTTCTCAAATTGTTATTTATTTTATATTTTTTTTTTTTTGACTTGCCACACACTAATTGATCTGTTTTTTTTTTTATTTTGTCGTAAATAATATTTTTGGCAACTTTCAAGAGTTGTTACTTGTCACTTTTTTCGAATCAAAAGCACCATCAAACGTATAAGTTTTATTCTTTTAAATTCTTCTCACTATCTGAAATTATATTTTCTTTAACTTACGCGTACGTTCGCGTATCGGCTGCGCCAAAATGTTATACGTTATATGTCAATTTGCGATTTAAAAATAAACACCACCGTTCACTCTTACTTTCAACTTCAGACTCACCAGTCAACCTCTTTAATCCAAACTTACTTGGGTCATCCACTGCAAAATACACACTTAGCACTTCCTGGTTATTTACCTCTTGTGCCAATTGCAAAGGTGAACCAACATTGCTGCGTATGCTTTTGCATAGGCCAGCAATATAGTTTCGACACAGTGCAATGGCTTGAGTAAGTTCAACGCAGGTTGAGCCAAGTGACCCAAATGCAGGGCACAACAATTTAAACTAGCTGGAAAAATCCCTTGTTGAAATGAATTGTTGATAATCTGTAGCAATAAGGATCCGATCACATCAAAGCAATCTATAGTATTATTTCAGTATTGATTTTTGAAGAATCTGTTTTCTTATTCATTTGTTTGCATATAGCAAAAAGTTCGGAAAGATTAACTTGGTTAAATTGAATTGTGGTGCACAGACTTTCAAGATGAGTTAGATCTAAATTGCGATAAGGTATAGATTTATTTATATCACTTATGCTTTTTATAAAATATTTGTTCAGATTGTTTGCTATCACCAATTTATTATTCTCTTTGCCATTCTCGAATTGCTCTTCACTTATATCAGTCTTTTCTTCTTTAAGAACTAAAGTTTTTATAACTCTGCACATATTTTTTTGGTTCGAACAGTGTTCAATCAAATAATTTCTTACCATTAGGTATTCAATCCAATAAGAGAGAAGATCAAAAATAGATGCTTTTTGGTAACAGCGGATTTTGTTAAGTTTTATACTATATAGCTCATCTGTGAACCAATCATTCTTTCGGGGGTAAACACGTCTGGTTAGGGTTAATTGAACACCGTTATGTAGACATTCTTTCAAATATATGGACTGATCGTTTATATTTAATTTATCCAAATTCCTAATTTGATTTAGCAAAACTGATTTAAATGAATTTTTTTGATATTCAAACACTTGTATTGTTTTAATGGATCTTGTGATTTTTGTTTTAGAGATAGGAATTTTTATTAAAATTGATTCATGATCACTTATTTTTAATTCGCTAGCAACATCTGCCCAAAAATGTCTTTCAACTGGTATTATTACGTAGTCAACTATAGTCCTTGATAATGCATTAATTCTTGTTAGTTTTTCAATAATTTTTTTACAGTTATTATCCATTAAAATTTCATGCATTCTTTTTCATAAGTTTGAATTTTTAACAAGTCCAAATCAACGTCACCTAAAATAGTGATATTAGGATAAGAGGTAATAGCTTGATCTAACCAATCCGCAAATAGCACACAAAAATCGCTAAAGCACAGCAACTTACTTCTGTTTATTCACAATACAATATTTGTATACATAAGCACCATATTTTCATTTCATATGAATAATATTTAAAATTTTAAAGTTAAGGTTCTTGTTTTTTAAATATTGCCACACACCCTGTATGACTGCTGGTACTGTCACATCTCACAATTTTATAGTTTGTTAAGTTTATTTCATTGTCATCAATTTCATTTTTTAAATGTGTCCGAAACAGCAATAATATCAAATTTGTTATCTACTAGTACAGCCTCCACTTGATTTAGATTATTAATTAAACCTTTTTCGTTGAAGTACCAACAAGTTAATTGCTAATACTGAATTTGTTCTTTAAGCACTTTAAATTTTCGTAAATAAACTGGACAATTTTTGTCTGTTGCTTCATGTTCACAATTTTTGTCCATACGAAGTGATTCGTTTATTTTTAAACAGTTTATACACTTAGATTCATTACTTACACAATCTTTTACGGAGTGTTCACCTCCACATTTTAAACAAGCTTTTTATCCTTGCAGTTATTTGATTTATGGTTATAACCTTGTCAGTTAAAACATCTCTTAAATTGTAGAATTCTCTTATATAACACTTAAAAAATCCTATTCTTACTCTAGCCATTTTAATTACTTTATGAAAGCGTTCACTATTTATTTCTATGACAACATTCAAATTTCGCCATTTATTACTATTTTTAAACACATTTAAAAGTTTCATTTTACTACCTTGGAGTTCTGGATTTTGTTTCAACATGTTATTTATAATGTCATCTTGTTTTTCATCACTTTCTAAGTTCATTACACAGATTTTTGGTTTAATCATAACTGGCACTTCAATTTGGTAATTTTCCCTCATTTTGTTCTCAATCATGTTTTTAACTTTTTCTGCCGAGGCCTTGTCGGCACACATTATTGCTTTGTTTTTGTTAATAACTGCATTGATGTTTAATTCAGCAGGATCTATATTTAGTTTTAATTCTTTTCGGGTTTCATTTGATTCTTGTTCTTTTCTAAGATACACGATAACGGATTGTTGGTTTTGTCTTAGGGTATTAGAATATAACTTATTAATTTGTCTTTTCTTTATATCATCACTTTTGTTTTAATTTATATCTGATTTCATTTGATTTACTGATTTTGATAAATCCTCCACACTTTTAATAAGGTTTTGATCCACTCCACTTGAATTTTTAATAATTGCATTTTGTAAATCTTTTACAGATGCTGTTATTGAAGTTTCAGTATTTTTTATTTGTACATCAATATTATCTTTAACATTTTCTATAGAATCACTAGCTGACATCTATGCAATTTTTTTTCGGTTTGATTTTTTAAGGCTTCACTGTATCTATTTAATTTTTTTTACTCAATTACACTCTGCACACGACTCTTGAGCTATTTTCATAGATTCTAATATGTCCTCAAAGCGCGACTCAATTGAGTGTAGTAACATTTTTATTTCATTTTCACTTCTCTTGAGACTATCATCGAATTCAAATTTATACTGTTTTAAGTAGCAGCTGTTTTTATTTACTGATTCAGTCCACGTTGTGTATTTATTGAATAGAATCTTCACACATAAGGTAGGTAGGTAAGATGGCGGTTCCGCAGAACAACTGTTCCGAAGAAACCCAATTAGGGCAGAAATGCGCCGTTTTGATACCATAACTCGTTTGACCTAATTTTTTGTAATATAGTGGTAGTGACTGTTAAGCTAAGGGGATCAGTTTTTGGTCTGTGCCCGCAGTCCCAAGGGAAGAACCTAGCTCATACTGTGTGCTGGGTGGTTTCATTTGGACTGAGAGTCGACCAATTAACTTTACACTAGATCTTTATGAGGCTAGGCCCGTTCAAAGGCAAGGCACACCTACCAGGTGTAAATCCGTGTTTTGATGCTTTCGCCAAAAAATAGAGTAAGTGCTAGTCCGAAAAGCCAGTCTTAAAGGAAAGTTCCAGAAACTTAAAAGGTGAACGTTGGAATGGAGAGTGAGTGAGTGCTTTGAAAAGCTAAGGGGACCAGTTTTTGGTCTGTGCCCGGAGTCCCAAAGGACTCAATAGTTTCCGTCTCTAGCGGATTTCTACAACTACGGCCGTAGCTGTGGAAAGTTATCCGCAGTTTAGCTGCATGTTCGCCTATTGGCCAATGGCCAGTGCCGATTGCAACGATCCTGGCCATGTCTATTCTGTTTCGTTTTATTAAATCATTCGATCTGTTTTTGTCATAGGTTGGCCATATCTTTCTAGTTATTTTACAGGTTGCCAAACCTTGCCACCTCTTTGTTGATTCTGAAAGGAAATGGTCATATATTCTGCCCTTCTTGAAGCCCAGTCGAAAATCTACTGATTCCGCCTGAGAGACGAGAAGGGCTGATCATTGCCTAGGAAGATCATCTGCTCGCTCGTTGCCTTGGATGTCGCTATGGCCTGGGACTCATACGAGAGACATTTGTATACTATCACTGAAACCTGAGAGCTCTGCTCTGCATTGATGAACTACCTTTGAAGACACCAGGCAGCTGTTAATTGCTTTAATTGCAGCTTGGCTATCTATACAAATGGCTACATTGTGAATATTTTGGTTAGATATTGTTTTTTGTTTGAGTATTCTACAGGCTTCCTTAATAGCAAGCACTTCAGCTTGAAATATGCTGGCAGCGTCGGGCAGACGGAACGATTGACTAATTTTAATTTGTCGGAGTAAACACCCGCCCCAACTCCATCAACCATCTTTGAGCCGTCAGTGAAAATTGTGGTGGCATATTCATTTGTCACCGTATCGTTGTTCCATTCGTTTCTGGTAGGAAAGAGCACATTGAAACTTTTATCAAAGTCAAGACAAGGGTATTGGTAGAGCGAAGATCTATTGGCAACAGTTTTAAAATAGGGTCTTTCTGCCCAGCAGCTTGCTTCTTAAAGCCTGGTTGCACTGTTTCGTGTCTAGGAGTCCGGAGGAAAACGAAATGAAACGCACAGTTCTATGAGCAGCTTAAGACTAACTTTATTTATTATAACACTTATATTCTAAGCTTACAAACTAGATAATGTTTCTATACCTTGATTCTATACAATGTGTGTGATACAGTGTGTTGCACAATTGAGGTACCTTTTACATTCATGACACTCCCTCAAACTTATTATAAACTTAATATACAATTCATATAAAATTATCATAAGTAATTAAAAATTCATTCATTTGTATTCAGTTTTTCTTTTCTTATATTCATAATAATAAAATAAATTTCAAAGTAATAATTCACCATTATAATTCAAAAATAATTTATATAATTCAAAATACTTTTTTTTTTTTTTCGTTTTATAATTCGTTTGGTATCCACCTTTTGATTTGAACCTGTGCTCTTTTAGATCTACGTGGCAAGTTAGATAACGATACAGATCTTCTCTTTTTAACTGTGTTTTTAAATGTATGCACGATAGTTGTGGGTGCAAAAGACACTTCTTTAAATTTGGCTCTTTTTAATTGAGAAATATGTGCGGATCTATATATTCCATCAGTATTTACAATAAAGATAACATTGCCTACTTTTCTAACAATAATTCCAGGTATCCAACTAAAAGAAAAGTTATGTTTAAGCTTGTATAAAACCTTATCACCTGGTTTAAAAATTATATTATTCTTACGTTGGCCTACGTTATGGAATGACATTTTTTTCTTTTTGGCTTTTATAGTTATTTCTCTTTCTCTCATCGTTTTTTTCTTTTCGAAATCACTACGAATTTTAGGATTAATATCATCTAAAAGAGTTCTTGGTCGGGTTTTAAATATAATTTCGTTTGGGCATGCGTTGGTTACTGTCGACGGAGTCGATCGATACTTTAAAAGAAAATTGTTAATTAAAATATCAATTGGAAAAATATTATAACTAGGATCCATTAGCATTTTTTTAAGAGTATGTTTTGCAGTTTGAACTGCTCTCTCTGCAGCCCCATTGGACTGTGGGTGGTAAGGCGGGATTTTCAATTATTTAATGTTGTTGTCCAAGCAAAATTTAATAAAAATATCCGAATTAAAAGGCGGTCTTTTATCTGAGACTAGGGTGGACGGCAATCCAAAATAAGTAAAAAGTGACCTTAAAACAGAAATAACACTTTCAACATTTGTTTGCTTCATAACCTTGACGTCAATCCATTTTGTATAGCTATCCACAATTAGAAAGTAATTAGAACCCTTCATATAAAAAAAATCTATATGTATACGTTCAAAAAAAAAATTTTGATTCAGGCCATCGTTCATGATGTTGGGAAACTGGCTTGCTACCTGAGAAAGCACAAACTTTGCAGTCTGATACAAAAGTCTCAATGTCATGATCGATCCCCGGCCACCAGAAATATTGTCTGGCTAACATTTTCATGCGGACAACACCCACATGTGATTCATGGAGACAACCCAAAATCGACTGTTGTAGAATGTCTGGTATAACTAGTCGCTCCCCATAAAAAAGACATCCTTCTTCATTACATAATTGCAATCGTTTGTAAAAAAAATTCTTCAAATTCTCTGGTACACTGTTTGGCCATCCTGTTTTTACCATATTTAAAACATTTTTAATTTTCCAATCTCTATCCGACTCTACCGCCACATCTTCAAATTTTACATTAAAATAACTATCGCACTTAATTGTACTTAGAAGTGAACTATATTCTTCGACATCTGTAGGGTAGACAAGGGGAAGGCGTGAAAGTCCGTCTGCATTATTCATTTGAGTACCTTTCTTATACTCTATTTTATACTGATACATACTTAATATCAAAGCCCATCGATGAATCCGAGCCGCAGTCACCGGTGTGGTGTGGACTTCTTTGGATTAAAAATTTCTCGTAATGGCTGGTGATCGGAATAAATTGTAAAAGATTTTCCATAAATATATTTATGGAATTTCTTAACAGTGAAAATTATAGCTAACGCTTCTCTTTGAAGCTGGGAATACTTCTTTTCTGCTGGGCTTAGTGTACTAGACGCAAAAAGAACTGGTCTTTCTACTCCTTCTACAATATGTGATAAGATTCCACCCACTCCGTAAGGACTGGCGTCGCAATGTAGAATAATTGCTTTATTGGGGTCATAATGAACCAACATGTTGCTATTTAAAATCAATGCCTTACTTTTAATGAATGCTGTTTCGCATTCTAAAGACCACGTAAAAGCTACATCTTTCTTTGTCAAGTGATAAAGATCTTTAAGTTCAGAGGACAGGTTCGGAATAAATCGCGAATAATAATTTAATAACCCAAGATATGACTTCAATTGGGTTACATTTTCCGGCTTTGGGGCATTTTTGATTGCTTCTAACTTTTTTACACCGGGTTTGACTCCATCTTTGTTTATAACATGCCCTAAGTACTCTATTTCGTTTTGAAAAAACTGGCATTTATCAATTTTCACTCTTACTTTGTATTTGTCTAATCTTTCCAGAACTTTAATTAAACTGACTTACAGTCATCGTAGTTTGAGTCTCCGACAATTATGTCATCGAGATAGCACTGTACTTTGGGTATGCTTTTCAAGACTTCGTCCATTATCGATTGAAAGATCGCAGGTGCGCATTTAACACCAAACAGTAGACGCCGAAACCTGAAAAGCCCTTTATGGGTGTTTATGGTCAACAATTCCTGGCATTTTTCTTCAACCTCTACCTGCTGATAGGCACCTTCCAGATCAAGGACACAAAAACAAGCAGAGTTACTCAAACTTGCGAAAATATCATCACACCTTGGCAAAGGGTAATGATCAGTTCGCACAAATGGATTTATTGTGACTTTGCAGTCGACACATAAACGAATATCCCCGTTGGGTTTTGTAACTACCACCACAGGTGATGCCCAATCGCTATGTCTAACTGGATATATAATATTTTCAGCTAAAAGCCTATCTATTTCATGTTCCACCTTTTCTCGAACACCAAATGGAACAGTATATGGTCTAAAAAATACCTAATCTTTTAAAATTATATTAGCTTTATATTCTAAAATGGACTCTCTTTTGTCTCCGTTAAATACGTTTTTATATTTTTTAACTAATTCACTTACTTCTGAGAGATTACGTTGCTTGAATGATTCTTGATACAATCGATCCGTATGTTAGAATCGGACGAACTACAGCTATGTAAGTCCATAATATCAATTTAGGCTTCAAACAAACAGATGTCAACTCTTTTCAAGGCAGTTTCCATGATATCACTTATCACTTCAGGAAACGCCCCTGATGTCATAACCACCAGGTCATCCACATACGCCACCGCCTTTACACCACAGTTGTCCACTTCACAAAGGATTGTGTCCATGACAAGCAGCCATAGTAAGGGGGATAGAACTCCTCCCTGAGGTGTACCCCCATCTACGAGTTTTATAATGTGGTCGTTACCCAACGTTGCTTGAATGATTCTTGATCTTAACATGGATAAAATCCATTTTGTAATGTAAGCATCAACGCCGAACTTGACAATAGATCCCTGAATCGAATTAGCAAGAACGTTATTGAAGCTCCCTCGACTTCAAGGAAGGTTGCAAGGGTATATTCTTTGTATTGAATTGTTTTTTCAATGGTGCGCACTACCTCATGAAGAGCCGTATCCATGGACCTTCCTTTAAGGTAAGCGTGCTGTGATTTGGAAAGAGTTTTTCTATCTAAAATCCCTCTAATGTATAAGTTAACACCACAAAAATCCAAACAATAGATTCCTTCAATAAGCTGACACCATAAAAATACAAGCAATATATTCCCACAATAAACTGCAGCAAGACGCTGACGATGCGGCTCATGGCATTCCAGAGGTATCCAGTGCACCGACAACAAAATACAATAAGATCACCAGTGTGGGAACGTGAAGACAAGGAGAGTGCTTAACTAGGTATTTAAGGCGTAGTTTTTTAGCTAATTTTGTCATTCATACTTTGTAGGCAGAATCGCTGCCAGTTTAATAAATAAAAAAAAAATATTTTTGTTTAAATAAATATAATCTAAAATAGATTAATTGGCGCCCGAGCAGGGACCCGGTATTCGTAAAAAGTAAGAGCCAGTGATGTTTAGTAGCTCCCGCGCTTCGTAAGAAAAATTGCGAAAATCGGTGTTCCATAAAAGAACCATCCAAATAGTGATAGTGTGATGCTTTTTTATCGAGGCTGAGGTAGACTCGTGGGTGTCCAGGGTTTTACCCAAAGAAAGCAAATAAAACTCGGGTTTTGAAGATTTGAACTCTGACCAATTACCAGTTTTTTTTATTTATAACGAAGATTTTCTAACAATTTATTTCATCTACGGATCTTAATATTTACAAATTAATATTTACTCTATTATAATGCCTCGCGACTAAAAACGTCGTGGGAAAATCATCTACAATAAATGCCTCGCGACTAACAGTGTCGTGGGAAAATCGGCTACAATAAATGCCTCGCGACAAAAAGTGTCGTGGGAAGATCGACTATAATAAATGCCTCGCGACAATAAGTGTCGTGGGAAGATCGTCTAAAATAAATGCCTCGCGACAATAAGTGTCGTGGGAAGATCGGCTAAAATAAATGCCTCGCGACAATAAATGTCGTGGGAAGATCGTCTAAAATAAATGCCTCGCGACAATAAGTGTCGTGGGAAGATCGGCTAAAATAAATGGATCGCGACAATAAGTGTCGTGGGAAGATCGGCTAAAATAAATGCCTCGCGACATAAGTGTCGTGGGAAGATCGGCTAAAATAAATGCCTCGCGACAAAAAGTGTCGTGGGAAGATCGTCTAAAATAAATGCCTCGCGACAATAAGTGTCGTGGGAAGATCGGCTAAAATAAATGCCTCGCGACAATAAGTGTCGTGGGAAGATCGTCTAAAATAAATGCCTCGCGACTATAAGTGTCGTGGGAAGATCGTCTAAAATAAATGCCTCGCGACAATAAGTGTCGTGGGAAGATCGGCTAAAATAAATGCCTCGCGACAATAAGTGTCGTGGGAAGATCGGATAAAATAAATGCCTCGCGACAATAAGTGTCATGGGAAGATCGGCTAAAATAAATGCCTCGCGACAATAAGTGTCGTGGGAAGATCGGCTAAAATAAATGCCTCGCGACTATAAGTGTCGTGGGAAGATCGTCTAAAATAAATGCCTCGCGACAATAAGTGTCGTGGGAAGATCGGCTAAAATAAATGCCTCGCGACAATAAGTGTCGTGGGAAGATCGTCTAAAATAAATGCCTCGCGACAATAAGTGTCGTGGGAAGATCGGCTAAAATAAATGCCTCGCGACAATAAGTGTCGTGGGAAGATCAGCTAAAATAAATGCCTCGCGACAATAAGTGTCGTGGGAAGATCGGCTAAAATAAATGCCTCGCGACAATAAGTGTCGTGGGAAGATCGGCTAAAATAAATGCCTCGCGACAATAAGTGTCGTGGGAAGATCGTCTACAATAAGTGCCTAGCCTTAAATAATGAAGTTACGGACGTACTTGCGGCAATGCTACTCCCAAAATTAAGTACGGTGGGTAACAAAGCAAACCCGAACCGAGATACACTCTAAAAGAGTGGATCTGGGTTCAGCAAATCGCGGCTACTACTATTCAGTACTTACGGCAATGCTAAGCCGAGGTAAGTACTGCGGTTTCAAACGGACAACCTTTACCGGGGTACTGAGGTGCACTCTGAAGGAGTGAATCTCAGTATTCCTAACTTTAAAACCAAAAAGCGAACGTAGTGAGTACTATGTACGAGTACTAAGTATCGTACTTTGTGCCTCTCTGCGTTCCCTATAACCACTTCGGCTCCTAGTAAGCTTACTTAGGTTAAAGTGTGTACGGGGTTTTTATGTGTTTCTATCTCAAGCCACACATTAACCTCTGTGTACCACACTTTCTTCTCTATTCTAGTGCATTTTTCACTTCTATTCGTCAACTTTTCTGAAGTAAGACGGTGCGAAGTGAAAGAATAAAAATAAAAACTACCAATAATAAAAAAAATATACTTAATATAAATAAATATATGGGATGACGTAGCCACTCATGTTGGTCACTGATGTGTGCTAGCAGATGCATGGTCGCTGTGTGCCTACTGCTGACTCGATGGGTGGTGGGTCGTATAGCTGACTGCTTGGTTGCTGCTTTTATTTTCGTTTGGTGTGTATTGTTGTTGGTAGGTATACATCGTTGTTAGGTATACATCGTTGTTGGATGATATGGTATATAATATTCGTTTGGTGCATATTGTTGTTGGTAGGTATACATCGTTGCTAGGTATACATCGTTGTTGGGCGATATGGACAGCATAAACACTGAATATGTATTTTCATTTAAAGGGTGGCTTCCATTTCCTTTGTTGGTAGGTATCCTAGTGTCATGTTGTTGGTAGGTAGGTATCCCAAAAGAAAGAGGGTTTTCGGTGGGCGGCTGGTAGGTACTAAGTTGCAGGAAATTGTAACGCTTCGTTACAATAGTGACCTCAAGTAGCTCCGTGTTCACTTAGAAATTATAAAAAATCAGTGTTCGAAAATTAAAGAACCAATGAAAAAGTGAAAGTGACCTTAAGTAGTTCCGAGTTCACTTATAAATCGTAAAGATCCGGTGTTCTAAAATTAAAGAACCAATCAAAAAGTGATAGTGACCTTAAGTAGTTTCGAGTTCACTTATAAATCGTAAAGATCCGGTGTTCTAAAATAAAAGAACCAATCGAAGAGTGATAGTGACCTTTATTAAGTTCCGCGTTCGTTAAAAAAAAAAAAAAAAAAACGGTGAGTGGCTGTTAAAGTTCACACACGCGAAAACGAAAACAAAAACATTCAACAAGTGCACGCAGCAGCGTTGAAAGCAGCAGCAAGGAGTCAGAGAGGGATCCCGAGTAATCTAAACCTAAGGATAAAAAGAAGCAATCCCCAAGGCCGGCGTCGCACTTTGGTGCCTTATGTAAGATAGTAAGATATAGTCATTGGGGCATATTCATAATTGTTTTTAAACTACAGTTTTGCTTAGACTGTGTTAAGGCAATGCAATTTAAATAGGATAAACTCGAGTTTTTCTTAAAAACAGCTTAGACAGAGTCTATGAATATGCCCCATTAAGTATAGATATTATTTTTAAACTAAATTTTAAGTTTTAAAAACTTATAATGCGAAAGTGATTATTAAAAACAAAAACGAAAAGCGAATAGAAAAAAACAAATCCTCAAGTGTTAATAGAATTTTTGTTTTTTGTTTTTTGCTAAAATTATTACCGTTTTAATTCCTAAAATAAATAAATCATTATGGTTCTTACGAGAACAGGGGCCGGCGATGACCAAGACCTAAACCAAGGTCAAAACCGAGGTCGAATTCCCTTAGCTTTAAACGCAAATGCAATTCCAAATCCTATTACTTCTCAAATAACAACTCCCATTTCCACAGCCCCATTCGATTCCATATCTTTAATTCATAATAACGTTCAGACTTCCACGGCTAGTAGTCAAAACCACAATTGTATGTTTTCCTCAAATGTTAATCCCTCAGCTCAAGACGTTAGGTCAACTCCTGAACTAGATGCCCTCGTAGCATCGATCGTGGGTCGAGTACTTGAGCAACAACTCAATCCCTTCCTCTCCGGAGTGGATCAGATAAATCAATGTCGGAATTCTATGGATGCCCTGGAAAAAATACCAGACATCGTAAGATGCCTTCGGACTTTTTCAGGAGAAGCCTCTGAGTTCTCCTCTTGGAAAAAGAGTGTCGAACGTGTCATTAAACTTTACGAACCTATCAAAGAAACTACAAAGTATTATGGAATACTGAACGTAATTCGTAATAAAATCATAGGCCAAGCGGATGCCGCCTTAGAAGCCAACAATACTCCTCTCAGCTGGGATAGTATTGTATATTGTCTAACAACCCACTATGCGGATAAAAGAGACATCACAACCTTAGAATATCAGATGTAGGGGTTGGTTCAAGGTAACCAATCCATACAACAGTTTTACCAGGCCGCCACCTCGCAATTAATATTAATAACAAACAACATTGCTTGCATGAAAATAAGCCAAGAGTCAATGAAGTTATTAACCCAAACTTACCGTGATAAAGCGTTAGATACCTTTATCAGGGGGCTAAAAGGGAACTTGTCCGATCTTCTGGGCATGAATGAGCCCGCGGATCTCCCAACAGCCCTTCACCTTTGTCAAAAATACGAGAATCAATTTTAGATCTTATTACATTCAAAGCACTCAAGGAGCAATAAGAAAAATTTCGGTCCTCAATCGACACGTCCACAAAACTCGTTTCCTCCACGAAGCATAAATGTAGGTCCATCCAGACAATTCCCTACTTTTCCAACCTATCGTACATATCCCAACCCACCTATTCAACTCCAACCCTCTCGTTCACCACCACAATTATTTCCTAACCGCAACCAAAACAATTATCCACAAAGGAATTTCATAAATCCTAATCAAAATAATAGACCGCAAGGTCAGCCCATCAAACAAGAACCTTTGACGCAAGGGCGCAGTGCGCATGCTAAGGAAATCCACTACCAAAATAGGCAAAATTATAATAATGCCCTGTGAAGACCAAGCGCACCTCTACCTCAAAATTCCCGAAACCCAAAAATAGCAAGGTACCAGCCTAATTTCTATATTGAATTATCCGATGACGAACTTAGCCTATAGTATCAAAACTTAAGCTTGAGTAACGAGCAAGAAGATCAAAGTTTCGATAATTATCTTGAAAACATAGATGCAAATCTTAATACTAACGAACAAGAAGTCGGAGAATTAGAACACTGATATAATTTTTTTAGGCTAAGGGACTCTTCCTTGCCTTATTTTGAGTGCAAGTCGAAGAGTGGCGACAAAAAGACATTTTGTTGACTTTGGGTCTAACTTTTTACGTTTTTGCTTTGGAATATGAACGTAAACCTCTGAGCGAAAGATACGAAAATGTTCAAAATGTGTCCGCTTGTTGTACCAGAGTTCATATGGAGTCTTGTCTTTTACAGTACTGGTTCCTGTACGATTCAAAACAAATACAGCTGTCTGTACTGCCTCAGCCCAAAGTTTAGGATTTAGCCCTTTTGCATAAATCATAGACCGAGCTGATTCCATGATGGTGCGGTTCTCACGTTCAATACATCCATTTTGTTCAGGAGTGTATGCAACGGAACGACGATGAAAAATACCATTTTCTTCTAATAACTTCTTGAAGACATTGTTTACAAATTCTGGGCCATTATCAGTTTGAGGAATCTTAATTGGATGCCCACATTGTTTTTCAGCTATCTTCAAAACTATTTTAAACTTTTCGAAAGCTTCAGATTTATTTTTCAGGAAGTAAACAAAGCGAAACTTTGAAAAATCATCTTTAAAAAGTACAAAATACCTTGATCCACCAAGTGAACTTTCCTCCATAGGTCCACATACATCAGCATGGATGATTTCACCGCACTTTAGAGATCTGTCTGGTCTAGAATTGAAACTAAGCCGATGTTGTTTCCCATATGCGCAACCATCACAGTCAAAGTTTTCATCATTGAATCTTATATTATTGTTTTTCAAAAAATTTCGAACATAAGGCAAATTTTGATGTCCTAGACGTTCATGCCAGATGCGCAACGTATCACTTTTCATAGCCACCATTGATTTGTCGGAAGTTGGCTCAATTATCTTGAAAAGCATTTGAAACATACCACCTTTTCTTGCTACCACTGCCACAACAGTCTCGCCATCGAACAACTTGAAAGAATCTCTGTTTGACCAGCTTGTGTGGCCATTATCCATGGCTTTAGTTGAAGAGAACAGATTTGCATACAAACTTGGTGTATACAAAATATTTTGTATTATCTTCTCTATCCATTCAGTTCCACTGTATGACAACACCTTCAGATCGCCTCTTCCAACAGCATGCATCAGCTTCCCATCACCAAGAACAACATCGACTGGTTTATCCAATTCAGTAAACGTCATAAACCAATCACGACGTCTACACATGTGGTTAGTAGCACCTGAATCTACGTACCAAGCATCAGACATTCCCAGAGATTGAACAATTTTACTGAAAAATACTTCCTCCCCGTCTGATCGTGTTTGTTGTTGTACCTTACAATCACATTTCCAGTGTCCAGTTAAACCACATTTGAAACATTTGCCAGGTCGCTTCAGTTTGTCGTTCTTCTTCAGTGCTACGCTTTGCCAGTAAAGCTTCACTCTTCATTACTTCACCTAGATGCATATTATCAGCTCCAAGTCGACTTTCTTCAACCAAGAGCCGGTTCGTCAAGTTGATAATTTTTTGTTGTTCCTTAGCTGTTGAATCCCATGCCGTAGAAAAATGCCGGTACTCAGATGGTAGCGTCATCAATATTTTTGTAATCAGCATACTTTTATCTATGGTGACACCTGCTATCATTAATTTTTGTACCAAATTTTCTAAAGTTGAAATGTGTGTTGCAATATCATGGGCTGGGTTTTTCTGGTAAAGATAGTACTGCTCTTCCAAAAGATGCTTGGCTGAATCATTGTTTTGCTCGTAGATCGAATGTGACTTATCCCACATTTCTTTAGATGTTAAATAGTTACATAAATGAATGAGAATAGCAGATCCGCACGAGTTAACAATAATTTTCTGAGCCTTTGCATCATTTTTAGACCATGCTGTCAATTCAAGTGCTTCAGCTGGCCTCTGTGACGTTCCATTAACGTACCCATAGAGATCCAAGGCCATTAGGTTCACACGCACTTGAAATTTCCACATCATCCATTGTGATGGTTTGACGAACTTCTTTATTGTTGAAATATCTTTTTCCATCTGGATTATTTTTGCAACAATATCCTAATACAATTTATTAATTCGTTCTATCGATGCTTCCCGATGTATTTCCAGCAAATATATGAAAAAATATTTTCAATCGCAAATACAAAATAGGCAATCGATTCAATAATGAAATTGCGTTTCCTTTGATACGATCCTTTCGCTCACAAAATGTTGCAATGTTTCTTATTATTCTTTGCTAACAACTGCGCCCATAACCTATTGAAGTTATTTGTTGAAGCTCTTGAAAAATAACCAAACGAGATTTTAAGTAATAACAGAAGCAAGATATTTATTGAGAATGAAAACTAAAACAATAAATTCGTTATCAGAAAATTATTTGATAATAATATTACAACTAAATTGAATGAATAAAGTACAGTATAACAAAATCAAAGTAGTTATTTTACAAAACTTGAATATACTACTTTCAACACTTATGATAGCATGAATATTTTCTTAGTGTTCTGACTGAGCACTAAGAGCATTGTCTGTTACTAGGCTGTAATCCTTCTAGCCTGGGAAATGGGTTGTCATTAAAGCCTCTAGAGATTCGGCTGAATCCACTGTCCAAGTACCATCCTCCTTTTTGAGGAGAGATGGCCAAGAGTGTTGTTTTTGTTGAAAAGTCAATTTAAAATATAAACCTAATGAATTAATTAATTACTATACTAAAACTACTACTTAAATAATAATATTAGCTATTGTACTTACTACTTATGCTTGCACTGAATGCACTATTAATTTCATTAAGATATACTCTACTACAATTATAATTAAGCTTTCTTGAAATACATAAGAACATATATTATATACAAACATTATATATAAATGCATATTCAATTAATAAATTATTCCTGTAAAAACTGTCATCGATCGCGTTTGTTCTAACAGGGCTATGGTCCCAGGAAATAAATCTTGAAAAATCTCAGCCATCTATTATTTGTATTTCTATTTAATTACATTTTAGACGGTATTTAATTTAAATTTATAATGGCAAATCATAATTTGGTAATAATCGAGCCTCTGTCTCGCGAAAATTTTGATACTTGGAAACTCCATGTGAAAGCACTATTGGTAAGAAACGAGACTTGGGACTACGTGTGCGGATCGAAAACAAAACCGAATCCAAAGAAAATTGAGGAAAGTGCACTATGGTACAAAGAGGACAGGAAAGCAAAATCAGATCTTATCTTATCAATAAGTTCATCTGAACTAAAAGAAATAAGAGGTTGTGCGACTTCGCATGATATTTGGACCAAACTACACAGTGTCTACGAGTCAAAAGGACCTGCCAAAAAGGCTGCACTTTCAAAACAGCTCGTTTTAAATAAACTGAGCGGAGGAGATGACATACGTTGTCATTTATCTAAGTTTTATTCTGCTCTGGACAAATAAGAAGATATGGATCTGCATATTAATGGCGAATTACTTTCTATTCTTTTATTATATAGCCTTCCTGAGTCTTATGAAAATTTTAGAGTTGCAATAGAAACACGAGATAAGTTGCCCGACCCTGAAATACTGAAGGTGATAATCACTGAGGAGTACGACGCAAGGAAAGGGAAGAATGGCGATCAAAGTTGAACATTGTTCATTAGGCAACGTCAGCAGCACCAGAAGTTTTAACCCACTTCAAATAATTCAACAAAATATTCGTTCGAAGAGAACAGAAAACCTAGAGAGCACGAAGGTAAGCAAAATGGTGCTACGTCACACATGTGTGGAGATAAAAATAAATTTTCTCAACTCAACTATAGTGAGCTACGTCATCTTTTACTCGCAAACAAAGAAACTACAGCGATCAAAGGCCAAGGTACTGTGAGAATTACAACAATGCAGGGCAATCAAGTAAAACTTGAAAACACTTTATATGTGCCGGACCTGCGAACAAATTTAATTTCAATTGCAAAAGTGACTGAAAAGGGATTTACGGTAAAAATTGATAAAAAATGTGCTCAGATAACAAACTCCAACAAAAATGTAGTGGCGGTAGCTAATAGAAAAGATGGACTATATTATGTAAGCGAAAACGTGGAAATGGCAAATGTTGGTTCAAGTGATCATATTAATAAAAGTTATTTTATGGAATGGCATGAGAAGTTTGGACACTTAACGTAAAAACAATGTGTGACATGCAACGAAATCAATCGGTTTTTGGACTAAAGTTTAAAAATCCCTTACAAAATGAAGTAGAATATGAAATTTGTATCCAGGCGAAAATGTGTAGAAAACCTTTTCCTAAAGGAATAGCCTCAATAAGTAAGTACCCATTAGATTTGGTCCATAGCGATATTTGTGGACCAATGAAATCCAAATCAAATGGTGGATGTAGTTATTTTGCTACTTTTATAGACGATGCGTCAAGATGGTGTGAGGTATATTTTTTGAAACATAAAAATGATATTTTCGCAGCTTTTCAAGATTTTAAAACTCATGCAGATAATTTTACAGGACGAAAAATCAAAGCGTTAAGGTCGGACAATGGCGGAGAATATCGCAGCATCGAATTTGGAAAATTTCTTTCGGAAGCGGGCATCAAGCATCAATTTACAGTAGATTATACACCTCAGCAGAATGGTGTTTCTGAAAGAATGAACAGGACACTTGTGGAAATGGGACGCTGCATGTTACTTCAATCACAGTTAAATCAATCTTTTTGGGCAGAAGCTATTGCATGTGCAAAGTACATACGTAACAGATGCTCTTCAAGCAGTTTAAATGGAGAAGTCCCCTACAAGCTTTGGAAAAGTTCCTGGAGTAAATCATTTTCAGGTATTTGGTAGTAAAGCATATTCATTAATTAAAAATAAGAATAGAAGTAAATTTGATGTTAAATCGAAGCCATATACTTTTGTTGGGTACTGCGAAAATGCAAAAGCATATAGGTTATGGAGGCACGAAACAAAAAAAATTATTAAATCACGAGATGTTGTCTTCTCAAATAAAAATTTTGCATGCAATCTTGATATTTCAAAAAATAACCTAAATGAAAATAAATTGGAAATACTTTTAAAACCTAAACTAAACGAAAATAGGATGGAAAACAAATCGTTGGATATAAATTTGGATACAAAGTTGGAACCAAAAACGGCATGTTCAAGTGAATCTGAAGAAGATGAAAATTTTAATACAAATAATAGCCTAAATGAGAGGATCGCAATGAGAACAAGGTCCAGGAATAAAATAAACAGCGAAAGAGAAATAGAAAATCGAAGTGAAGATTCCGATGATTCGGATGTTTTTGTTGATACAGCTTGTATGTTAACCTTAGATCCTCAAAACATTAATTATGTCTTAAATGACACGAGTGTAGCTGAGTGGAAACAAGCTATGAACGAAGAGCTATTTGCTCATAAAACAAATGGGACATGGACTTTTGTAGATCGCCCAACGGGGGAAAAAATAATAAAAAGCAGATGGGTTTTTCAAACCAAAACGGACTGTAAAGGAGAAGTTTTTAGAAGGAAAGGGTTGGTTGCAAAAGGATGCTGTCAACGAACAGGGATTGATTTTAAAGAAACGTTTGCTCCAGTTGCTAGACAATGCCTAATCCGTCTCTTACTAGCTCTTGCCGCTGAGTGGGGACTTACTTTACATCAGCTAGACGTTGTCACAGCTTACTTAAATGGAAATGTTGAGTAATTTATATTATTGTACATCCCTGTCTGTTTTTTTTTTTCAACTCTCTATTCTGAACATTTATCTTTTACACAACTGTATAAACTGAAACTGTAATCTCTAATACTATAATTCTCTCTTTATTAATTTTTCAATAAAACTTCAGTCATTGTTGAGCACTTAAACGAAGCGGTTAGTTTTATTTAACAGGTTATGGGGCCAGTTACGTATATAGTAAAAACATTATTATTATTATTATTATAACTTTATTAACAGGAAATAAATTACACAATTAATAATATTTTTTCGGCGCTAGCTACCAGGGCTTTCAGCCGATAAGGGTTGTTAATTTAAATATAAAAAATTTTGCATTTTACCTAAATATAGTTATACTTAATATAAATATAATAGTTAAATGAGATTTTCTAATTTGATTAAAGTTAGTATTCTAAAAACATCAACAATATTTTGTTCAGAGGGAACAGTTAAAAGATTTATCAGAGTGCTTTTTGAGTTGATTTTTTTGGATATAAGTTTGACATGCTCGCAATCGATGGTGAGGTGGTTCATGGTAAGTGGAATGTTGGTGTTGCAAAGGTGGCAGAGTGGTTGTTGGTCTTTTGTTATGTAGTGGCTGTGAGTGATGTTGGAGTGGCCGAGTCGAAGTCTTATATAGCATCTGAGCATATTTGGAGATATATTTATCGGGTAGATAATTCTTTCAGCTTGAGGGTTGATTTGAGCGTAATAATGGAGATATTCTTTCCAATTATTTTTTTTGAGGTTACAGGCTGTATGCAAAAGAGTTTTCTTTGCATCTTTTTTGTTGAAGATGTTGAATTGTATGAGTGGCTCATCTAGGGCTGCTTTTGCCACCTTGTCTGCCATCTCATTACCGGGTATTCCAGCATGTCCTGGCACCCATATAATTTTAAGATTTTTATTGCCGATTATTTTATCCCTTAGGCGATCGATTATTACGGTTTTATTGTTTAGATTTTTTAGTGCGGTGATTGTTGATAGGCTGTCTGAGAAGATTGCAGTTTTTTTATTGTTTGTGACCATCGTAGCTTTGAGGATAGCGAAGGCTTCGGCAGTAAAGATGGAGGTAGATCCGTTTAGGAGACCTTTGCTTTTAATGTTTCCGAATTCGTCGACTATAGCAAACGAGGTTCCATGTTCACTTTTAGAACCATCTGTGAAGAGAAAGTTCCATTCTGTTCTTCTTAGGTTTGTGACAGTTTCCATAAACATTTTTTGATACATTTGATTATTTGTTGTGGCTTTTGGGAGTCTATGTAAGTCTGTGTTTATGGAGTTGGGCAGAATTAGTTTTTTTATCGCTGAATATATTTTTGCACAGATAAAATAATAATTTTGCAAAAATTTGTTCGATAGTACAAAATCGGACAGGTAGTTAGAGTGCTAGCATATACTCATTTCTTGGTTCACCACGTTTTAATTTTTATTTTTTTGGCTGCATTAAAATGGAGGCTGCTGAGTATAAGATTGAAAAATTAGCTGGTCAAAAGCAATGGAATTTGTGGAAATTCCAGATTAAAATCCTTCTTAATGCTGCTGACCTGTTTCGGTATGTAAATGGGGAAGCTACTTATCCCGTTGTTGGTGACAAAGTTAAGGAAGAAAATTTGGTCGCAGCTCAAGTTGCTTGGACTCGGGGCGACAGTAAGGCACAAAAGATTATTGTGACTTCCATGGAAACTCAGGCTCTTTTGCATATAGTTAATTGCAATACTTCCAAGGCCATGTGGGAAAAATTAGAGACAGTCTACGAGGCAAAATCTAAAGAGAGCATTCATATGCTTCAACAACGATTCTACATGTTTGCGATGGACCCTGCAGATGATGTAGCGACACATGTTTCCAAACTACAAGGGCTTATACAACAATTAGCCGATGTCGGAGAAAAAATTTCCGACTCTATGATTATCACTAAAATTTTAATGACTTTGCCAGAGCATTATAGCCATTTTTACACAGCATGGGAGTCTACCGCAAAGGCTGAGCAGACTTTGGATAACTTCACTTCGAGATTAGTAATGGAAGAAGCACGTTTTAAGTCAAGTCATTCAGTTAACGGGGTAGATGGGAGCAATGCTTTATTGGCGAGAAAATTTAGTAAAAACTCAAAGGGATCTATGGAAAAGGGGTCGAGGAGCAAACCTGGTAGATGTTTTGTGTGTAAAAAGGTCGGGCACTGGAAACGAGACTGCCCGGAAAAATTAAAAAGGGAAAATCAAATTTCGAAGAGGGGTGAAGCATTTATTTGCGAAGCAGCCGTAGTGGAACAGATTTGCAAAGACGATGAGTGGTTTTTAGATTCTGGCGCGACCGACCATATGACACATAGGAGGGAGTGGCTCGTCAACTTTAAGCTCTTTAAGGTCCCAGTGGTCGTACGTATTGGAAATGGTACCACGATTAGTGCCATTGGTAAGGGTGATGTTAATGTGCTCTCTTTCGTGGACTCAAGCTGGAATCAAAACCACATGCTTGATGTTCTGTATGTACCAGACATACATGTCAATTTGTTTTCCTTGAACACTGCTTTAGACAAAGGTCTACGTTTTTTTTCGTATAGTAATAAGTGTAAATTGACTAAGAATGATACTACTGTTGCAGTGGGAGTCCGTCACTTCAAGCTTTTCAAACTTTTATTTAAGGTTATGGTGGAAGAGCCTCGTCAGGTTTCTGCAAACGTTGCTGTGAAGAAAATTGACACATTGCAACACTGGCATGCAAAATTAGCGCACCAAAACCTGTGCCATGTACGACACATTTTAAAAGATCTACAAATTCCATTCGTCGATAAAACTGAATTTGTTTGTGATGGTTGTATGTTTGGCAAGCTTCATCGCACGGCTTTTAATGAATCCAAAAGCAAGAGTACATCCATCCTACAACTAGTTCACACAGATGTCTGTGGACCGATGCAAAAGCAGTCAATTGGAGGGTCTAAATATTTTCTCCTGTTCAAAGATGATGTTTCGCATTATCGCAAGGTATATTTCATGAAAGAAAAATCGGAGGTCTTTGGTTTTCTTCAACATTTCTTAAAAGAGGTACAAGATGAAGCAGACAGTCGTGTGAAAGTTCTTAGGAGTGATAATGGCCTGGAATTCGTAAACAAAAATGTTGAGCAATTGTTGAATATGCAATGTGTCATGCATCAGAAAACTGTGCCTTATACTCCAGAGCAGAATGGTTCTGCTGAGCGTGAAATGAGAACCATAATGGAAGCTGCAAGGTCAATGCTACACGCCAAAAACCTGAGCAACAAGTTCTGGGCGGAAGCAGTAAGCACTGCTGTTCACGTTTTGAATAAAACGGGCACGAGCACAGTGAAGGGGAAAACACCACACGAACTTTGGTTTGGTTCAAAGCCAAAAATTGACTATTTGCGCGTGTTTGGTACACAGGTGTTTGTGCATATACCAGATCAGAAAAGAAGAAAGCTGGATGCTAAGTCCAAAAAGGGTATTTTTGTCGGATATGAGTATGGAGTAAAGGGTTATCGAGTCTATATACCAGAACAAAATAAGGTGGAAATAACTCGAAATTTAGTTTTCAACGATCTTGGAGAATTGGATGGCGAGGTTGCTGAAAATGTTGGCCATAAAGTAGCTTGTGAGGTTTCAAATGAAGTTACTGGAGTGTTTGCTGATGAGGCTGGCGATGAGGTACTTAAAGAGGCCTCAAATGAAGTTGTTGATGCGTTTGCTGATGATGTTGGCGGTGAGGTTGCTGGGAAAGCTGTA
This sequence comes from Baccha elongata, assembly GCA_951217065.1. NCBI lineage: Eukaryota > Metazoa > Arthropoda > Insecta > Diptera > Syrphidae > Baccha > Baccha elongata. The sequence goes on from CATNUY010000079.1 coordinate 2,191,763, forward strand.
GCTGATGGTGAGACAAGCGGTGTTGAAAAGTCACAGGGTTGTGATTTAGAGCTAGTGTATGGTGAACATTTTGAAGGTGCAGGTTCTGAAGTTGACTACAGGGAGCGTGTTGACGGTGATAATCTTGTTTGCGAGTCATCAGATGATCAAAATTACGCGACTCCCGAAAAACAAGCTGACGCTGTTGGAAAAAGGGCTAAAAAGATTCCCGAAAAAGAAGTTGACACTATTGGGATAAGGCTCAAAAATAGAAGAGCTAATCAAAATGAAGGTAATGTAAATTTGTCCTTAATGGAAAGTTTTGCTTTTGTTGCAGAAACAGATTCTCCGACATGTTATGAAGACGCCATTTGCTGCAAGGATTCTGAACTTTGGCGAGCAGCAATGGATGAAGAAATGTCTTCGTTAGCGAGAAACGACACATGGTATTTGACACCTCTACCCAAAAGTCGTAAATTTGTGGACTCAAAATGGGTTTATCAGAAGAAGAACGCAACAGAAAATGAAGCTATGCGGTTTAAAGCGAGACTTGTAGCCCGTGGTTTTAGCCAGCAATATGGAATTGACTATTTAGAGACGTTTAGTCCGGTTGCCAAGTTTTCTTCAGTAAGAGCCATTCTAAGTATTGCTGCAGCTGAAAATTTGAGCATCAGGCAGTTTGATGTAAAAACAGCATTTTTAAACGGAAAAATTGAAGAAGAAGTTTACGTGGCGCAACCGAAAGGCTATGATGACAACAGTGGGAGAGTTTGTAGGCTGAAAAAGAGCTTGTATGGTCTCAAGCAGTCATCTCGTTGTTGGAACCAGATGTTCACAAAGCTGTTAAAGGATTTTAATCTGAGGCCTACCGATGCTGATTCATGTGTGTTTGTCAGTCATCTCAACAAAAATAAATTGTTTTTAGCAATTTATATTGACGATGGTCTCTTGGCAGCAACAGACTAGAAAAACATTGAAACCCTGTGCAGCTATTTAACAAGAAACTTCGAGATAAAAGTTTTTCCAGCTAAACATTTCCTGGGACTGGAGATAAGGCGTTTTGATGATGGTTCGATTCATTTAAATCAGTCGCAGTATGCAGCGAAGGTGCTTAAAAGATTTCATATGTCTGATGCGGCTGTGGTATCAACTCCGGCAGATTCATCAATCCACGCAGCGGAGTATGCAGAAACTGCAAGAGAAAATCGTTTTTCCGTTCCGGCAGGCTGTTGGAAGCCTGATGTATTTAATGGTGGCAACGCGTCCTGATCTATCGTTTGCTGTTGGGTGCGTTAGTCGTCATCTAGAGAATCCATCTAAGATTCATGTTAACATGATTAAGCGAATTTTGCGCTACTTGAAGGGGACTCCGGATCATGGTATATTTTTTGAAAATAAATTAAATTTAACATTAAATTGTTTTAGTGATGCTGACTATGCCGGAGATATAAGCACTAGACGATCCACTAGTGGGTTGGTTATTCTAATGGGCTCGAATTGCATCACGTGGGCATCGCAGCGCCAAAAATGCGTTGCTCTTTCCACAACCGAGTCCGAGTATGTCGCCGCCGCAGAGGGAGTAAAAGAATTGGTCTGGATTCAGCAACTTCTTGGCGATTTACTTCCTGATCAGAACATCAAACCAGTGTTATACGTTGACAATCAAGGTGCCATCCGATTGATAAGAAATCCCGAGTTTCATAAAAGGACAAAGCACATTGACGTCCGATTTCATTTTATACGTGACAAATATTCTGAAGGACTATTCGACTTAAAATATGTGCATTCAGATAATCAACTTAGCGATATTTTTACAAAACCATTAGCAAAAGATAGGTTTTTTCGTCTTAGATATCTTTTGAATATCATTGAATTAAAAAAAAAAAAATAAATGAATTAAATTTTATTTCTGTAAAACAAGAGCCATAAGTAACAAACAAAATAATTATGTATTTGAATTTAAAACTGAATTATTTTTTTATAATGTACAATACATTCATATAAAAGTGGGAGTGTTGAGTAATTTATATTATTGTACATCCCTGTCTGTTTTTTTTTATTTTCAACTCTCTATTCTGAACATTTATCTTTTACACAACTGTATAAACTGAAACTGTAATCTCTAATACTATAATTCTCTCTTTATTAATTTTTCAATAAAACTTCAGTCATTGTTGAGCACTTAAACGAAGCGGTTAGTTTTATTTAACAGGAAACATAGATGAGACATTATACATGGAAATTCCGCATATGTTTACTGAATTAACAGGTGAAGAAGTTGGTGGCAATAAAGTTTGTCGTATTCATAAGGCTATATATGGTTTGATACAAGCCGGCAGGCAGTGGTATATAAAGCTAAACGAGCAACTTTTGAAAATGGGACTGAAGCCACTTATATTCGATCCTTGTATTTATATGTCACAAAGAGGATCAAAGGTAGTACTTGTTGCAATTTATGTGGACGACATAATAATTGCGTAAAATTGTTTACATGAAATCAAATTATTTAAAAATAAAATAGAGTAAGAGTTTTTAATGAATGACATGGGAAAACTCAACTATTTTTTGGGCATTGAGTTTAATCAAACAGCAAATGGAAACATTACAATGTGTCAACGTAAATATATTCCAGAATTACTTAAACGTTTTAACATGGAAGATTCAAACTCAGTCGCAACACCTTTATTTTCAGATAAAACAGGCGTTGTTATTTACAATGACAACAGAAGTGCACAGGCCATAGCGAAGAACTCAGTTCAACACTCTTGTACCAAACACATCGACATACGCCATCATTTTGTTCGGGATGCTGTGCAAAGAGATATTGTTTAACGATACATCGATACAGATCATATGGCAGCGGATGTTCTCACCAAGGGTCTTAAAGCAATGAAACACTAAAAACATTTGAAGGCACTTGGTTTATCATTTCTCAATTGAGGGGATGTGTTGAAAAGTCAATTTAAAATATAAATCTAATTAATTAATTAATTACTATACTAAAACTACTACTTAGGTAATAATATTAGCTATTGTACTTACTAATAATGCTTGCACTGAATGCACTATTAATTTCATAAAGATATACTCTACTACAATTATAATTAAGCTTTCTTGAAATACATAAGAACATATATTATATACATACATTATATATAAATGCATATTCAATCAATAAATTATTCCTGTAAAAACTCATCGATCGCGTTTGTTCTAACAGTTTTGGCAGTATTTTGTCTAGTCTAGCAGAGTCTTTTATATTTTCAATTGGTTCACAGTATTCTTTCAAGGCAACCTTTTGGCTGAGGATACCGCTTTTTTGTAATCTTTGAGGCAGTCCTTGTACGATTGCCATTGTTTGCTAACGTAGCAGATATTGAAGGTTTTTCTTGTAATCTTCCTAAGATTTGAGAGATCTTCATTCCACCATAGACGGAAGGTTTTTTGCTGTACCTAACTGGACAGGAAGCTTTGAATGCGCCTCCAGTTCTTCTACGGAATCTAAAACAAGATTCGGTACAGTTCTTAGTTTGGAATTTACAACTTGACTGAATTTGTTCCAGTCGGTTTTTTTGGGGTTTCTAAACAGGGCAGGGGGCTTAGTGTTAAGACCTTATTCGTAAAGTATAATACACCTGTGATCGGAAAATTATCTCAGTGTAGATACTTTCCAGTTTTCCAACCTGACCTGTTCATTATTGTTTGTTAGTGTAATGTCTAGCACACCTTCCCACCCTTCAAACGTCGGGAAAATGAAGATGATATATTGCCTTTGTTATTAATAAGATGTAATAGAGATAGTAGAGCTACCGTCTCAGTAGAGCTGAAGGATGGAGACTCCCTTACCCTCTAGAATATGTTCCACCACCATACCCTGCAGTCGAGCCTTAATAGCGTTCCACGCTTCGAGGACTGGTTTCCCTGTGGAGGAAAACTCTTCCGTCAGCGCAACTTGAAGGTCGTCTCTGACGATCTCACTCAAAGTTTTCACCACTGGCTGACGGCCGGACGTGGATGGCAGAATTTTTATTTTATTTTTGACAAGAACTGGAAGAGCCCTACTCTTTTTCGAGGGCCGAGTAGTTTCATCCTGAGACCTGTTGCGCTTTACAATTTCCTCTTTCCTCTGAAGAGTAGCGCCCTCCAAGAACTTGTTATAGTCTTCAACTATTTTGGAGAACTTCTCCTTATCCTCACGATCGCGTTCGCTTATTGACTGCGTTTCTTCCCGTTTCGCAATTTTTGTCAAAACGAACCTAGCATTGTTGAACGGGGCTTTGAGAGTCGTGCTCCTGTGTTTTTTTTTTGTCTGGCCTTGTTTTTGGATTATGGTTAGCACCCGCCCACCGCTGGTGCTCTGAATGCTAACCGAAGGTTTTGGTGACGATGGAGTACTACTACGAGCAGCACTACCTTCGCCACCGACGTTGATAGTTGTCTCCTGACTGGAGGCAAGCAGCTCGTCTTCTGACGCGCTGCCAAGTTCGTCAATGTCTGTCATATCAACGTCTGGTTGTTGTTGTTGTTGTATTTGGGGTATGTAATCGTTCGTCATGTCAGCGTCTGGGGTTTTGGGTTTTGAAAAATCTATTTTGGTCCCACGAGTAGTACGGAAAGGAGGTCAGCCCCGGCAGAGCCAATATACCGGGGTTATGTAAAGAATATTTCGGGCCTTGTACCTAGGCACCCGAAATAGCTCGTTAATGACTGGCTTTTCCCCCAGCCTTCCATTTCTTCAGCACGGATTGTGTTCTAAGAACGCTCACACCACCTTGAAAATCAGGAACCTCGTATCAATGGTCAGATTGCATTTCTGAAGAGTTGAACTATTCACACACAAACTTAATCATTGGGTTTGTTAGGCGCCCACTTGAATATGCGTCAATACCACTACACTTTACCGCACAATGAAAAACTTTGCCACAAACACCCGCGCATCTTATTTAAAAATTTTAAATAAAGTTTAATTTAAAACAATTCGAGTGACTTCATTGGCTAATCAGCCACATTACTTCAACTATTGTTGAAAAACCAATGCACTGATTATATTTTATTATAAAATCGCTTTTTTTTAAACGTTTTTTTAATTAATTAAATCGGAACTCTCTATTACTCGATTTTAATTCTCTCGCTATACAATCTCACTGTATATACTCAAATATACTCCTGGAAGGAATTATCTGCGGCACTATTACATGCGTTGTCGAGTGGGAAAAATATAATTGACCAACTCCGAAATGTGTCCAATGTGGAAAGCGAGGCATATAAGTCCTACTCCGATTTTGTCATGGAAAAGGTAAGACAAATTCATCGACTGTCTTTTGACATACCGGAAGAAATAACTGCGAACGACCTCGCAAGAGACTAAGGGACCATGAAACAAAAAGAAGAAGGGAAATTTCACCTTCCCAAGTCAAACGTCCACGGTTGGATAGTGAATAAAGATGTTATGGAGGCGGGTGTACGGGACACCTCAGGGCAAACTGTCTTAATAAAACTGTTACGCCCAATGATTTTCAATCTAAAGAAAACAATTTGAAGAAATCGAAGGAGAACTTTACATTTTGCAATAAGATTGGCCACAAAGAAGACTCATGCTGATTCAAGCAACGCACAGAAAAACAGAAAACGAGCTATTGTTGCGGAAACAAAGTGCCTGAAAATTGTACCATGGTATCTGTGAATGGTAAGGACTATGATTGTCTCTTGGACACTGGGTCGGATTGCTCTTTAATCAAAGGAGACATAGCAAATTTAATACCCATTCGCAAAAAAAAAACATTCAATCTCAGAACAAGGTATCGGCAAAGATCCAATCCTCTTGAAAGAGAAAATTGCTTTGCCTGTACACTTTTATGAAGTGGAAGTGCAGGTCAACTTCTATCTTATATACAGCGATTACCTGCTTACTGAAATGCTTGTTGGTCGAGATGTTCTCAGTGACCCGTCATTAGAAATACGAATAGATAGTCATGGATCCACACTTACAAAAAAGAAATCAGGAAGCTGTTATGCAACCGCTATTCTGCATCCTTCAAAACATGACTATCCTGTTCAAATTCAGAGTATTCTCGATCAGACTCTTCAAAATTATTCAAAATACATCGTCAATGGATATCCTACTGAGGTAGTCAAAACAGGGTCATTAGAAATTCGACTGGAAAAAGAAGCTATAATAAATTATAGACCATACCATGGCTTTATCAGAACGAAATACAGTTAAGGACATAATAAACGATCTAAAAAGCCATAATATTATTCGCGATAGCAACTCTCCGTTCGCAAGTCCAATTGTCTTAGTCACAAAAAGAAACGGCCAAAGTAGATTATGTGTTGACTACAGGGCCTTAAATCGTATTACTGTCAAAGACCTGTATCCATTGCCAAGAATTGAGGATCAGCTCTCAGGAAATCGATATTTTACCTCACTGGATATGGCTTCTGGTTTTCACCAAATTCCGATAGCTGATAACTCTGTTGAAAAAACAGCTTTTGTGACCCCCATTGCTAACTAAAAGACCGCTCTTCATCATATTTAATCCAGATACGTTCCCAGCGAATTGATGATAAGCTGCACAATGAAGCATATTACAGCCAAACAACAAAAGCATACGAGGCAAAGTATCATTGCTATGAGCTGGAAACCTTGGCGGTCGTGAATGCAATAAAGCATTTCAGAACATATCTCCTAGGTATAACATTTACACTTGCAACAGATAGCAATGCATTGAAGGCAACCAAAGAAGAAAAGGATCTTTTACCACGCATCGCAAGATGGTGGATTTACCTTCAAGAATTAAATTTTAATATTATCTATAAAAAAGGTTGCTCCATGCAACATGTTGATTATTTAAGTCGAAATTTTATTGAAACAATGTTACCATCTCAACAGCCTAGTAGAAAATTGGCTTAAAATAGGGCAGTCCGAAGATCCCGAAATTTGCAGAAATTGTTGACAAGCTTAAGGATAATGATTTAGATACTAAAATTAATAATGCTTTCAGGCGTTTCCACGAGGATAATTGCCATATTGGGTGGGAAAAAACATTATCAAAAATGCGTACGTATTTTTGGATGCCTAAGATGACAAGGAATGTAAGAAAATTTTTCGATTCGTGTTTAATTTGCACCATTGCAAAGAGACCATCAGGAAAAAACAAGCAGAACTGCATCCAATCGAAAAGACAGCGGTACCTTTCTACACTATTCACGCAGCCTGTATGGGTCCTTTTCATGGTGAAAATAAGGAAGACAGCCGTTACCTTTTAGTCATAATAGATGCTTTCTCTAAATTCGTTTTATTTTTTCTTTTGCAATACTTTGAAAGCAAATGAGACAGTGCGACATATGAACAACTTTGTTATCTTATTCTGTGTGCCATTAGGGATCATAAGTGACAAAGGTACAAATTTTACCAGCGAAATATTTCAAAGTTTTTGTAGGTCATCGGGCATAGAACATCATACAATAGCATCTGGGACCAGTCGAGCAAATAGTCAGGTCGAGCGTTACGTAGATACAATCGCAAATTTGTTAAGAACCAACCTAGAAGTAAACATTGAATGGACAAGTTTCGTTAGCCGGGTCCAGCTCGCATTAAATACGACTGTAAATAAAACCACGGGATTATCACCTTTAAAAGTTTTTACAGGAATCGACGGACGAACTCCAAAAATTAGGGCCCTGTTGCCACAATTAAACATTCAACCTGAATACGAAGATGTGGAAGCAATACGTACGCTGGCAGATGAAAGGATTAAGGAAAATTCCGGCAAAATGAAAACGAGATTTGATAAAAATAACTGCACTCCTAAGCGTTTCTAAATTGGAACAATGGTAGTACATAAAAGTCCTCAAATCCGAAAATCCAAATTGGAAGTACACTTTCGTGGCCCATACGAGGTTATTGGCATTTTGAACGATCGGTACAAACTGAAGAAAAAGGGAGGTAGAACACCCATTATCGCTTCCAGAGAAGTCATACGTTCGATTGTTAAAACTGAAATGGAACAGGTTGGTAATGTATTACAAGTAAAATATGTTTTTTTTTTAACTTTGATATAAATTGATAATGAATTAATTTTTAATTAATTGAACGTAGACAAGTTTTCTTGAACTAGGCCACTGAGTCGAGCTTTTTGTTTCAAGTTTTATCAGATTTGCAGACAAGCTTAGAATGCCTCTGAGATGTAGGTCTGTTAGGCTTGACATACAGAAGGTTTGGACAAGCCAAAATTCTAAGATTACCGCTGAGCTACTTTTGTTTTCCATATAGATTGGCCTGAGTGGTATGGACACGCTTAATATTGCCTCTGAGCCATTCCGCTCCGGGGAAAATGGGCAAGTTTTGTTGTTTCATTGATAAAACTAAAATGAAGGTTTTTGTGATGACTTTGGCTAACTTGTGTTTTGCAGGATTGTGAATGATAGCAGACACTTCGTGTGGCAAAACGGAAGAAATTCCAGGAAAGTCGAGAGAGAACTAACTAATAGAAATGGATTGAAATGAAGATCAAAATAAGATGAAAATTAATTGAAATGAAGTTGAATATGAATTGTTATTTTTGTTTGTTTTATTAATTATGTTTGTTTTATAAAAAAAAAAATATTAATAAAATGAAAACAAAATGAAGTACGGAGTTAATATTCGAGAACGATGAACTTGCAGGGTGGCCGTGTAACAGCACAAGCAAAATGAAAAAAAAGAAGGTAGCAATTATGTATGCTCTTCTTTTTCAACCCCTAATACTGCGGTATTTTCACCTCACTCTTTTAAGGGTGAATTATTGAGCTTTGTTTACCCCTTCGAGGTAAATACGTAAAAGAGAAACGTGGTCTGTGATCATTCTGTTGAAGTGCGCCGGAGTGATTGGAAGTGCGATCGATGCACCACAGATAATACAAAAAAGGCGAAATTGGAGTGCTCTATTTAGTGTTCTTTTATACATATGTAGATGGAATACTTGAAAAAACGTCGAAAACTTCGGCGTAAATAAATTTCTTTTCTTGAAGATTCTTGATTCTTTAAATTTTTTAAATTAAAAAAAATTTTAAAATTGTTAAATTAAATTTGGATCGTAACCATATTTGTTTTTCCATCGAGTTGAACTACAAATTTTTTGTGCATATATAGTGTACAAATATTGGTGTTGTTTGCCAGCTATACCATAGACATCTGATTAGAAATAAGGTTCCCAAGACCAAGTTTGACATTTTATCCATCCACCAACGTGTGAGCCATGTAACACGAACTAGTTTGACATTTTTTCCTTTTCAACAACTTGTGAGTTATGTAAATCGTTCCAGTAAAAGCTGAAATACCGACCGATTAAGAACTGTCTACAGAATCTCCGAAATATGCTTAGCTTCAGGTCAAAACTTGAAATTAAAATGATATATTTCCGGTTCAGATTTCAGATAAGCTCAATTTGATCTTCTTATTGTGGTGCATTTCTCTGCTAAATATTATATCATCACATCTAGGGCCAGTCTTTTCAGCTCTGGTTAAGTTTAATCATTGATTATTTCAGCTGGTAACCATAGATTTTGTCTTTTCAACAAAATTTTAACCAGAGAATCTGTGGTTACCATAGATTACGTTTACCAGCTGATTTTCTTTGGTTAGTGTCATTATTCCAGTCGGTTAACAGAGATTTGATCTTTTCAGCAAAAATTTAACCAGAGAATCTATGGTTAACAGAGATTTCGTTAACCAGTCAAATTTGCTTGGTTAACCACAGAAATTCTATGATTAGCGAATATATTTGTTGACATTTTTTATTTCAATTGTATTTTCTGGCTCGTAGTGAAGGGAAAATAGAAATCAAAAATTATTATTACGAAAAATGGAGTGAGTTTTTATTTAACAAACAAAATTTCTAAAAAAAGTTTATATTTGATTAGTTCTTTTGGAAATTTTATTTGGGATTCATGGAGTGATGAAGATAGCGAAGAAGAACTTGTTGTTGAAAGGCGTCAGTACAACATGTACGAAAGAATTGACCATTTCAATAAATGGGATGATATTGATTTCTTTCGTCGTTTTCGGCTCCAAAAATCAACTGTGGCTAATTTATTAGTTCTGATACGAGACAAATTAGAAAATAAAAGCCAAAGGTGAAGTTTTCATACGAACCATATTTCTCTATTTGTAACTAAAACCAAACCTACATTTTTCAGAAAGCGCAATATAACTTCAATGGCAAAATTACTAAATAAAGCTGCCATTTCCAATGTGATAAAGCAAGTCTCTTTTGCGATCGCTTCTCTGCGCAAAGATTTTATAAAAATGAAAGAATCCGATGTGAATTGGCTGAAGCTAGTTACGCTTTCTATAAATTAGCTAAATTTCCCCGCACGATTGGAGCAATTGACTGCACTCACGTGAAACGTGTCACGAGACGTTTTCCTGTTTTGTCACTTCAAATGAGAATTAAAATGGAAACAGTCCAGGATGTAATCGTCGCAACTGCAGTTCTGCATAATATAGCAGTAAACTTTAACGAAGAAATCCCCCCCGATGGACACGAATTGGACATACCACCTGTTGAAGCAATAGATGTGATAAGATCGGAGCGTGATACTGTCGACAATGTTCGTGCAGTTTTGTTGGCTGATTACTTCCCCGGACTTCTGCATTCAAACAGCTATTCATAATGTTCCTCCCTTTACTCATAATTCCTTCCTTAATCGATTGAAATAAACGTAAAAGCTCATATGAAACAAACATATTTTTTATTTTATTCATATTTGTGTTTTTTAACAACATGTAAACTTAAAAAGTTTGTTCTGTTAACAGAAATCAAAACGAAAAAAAAACTTATATACATAATTAAAAACATAAACAAAATTCATCACAATCTAAAACATAAAAAAAAATTCATCACAATCTTAATCTTGCAGGTAAATACATATATACATAATAAAAAACATAAAAAAATCATCACAATCTTAAAAATAGGCTTATAAAAAATAGAGTATCAGTATAAGGTATCACTTCAAATAAAAAAATTCATTTAAAAAAGGTAAACAATAAAAAAAAAGTAAAAAAAAAAACAATATGTACACATTACATCATCTTAAACAGTTCCGGCCCTGTTAATAACTGTTTTTCTTTGAGTTTTATGTCCAATTCTATACTTTTCATTCTCATAGTATGTTCTTTGGATTTTTGGTCATGTTCTATTTGGTTATGTCTTGCTGCTGCTCCAGCAACTGTTTTTTTAAACCCATAATATCGCCCGATGTTATTGGCTTCTGCTTTATTTTTTTTGCTGCGGAGCAGATTATCCGTTTTTTTTCGCAGCATAGACGGGTTATAATTGCTCCAATCTGCCTCTGTAACTTCGGCTACAACTTCATCTTCTTCAATTAAACGCGTCTCGCAATAAGGAGGAATATTTTCTTCGTTGTTATTCAAAAACTCCTCACTCAGGTACTCAACTTCTAGGGGGCTTTTGAATTCAGCTGCATCGACGACAAATACTTCATCATCATCAAACCTAAAAATTATATTTTAATAATATTAGTTACTTTTCTTTCTTTAACTTAATTACCTTGATGGCAGGCCGTCAATGCTTACGCCCATAACCTCATGCAGTTGTTCATAAACTGGATCCTTTTTTATTTCAGGTGGTGGACCTCCACCAGTTAGGAACAACTGCCTTTTTTCATCGGCCTTCTTTTTGCGAAAAGTGCGTTTAATATTATTATATTTTTCTTTTAAAACTTTTCCAGTGCGAACCTAAAAAAGTAAGTATTAATAAAATGTTCATTCATTTTATTTACTTAAATCCCATCTTTAAACTATTTTAATCAAATTTCCTTATCCCAAATAATTGAAATTGCAAACACATATGTATATCAAAACTGTAAACAAGTGGTTTCCCACTTCGACTTTCACAGATAAACACTTTCAATTCATATCATCGACATGAGTTGGAAATAGTTACAAATCGTAACTATTTTGGATCTTAGGAACAGGTCACCCTGAAGTCGCCCCAAAGCGTTTTTTGAAAAACCTCAACTCGCGCTGGGTAACAAATTCTCTGTTCTTTGAAACCTGGGGTCGCCCTAAACTCGCCCTGAAGTAGGTTTTTTGCTGGGGCGAGTTAAGGTAAACAAATTGACATGTGTGTTGTCAATCATATGTTGAATAAAAAAATTATAAATTTATTTTAATAATAATTTTTTTTCTTGGGCGTAGCAACGCGCCCTGGGATCCACTAGTATTTAGATAAACTAAACTTATTAAAGACAACGCAACGCATGAACATTTTGTAAAGTAATTGTTTTTTTATTGTCCTCATATAAAAAAAATATTTCATTTAACAATAACATTTGTTTGTTATCTTAAAAATTTCATATTGTTACAATACCTACATCTATCTAATAATGAGTGAGCGTTTGGTGTTTTGTATAGCATCTTACTACGTGAGCGTAAGGAAGTCAAGACATATCGATTGATAAGTATATCAAGTGGTTTCCAATACGTTCTATGCTGGGCTTGGAACATCAAGACGCGAAGTTATAATGAAGGCCTTCGTCACGGGAAATAGTCACGTTATAGAATGCCTTACCAGGCCTTAGATTACGCTTGGAAAAACAGTATCAAAAAAATGTGAACTCGTTTGTGACTCGATCGAGATCTTGATGAAGGTCAGGACACATCAAATGAACATGCATAAATATACGTTACACATGTAGGTAGGTAGGTACATTGAAATAGTTTTTTTTTAGGAAGCTTTATGTAAGATAAGTGTGAGGTAGGTCAATATAACTATTTGACCTGTTTGAAAATTACTTTAGGGTTTATTGCAAAGGGGTGAATTTTGGATGTTGGAAGAATAAGGTAACTTGTTCATTTGTAATGTGCGAAATTTGAGATTTCCTTTCGATTTTTGTTGTTGTCAGATTTCAAACAACAGCACAACACTGCATATTTTTGTTTAGCAATTGAAACATTGTCACTTCATTGTCACGTGGGAAAACCTACCTACCTATGTACATTTTGTTTTCAGAATAAAAATAAAAATGACCAAACAGAAAAGTCGTGCAGCATTTACATTCCTAGCTATGTATATAGGTATGCCCTATGATCATTTTTTGATGTTTGGAATCAGGGAGGCATAGGTATGTTAATAAACATGCGAAATCGCCCAACTCTGAGTTTTTAGAACTTGTATCATCTTGGATGTAGGTACCTACCTCTAGGTGTAATATAACCTAATCTATATACCTATGTAGATAGGTACCTATATAAATACAAATTAATTGGTGTCTGTTTGTACGCGGATAACTCGGCTGAATAATTATCCGACTTGCTTGGGTTTGTTTTGATAGAAAAATATCCGGAAAGAAGTAACGAAAAACGCATGCGCATAAGCAAGAGAAAGGAGTAAAGGAGTTAACTTTCTCCACATTCAAAAAGGTTGGTGTTGGTTTCAACAAGCAATAAATCAATGTATCCAAAACGAAATGAAAACCTATATACCTACGCATGAATAGATAAAGAAACAGGAAGTGTAGTAAAAGAGCTTACACTCTTCGCTTACCAATGTGGGTGTTAGTATAAAGGCAAAATGTTTCAATATGTAACAAGCGACAAACACATTAGGACACCATCCCATCAAGGAACGAGGTTATGACGTTCTTTGTATGTGTAGGAGTTCATCTCCAATATTTTTGTTTCTTTCCGTTGTAGGATAACAGAAGAGGAGGTATCTCCAATTTAGGTTTAATCGCAAACAAAAATTGAAGTGCCCAAGCCCAATTGCCTACGTCAATTATTCTGAAACAGAAACATAGATCTCAATTTCTTCTTCCTTTTGACACCTCAACCTTGAAGATTCGATAAGATTAACTCATTTTATAGACGATTCCCTGAGACTCTATTTCTATATTAACGAATAAAATCTTTTTCAGCATTATTCCCACATCCATAAGTTTCCTTCCAAAACCAAGTAGAAAAAGAAACAAAAATATCATATACCTACTTGGATGACAGCGACGACGACGATACCTACAAATCGTATGTACACCAGCGTTGCCGAAGTTAACCAATCGTGCTTTTTTGACACGACATTTTTTTCTTGTGGCACAGTGGCACGAAACATTTCAATATCGCACTTTTTATCATTGCCTATATCTTACTTTAATATTGATGGAAAATTATATAATAAATTACAGAAATAAAGTTTTATTTTTTTAACAGAAGATTTATAGTTTTTTCATGGCAAGCAGTTTTTAAAATGTGACACGGCATTTTCTTTTGTCGGCGGCAACGCTGATGTACACCATTCACCATACCATTTGTGTTTTGTGTATCACCACAAAAAAAAAAAGTTGATTCTAAAGAGAGTGCGAACAGCGAAAATATAATATTCTCTTTCGACGGAAGTTTCGTGAACTAAATATCGTTGTGTGCGTATTTGGATTAACAAAATCGTTAAAAAGATGCTTTTTCAAAATTAAATATAAAATTGTTTATGCGTGTGATATTGTTTTCTTCACTTGGAACTTTAGCAAAAAATATTGAAATAAAATACAAAAATAATAATAAAGTTGTACATGGCATTTCAACCTGGGAAAACTACCATGTGTATAGATACTTTGAATTGTAAATTTTTACGTCTAAACAATATAAAATTGCAAAAAAAATTACAGCAGGATTTACAAAAATAATAAGAGATTCGAATAAATTAAAAACAAAAAATATTAAGAATAAAACATGCCAGCCCCAACGGGGAAAAGAAAAAAGTAGTATTGTTTGTGTATATATAAGTTTTTCAGACGTATAAAGTGGAAAAAAATAATTTTTTGTTTTGTTTCAAATAAAGTATCTACTTTCTGTTATAAAAAAAAAATATCGTTTGGCTCCGTTGAAAATTTAAGAAACTGCGCCAGTAAACGAGCTTTAAATTAGTGTGAACTTACGTCCACTTTGTAGCTCAAATAATTTTTTTTTTTTTTTTTTATCCTACGAAAAGCATACATTCATTGACAGTTGAAAAACATTAACAACAAAATAAAAAAAACAAATCACACGAGAGCCCCTTGAGGGAATGCATAAATCAGCCCAAATAAAGGGGACAAAATGTGTAATTCCTTCCCTAAAAAGCACAAACTTTTGTAAAACATAAAATTGAGGACATATGTTTTAAGATATGTTCATGGACTAAATAATAAATTTGATTTCATCAAAATATCTTTTCAAATGTAGGAGATATATTAAGTTTTGTGCACGTAGTACCCTACATTTACGAGGAAGACCCACCCTTAACATTTCCCAACATCTTTACGTTATCCATAAGAATATGGAAATTATAGATGCATCTAGGATCTAGCTTCAGTCACTTGAACTTCCTAGCTGAAAGATCCAACAAACGCAAATTCCTTGTTATTTCTTGCAACAAAATATCGAAAAACCATTCCCGTATGGTTTGATACCTGTCGCCAGCCTTTTCGAGCTGCATTCGGCTCATCACGCAATATGGACGTCTAGGACTACAAAAGTCAAGTTGTAAGTTGAGGCTGAATGAAATTGAATAGAGCTCGTTTATCAAATTTATCACCATTTAAATTTTACTTGGAAACATTCTGCGGTCTGTGTTGAGCGAACGAGAATGCGAATGATTATGCAGGTTGGCCGAGATTCAAGAAAATTTAAAAGCACGATAATTTAATCAATAAACACGAGAAAAAAATTAATTAAATTAACTTGAACTTTAAACGAAATAAAATTAAAATTTGCAGCTCTACAAATTTCAGAAAATATATTTTTATAGATGACAGCTGATTATAAAAGATTTTAGTTCTGTTTGCTTTGTTAATAAAAAATTTTCGTTTTCGAAGTTCCATAGAAGATTTTTATAAAAGATCGAACTCCTGAATACCAATTATAAAAGATCTTTTAAGGAAACAATCTTTTATCATTCATAACAGAAAATTCATAACAGAATAACAGATTTGGCAGAATAGCCCTAAATAAAGGTTCTTCAATGGAAATCAATTCAACTGTTTTGAAACTTGGCACACATACTCAGAGGTATCTTGGATGACCCAAAACAAAAGCCCCAAGAATCCGAACGGAGTGCTTGTGGCAGTGAAGAGATACATTTTGTTCTTTCGGTTTTTTGCTTTTATCTTGGAATCTGTAACTCATCACTTAAAACAAACAATTATCAGAATGTCTAACATAAGTATGTGTCTTCAGGTACTTTAAAATTAGCTGGACTCGACTTTGAATTTGATTTTTATTGAAACTGTCATATTTTAATAAAAGCAACACACCATGAAGTATGAAGATCGTAAAGCGAGTGTTGAATAGCAAATGGCAGAATATAATACGCTGCGTTATTAATAGAATGCGTTTGTTTCGAATGAATCAATTAATATTTTATCCAGAATATAGAATCAGAATAGAAAAACATCGCGATTGTATCCACACAACTTTTGGCAGTTCCTCGTTGATGATTTTTATGCATGTTATATGCTTTTTTCTCGAGACAGAGTTGTGTGTTGTGCATTTTTGACCTCTAGTAATTATTATTACAGACAGTGACTGGAGGGTGGAATTCCAAGAATACGCCGTAGAGAAGCTACACATGGAACTAGTTGGAATAGTCATGGATTGCTGAAAGTGAACCTTGATTAGGGTGGTGGGTCGATAAAATGTGCCATCTTTGTCAACGGGATTAAAAACATTTGGCAGTCAGATATTGAAGTGGCTACCTGTGGGTACAGCTCTTGTTCGGGGTTGTTTATTTTGATTATAATGGTAATACACAAATATCCGAAATATAAAGATATAATCTAGGTATTCCTAGTAGTTTTTTGAAAGCTGTTAATATTTTTTTACGTCACAAAGTAGTAAAATCAAAAAGTCAAGAATCAAAAAGTCAAGCAAAGATTAACTTAAATCTGACTGAGAATAATTTTATTGGAACAATAAAATAGCTATTGTCCGTATCAAAGCAATTAGATTTTAAATTGTATCAGCGCTTACCTTATCCGAAGACGAATTAAAAATTTCGGCAATCTTCTCCCAAGCTGCATTTTTGGCTTTTGTTGATGTTGCATCTGTTTTTTTGTTTTCCAGTACGTTTTTGTATTTCAACGCCAAACTTATAAGTTTTTCCTCTTCACTTTTTGAGAAATTAGATGTACGCTTTGCTGCGAGCATTTTAAATCTGAAATATTATTATATATTATTATCTAAATGCATAAAATACCTTAATAAAATACTCACTTGCAAAATTATTGAAAGACGAAACACAAAACACAACCAACAATATCAAGAAACTTTAACCGGAGATTCCGTTTGACATCTGGAATAACTGGAAAACTGGAACGATCTCTGGTTTGGTAGCCAAAGTAAACAAAATGGTGAAAAGACGAACTATGGTTAACCAAGTTTCAATATCACTGGTTATAATATATCTATGGTGACCAAACCAGAGATTTAACCAGAGCTGAAAAGATTGGCCCCTATTATAATAATATCTAACATCGCATTGAAACATAGCATTAAGGAACATAACATAAAAAACATCCTATAGACTGGCTTTTATATATATAGATTTTTTTTTGTCAAAATAATTATGCTGACCACTGTAAGTCAATATCCGCTAGTGGTTTGCAGTTTTGTTATGGTGTTATGATGTCCTGTATTCATGAATTATAACAGTGTAATATTTTTTTTATTTTCAGGAGATTTGGCAACGAAATTAAGTAAATAAATCAAAAACTAATGATGATAACCTTTAATACTGGCAAATAAAATACTTTCCTCTTTAATAATTTTCACTACGTAAGTGAGAATTCGACTTAACATCATATATTCAAAGACCAATAAAATTTTCCAAGTTGTAAATAAATCAATTGAATCGGAACAGAAACAAAATAAGTATACAAAATAAAAACATCATTCCAGCGATACATCTTTTAGCTATGAGCACATCATCTTCACCACTGATAACATCATCGAGTGGTAGTAGTTCATTATCGTCTTCAGTATCATCTTCTTCGACCACATTGTTTTTAGCGGAAGGAAGCACAACAACGGGAGTTGAATCAGTAAACACTAAAGCATTATCAAACCAAGGAACCGTATCACCTCCTGTACATACTAGGGAAGCGGCGATCCAGCAGCTACAGCAAGAAGCGGAATCAGAAGGTATCTACATATCCCCATGTCAGGCATCAATAGAATTGAATCACTTACTACTGGCAACCAACAATAAGAAAAACGAAGAAGTTACTTTAAATAGCAATAGTAGTAGTAGCAACAGTAGTGGTAACAAAAGAAGTGTGAACACGAATAACAGTACTGACAACAATAATATTACTCGTACAATTGTCACCCATAGTAAACTCATCGATTGTATGTCAGTACTTGGTACTCTAACACCGACACAGTTTAGTGGAGGAGGAGTTGAAGGTGGAGTGAGAAAAAATATTGGAGAAGCGGTCGGAGAAGGTTTTGGAGGAGTAGGAATTATCAGTGGAGAAGTATTAGGAGGGGGAGAAGGAGGAGAAATAGGAAATGGTGGTGAACCCGTTCCACGTTCAGAGAAAGGAGAAAATAATCAAAATTGCAAAGACGAAACAAGTCGTGAAAACAACAATAATATCAAAAGTGAATGCAATGGTATATCAGGGGTCAGCGAACAGAGAAATGGTGTAAGTTTTTCACAACCTAGCCAACATCAACATCAGGAACATACATCAACAGCGCCTTTAGATGCAAAAGGTAATTTTATTTGCTAATTACTTGTTTTTCCTTTTTTAAATTTGTTTGAGTGAGTAATGTAGGAAAATAATATCTAGCTTATGGCCCTTATTGCGAGTGTCGTTTGACTTTCGATGCGATAAAAGTCGAAAGCATCGATAAATTTTCGTTTTGGTATTGTGTAACTTGATCGACAGAGATATCTGTTACTGTGAATAAGGAATACGCTTATTGTGAATAAACCTTATACTTTGGCATTTGGGGTAATGTCAGTGATAGTACATGTAGGGAAAAATTATTTGTTAGTTCTAGATTGAGTCAAAAAGTATTTCTAATTTCACATTTTGTTGTGATACAATGTATAACGGATTGATTTAAAGCACAAAGAGCACGCACACTAAAACAAACTAACAGCTAGAAGCCACCTTGTTGCCTGTGTGCCTGTAAAATGACTCGAACATTTTCCTTAGTTCTTATGTAATATTTCATCATAGGAAATTTTTCGGGATATTTCTTACAAAGAAATGGGCTGTTTCGTTTTGCAGTTTTATCACTATCATATGTTTCAGTCAGTCATATATTTTGGCATTTGACAGTTAGCAAGCAAATTTTCATTAGTTAGTCCAACAAATAATTTTTCTTACAAAAATAAAAGATTAAATTCATATTTTCTTCAAGAAAAAATTATTTTATGTTATTTGTGATTGTTTTACATCATTTGTTTGTTGGATATCAATGTAAAAGTAATAAAATAATGAAAAAGAAAAATTGTGTTGATATTTTTTAGTAATAGTTAATCGAACCCATGCTTTGTGTTTTATTTTGCTTTTATTATTAAATTGCTCACAACTATTGCCCTGCGATTAAAATAATATTGTTATTTTAGAAACAATAAAGCAATTAAAAAGAAATGCACATAATTTTGTTGAGAAAATAAAACTCGTTGTACGCAGTCGATCAGAAAAATATGAACGACAAAGATCGATAGATTATTCGAAATTTTTCGTTCAAAATTGAGATTCGCAATACCAAATCAAATCTTCGATGTTCGACTATCGACAAAAGTCGTTTATCGAAAGAAAAACGACACTCCCAATAAGGGCCTATAGCTTCACACTACTAATCATCCTATGTTGTCCATGGTTAAAAAAAATCAGTAAGCAATGAGTTTTCAAGTTCGAATGTGCGTGCCATAAAATTTATGGTGCAGGACAAAAGGGTATTTGGCCTTTCTACCTCAAGTGAAAAAATCCTGCATGATAGCTTTTAATCAGAAGGCAATGCTTTAAGCAATCAGACCTTGTGCAATAATTTATAGCGGTTGAACCTTAAATAAGCTGTATTTTTATTTCTCAGTTCAGAAAGTATATTTTGTCCTTGATTGCCTTTTTGAAAAATATGATTATAGGAAATATTGAAGGGAGCTAGCGAATATTCAATTGAAAAAAAATATAATATATTTATTTATTTATTATTTATTTATTTATGAAAACTAATATCGTAATCTTAAATTCCTAAGTTAGTACTAGAGAGGACAAGCTGCATAGGTTTTGGCTCGCTGATAAAAATTTTAGTGAAGAATATTAAAATTTAAAATTTATAATTAAGTCTTAAAATTAGTTTTTGGACAGTTTCAAGGTTTTTTACATTAATCCTTTTTAGTAGTTCTTAAGTTCTTAAATATTGTAGTTATTATTTTTGGTTAAGAGTCGGCTTATGTGGGCTAGGAGGTGTTTCCATGCAATCAGAGTACATTGGGGGGTTAGTCTTTCTAAGCAGATGTGTGTTCAAATCGGAAACGAACAACATTAGTAATTAGTAATGTTATGTTATGTTTAGTTCTTATTAATTTTGGTGTAGTGATGAGTGTATTTTGACCAGATTTTGAACTTTTTCCGTAAATGCTGAGCCCGTGGGTTATTTTATTAAGAATTAATATTTACCTTAGGTAACTTAGGGTATTTTTATGAACTTTACATTTTTTTTAAATAATTATATTAAGCCTTGCAGCAAGTGTCTTTTTTAATTCTATGCAATGGTAAGGCTATTTATATTTATTATTAAAAGTTAATCATAAAATACTTAATTGGTTAACAGGTAATAATTCAACGAACTTATTTTTTTTCTACATACATGAAAAGTTTAACATTTTTGCAATGCTATGTTGGCACCTGAAACGGTGGAACATTCAGCAATATCTTTTTAGTAGTTTTTGTGATTTCTAAATCGTTATTTTTACAGAGTATGTATACATAATCAGTGTATAAACAATGATCAAGAATCTTATATTTAGATATTATATTGCTGATTGCATCAAATGCAATTGATAAAAGCATAACTGAGAGGGGTGATCCCTGTGGAATGCCGTTATGCTGAGGGAAGTTAGAAGAATATGTATTATTCACTCTTACACACAATTTTCTATTAGATAGAATAGCTTTTATGTATCCAAATATTTTAGAACTAGATGAATTCCTATTCTATCGAAGGCTTTCTCAAAGTCGAGAGAGAGAATATTGAGACGTGATTTTTGGCTTAGATTGGCGTTCGAAATGTAGCTGTCTATATGAAGAAGAGCATCCTGACAACCCCTTTTGGGCTTGAATGCTACTTGATTTAAGGAGATTAATTTTTTGGATTCGGTATACCAGAGGAGACGCTTTGCTACAATCTTTTCCAGAATCTTTGAGATACATGGTAATAATGAGATGGGTCTATAGGCGTCAATTTTATTAATCCTCTTTTTGGGTTTTGGAATGGGAATGACTGTGGCAACTTTCCAATATTGCGGTATAACACTCTTGTATCCAGTATTTTATTATAGAGTCCAATAAGTGTCATCTTTATATTCGTTGGTTGATTTATAAACATTGCATATGAAAGCCTATCTCTTCCTGTTGTCTTTCCTTTGAGTTTGCTCTCGACAAGATTCCAATACAGAGATAGTGATGTATTCCTCAAAGTGAAGGCATGCAGTATTGTTCGGTAAAAGGGTTGTTTAGTCAGGAGTTGTTATGGAAGTTATTGTCGTTTGAATATTGGGACCAAGAGATCGCTAAATGATTGCTTATTTCGGACGGAGTCATAAGAACCCCGACTCGGTATCGATAGATTTAATTGTTTGAGAAAGAGCTGAACCACTGAACCACTTAGCTTTGTTCCAGATATACAGTACTTGTAAATTGTACGTGTAAAAATGCTTGCTCGAATATATTGTTACGAAAATTTAAAAGATACTTTGGTGAAATCTACTTTGTTATTTAGTTTTCATTTAAGTTATTAGTATTTTTCTTCCTAATGTTTTTATGATTATTGAATTTTATAATCATTATTAAAAATCATATTGAAGAGCGAAGCTGGATTTTTTATTTATTAATTATCCATAAAAAGACCGATATTATTTAACACTGGTGTCAGAAGTAAAATGTTCAAATACCAACAATTCAAAGTAGACCAACTGAAAAAGGAGTTGGCCAAATTGGGGGAGCCTGTTACTGGGAACAAGGCGGAATTACAAATTCGTTTAAAATCCGGTGTGACTAATCAAGGGCTTGACCTAGAGGACATGGAGTTTGCAGAGGAAAATTCAGTTAAATCAGATTCCCAAGAACAAGAATTGAAAGAAGTTGACACTCCACCAAAAGGCTTCGAAACACAACAACTTGTGTTGCTATTGCAGCAGATAGAAACGCGTATGGAAAAGAAGAATGATGAACGTCAAGAAGTTTTGCACAGTCTAATGGTAAGTGTTAATAATGTTAAAAAGGATGTAAAAGTTTGCGAAGACAAAATATCCGAACTGAAAAAAAAAACAGAAGAGACAACTGTCCATCTAGCAAATAAAACGGAGCAAGAATTTTGTGAATTAAAGGAAGAAATCTGTCAACTAAGAGTCACACCTTTTAGAGCATCTTCATCTGCTTTTAAGGCACCAATATATGACGGATATTCAAGTTTTGCTATTTTGAAGCAGCAGTTTGAAACCGGTGCCCAAAGAAATCTTTGGAATGAAGAAGACCGAACATCTGCCCTAATAATTTCCCTTAAAGATGCTGCTGCTGACATTTTACAGACAATGCCGTCTATAGAGAGGGGTAACTGTACAGCTATAATGCAAGCGTTGCATGGGCGATATAGCAATGACCATATGCGTCAAGTCTACCGCTTGGAGCTTAAAGCTCTAACTAAACAAAAATGTGAAACCCTTCAAACATTTGCAGCAGAAATTAAGCGTTTAGCACAATTGGCGTTTGCTGATGCTACTCCAGATTTATTGAAAGGAGTCAAATTGAGTCTTTCGTCGACGGCATTCGTGACTTGGAGACTAAACGAAGCGTTGTTGTCGTTGCCGAAAACAACATTTGCAGAAACTCTTAGTTTGGCACTATCCCATGAAGCAGCAGCTATAGTGTGCAGGCCAAACTATAATGCAAGGCAAATTCAAGTAGAAGATTCATCAATACTCGATATAGTTTGCCAAGCTGTGAGGGCTGTAATTGGCGATATAAAAGATGAGCAAGTTTTCAGAGGTGAATGCTTCAGTTGTGGAAAGAGAGGACATATGGCCCGTCACTCAAACACAA
Organism: Baccha elongata; assembly: GCA_951217065.1. Taxonomy (NCBI): domain Eukaryota; kingdom Metazoa; phylum Arthropoda; class Insecta; order Diptera; family Syrphidae; genus Baccha; species Baccha elongata. The sequence continues at coordinate 2,215,055 of CATNUY010000079.1, forward strand.
ATCTCGAAACCAGCAAAAGGATGGAGTCCAGGAAAAAGTTTCACAGCCATTATTAAACTAAAGCGCACAATTTTAAGGGACAAAAATTGGTTTCGTCAAGTTGTCGCCCCAAAGTTATTATTTCCAGAATTGTTCGTACCGCTAAAAGCTTAACTATAACAGGTATTCTAGGAAAAACAAAAGTGGTCATCACTCTCGACACGGGAGCATCACATTCTATCATAAGAAAAGACCTAGCTGTTAACTTGCAACCCTTTAATGCAATGAAGACGACCACGGTAACAGGCGATATTGCCCCAATATTGGAAAAAACATGTGAAATCATTTCTTTAGGAACGCTTACGGTCGAACATGAAATCATTGTGGCAGAAATAGTAGATGAAGTTATTCTTGTCTTAGACATTATGTTGGAACAAGGATTTAAGATAGATTTAGACCGTGGTGTGTTAAAGTAACGAAAAACTAAAATCTTGTTGCAGATAGGAAATGTACATGTGAATCACTATAAACAAATCATGGTAAGTGAAAACGGATATTAAGCAAAACGGCTCTGGAAACAATGAAGAAACCATTGAATTTTTGCTTAAAGACGTTTCGGACCTCTCAACTCAAGAAAAGAAGTTGGCACGAGCATTGTTAGACCGAGTCCATCAACATCTTTGCATCTGGATCGATCATGGGATGTTGCACATCCAAAATTAAACATCGCATAAATACTGGCAACGTACAACCAATTCGTCAAAATTCTCGGCGAATGCCTCTCGGAAGAAGAGAAGATGTTCGCAAGTTGGTAGAACAAATGCAAAAAGATCAAGTAATTGAGCCATTTGAAAGTCCATGGTCGAAATAGCTGAAGAGGACAAAGAAAAGACGGCATTCGGTGATGGAAACGGTTTGTGACAATTCCGGGTCATGCCGTTTGGTCTATGTAATGCCCCAGCTGATTTCGAACGTTCAATGGAACAAGTTCTAGCTGGACTTCATTGGAAAATTAGCGTTGTGTATTTGGACGACATCATTGTTATAGGTAAGGATTTTGAAAGCCATCTTATGAATCTAGAACAGGTGTTTCAAAGAATGAAAACTGCGGGGTTGAAATTGAATCAGAAGAAATGTACACTTTTAAGGAAATAAGTCAATTACTTGGGTCATAGAATTACTTCTGAAGGAGTCGGATGAAGATAAAATAAAAGGCGTTTCCAAATGGCGAAGACCTAAGAATCTTCACGAGTTGCGGAGTTTTCTGAGATTGTGTACGTACTACAGACGGTTTGTTCCCAACTTCGCAAGTGTGGCATCAAGCTTTCCATGAACTCACTCGCAAGAATCGAAAATTCGAATGGACAACAAAAATCTTAAAAGTCTCATGGTTTCAGCTCCAGTCTTGGCATATCCGGTTCCTGGTTGGATACTTTAGGACAACATTAGTTAAAGCAGAACGTAACTATTGCGTGACAAGAAAAGAACCTTAAGCCGTGGTGCAGTGCGTAAAACATTTTCATAAATACTTATATGAACAAGATCCGCAATAGGTTGCTACAATTCAAAAATCCGGAAGGACAAATCGCGAGATGGACTCAGAGGCTTCAGACCTATTATTTTACCACGCAAAGGTTGTAGTCATGGTAAAGCAGATGCCGTTTCTCGACGTCCTTACAGGCCCTTACAGGCATTGTACAAAAGCTGAGCAGAAAGAAGGGTTCGTAGAAGTAAATCAACTTAAAATTCAGTCAGATGGATTGTTTACAATGGATGAAACACGCCCATTAAAGAATCCGATCCAGATATAGCTAAAGTCATACAAGCCAAGAAAGCTAAAACGAAACCGAGGAGAGAATCCTTTTCTGGATAAAAACTTGGCACAATGGAATAGCTTGCAACTAATTAACCTGCATCGAATTTGGTAAAGCAAGGTTGAAATGGTAGAGCGTTGCAAAAGAACTCTCGAAGGACATCTGAGGAAAGTCGTCGATGAAAAACAAAGAGACTGGGACCAGCACATTCAAAAAATTTTCATAGCGTATAGATCAGCGCAGCATGATACAACCAATATAACACCAGCAAAAATTTTCTTTGGTAGTGATATACGCCTGCCAGCAGATCACAGATTCGGAAGTGATTCCAGTGAGGTGGATCGAAAAATATACGACGAGATTTTAAGTCGGAAACCGCTTAATGAAATCCACATGCATGTAAGAGAACGCCTTAAACTTAAAAGTGACAAGATGAAAGACAGATATGATCTTCAGATGAATTAAAATGGGTTGAAGGAAGGCGATATGGTTTTGCTTCACAATCCGCAACGTAAAAAAGGGATCTGTCCTAAATTGAAAACCCACTGGGAAGGTCCCTACAAGGTCATCAAGCGGATACATGATGTAGTTTATCGTATCCAATGGAAAGGTAACAAAATGTCAAAACTAAAAGTAGTACAACTTGACAGATTGGCACACTATCATGGAGACAATGAAGAATTAATTCGAGGCGAACAAAATTTAAGAGGGGAGTAGTGTTACGAAAATTTAAAAGATACTTTGTTGAAATCTACTTTGTTATTTAGTTTAATTTAACTAATTAGTTTTTTTGTTCCTAATGTTTTTATGATTATTAAATTTTATAATCATTATTGAAAATAGTGATGGGTAGGACACGCATTTTAAATGAGTTTGTATGATGTACTCATTTTCTGAAGTGTAGTGTTACAAATCCGCACCTCAACCGAAAACATCATAAGTGTACCATAACTCACTTTTTATGACAACTTATAACGCGCGTTACATTACGAGATTTTATTTCCTTCATTCACATTCTTTTTTACTTGACCCCTCAACTGAAATATACCATACACTATACACCTCAAATGTATATATATATTGCATTTTTGAGTAGAATATTTCATTTATTTATACCTCTACAATACATTCTACAATTATTTCAACATTCATTCGAGGACGAAAATGATGGCGAGTTATAAAATAAAAACTTATTAAAGTACCTCACTTTTTTAGACATAGAGAACGTAGACATGTGTGCTTGTATCACGCTCCGCACCCATCTGACAAAGCTGGAGGTGGATCGGCAATACTTATTAAAAGTGCTTTTCACATCATGAGGAAGCAGAGCTAACAAATGAAAATATGCAAGTGGCAACAATCAGCGTCAGATAATACTCCAGCTATCTTATCACTGAGTGAAACTGAAATAAGAGACAAAAGTTATCCTAAGCTCGTGAATAAAAGAATACATTTGGACAAATTTAAAGTTCAACTGGAAAGTTTTATTGACTTAAGGTCCCCAATGGAAACTTGTGAATAAATTGATCATGAAGTTCAGCAATTCACTGATGATGTGCAACAGGCTGCAGAAGAAAGTACTCCAACTATTTCAAACAAATGAAAAACTGAATTAAAATATCCTGTAGAAATAACAGAATTGATTTTGGAAAAAAGCGGCTCAAAGAAAATGGCAAACTACGAAATTCCCGGGGGATAAGACAGTATTTAATCGATTAAATAATGAATTAAAAAAAAGAATCTATGAATTCAAAAATAATTCACTTAGTAGATTTCTTGCAAGTTTGACGGCGGATGCTTCTACAGATTACTCATTGTGGAAAGCAGCAAAACGTTTGAATAGACTGCAACAACAAAATCCGCCCCTCAAAGCACAAAACGGAAAATGGAATGCAAATTCGAAACAGAAAGCTGACCACTTCGCAGATCGTCTCTTGAATGTCCTTAAGCCATTCCTAGAAAGTGCAGCGGGAAATAACGTGCAATTTATTGATAGAAATGATAACAGAAATTCCATTTGTCAGGCTCAAAGAAGTAAAAAACGTGCCAACACAAATTATCAAACAAAAAATCACCCGGGTGTTATCTACTTACTGCTCAGGTCTTAAAAGCAATGCCTTCACAAAACTCCAATATATAATAAATGCATGCCTTAAACTCCGTTATGTTCCACATAATTGGAAATTGCAGAAGTCATTGTAATACCAAAGCAAGGTAAGTCTCCAACAGAAGTAACATCTTACAGGCCAATATCGCCTATACCTATTATGGCAAAAGTTTTCGAAAACTTTATGTAAGCAGGTAATAAGACCTGTTTGGCCGTATGGCATCCAACTCTGGGGTTTCACAAAGAAAACAAATGCTGACACCATCCAAAAACTACAAAACAAAGTCCTTCGTGGAATAGTAAACGCCCCATGGTATATTAGAAATAGCGATTTACATCGTGACCAATAGAAATGGTTACAGAAGTGGTTAGAAAACACTCTGTATCAAACAATCAGCGACTGCTTAGTCAAACCAAGTTCGAAATGAAGACCGTCTTAAATGTACGTCGCAATGTTCGGAGACCAAGAAGAACCAAGCCTCATGAGCCGATGGTCCTAAAGAGATGGGAGTGTATTAAAACTTTAAACTTCCTCCAATGCGATTTTAAAAATCTTTTGTCGATCTTCCATATATTGGTCATGATTCCAGGTGGTTTTAGTGCGGTAAAAGTCCAACACTACTTAATACCGAATATAACAAAGTGTCTTTTAAAGATTCCCACCTTTCGAAAAAAAAAAGAAATGTTTGGTATTGTGTAACACAATCGATCGAACAAGACTCTATTGTGATTTTTTTCAAATTTGACAGTGCTAGATTTTGAAATCAATATTTTCTTTTTCTGGTTTTCTTTTTTAATATAAATTAAGATAGTTTGTGAACATTTTAAAATGAGTGGAATCGAGTTATGGTTTACCGATAGTGACACAGACACAGAAAATGCACGGCAGATTGTTCGAATTGCTACAAAAAGAAGACGTATTAGAGACACCTCTAATCCTCTGGAATTAAAAGAAAAAATTTAATGTTTCCAGAATATATAGATATAGGTTTTTACTTGCTGTATACCTACATATATGGTTTATATGTTCAGTTTTTTTAAATACTTCCGCTTATCCAAAGAATAAGACTTTTTAGGTGACATTGACGCAAAACTCAGACGAGCAATAAGAAGCTCTTCGGTTTCGAACATAATTAAATTACTTTTTGTTATTTATAATATGTTATTAATAAATTATTAGTTCATTGATTTATGATAAGCATGTAGAAAGTTTTTCATAACAAAATTGGATTAAAGTTCGGCACCATTAATAAGGAGACTGATGATATGAATTGGCACTCCTTGAAATAGCTACATCCCCAGCCAAAAATAAAAACGAATAATAAAATTCGTAAAAACGAATAAATAAAAATTCGTTTAAAAATTGGTGTTAGCACCTTTAAGTTGTTGTTGTTGTTGTTCAAACATTCAATGAAAATTGACGGAATAAAGAATAAATGGTCAAGTAATAAAACTGACATTCTAGTACGAATAGTACAATAAAACAATAATTATAACTTAAATAGTCTGGTCTGTTACCAATCTTCCTACCTCTCCCCCTTTTGATATATGCTACGAATTGTAGTCTATCAAAATAAGGTAAGGAGACAAATGGAGGCGGAACTGAGCAAATCTGATAATGCGTGGGTTCGAATCTCATGAACTGCATGTAGAAAGTTTTTCTTGATAAAATTGGATTAAAGCTCAGCACCATTTATAAGGAGACTGATAATAGGAATTGGCACTCCTTGAAAGAGCTATATTTGATAGATAAAATATTATTTTCTTTCTAAAGTTTAATAAAAACTTTGTAAACGCTGGTATAAAATTATTTTTCACAATAACATAGGTAATGTTGCCTGTCAGGCTTAAAAAGTAACGATAAAAAAGTTAAGCGTAGTGAGTATATGTATATAATTATGAAACTTCATTCAAAATAAGATAACGATATTTCAGCGAGGCTTTTAAATATTTGTAAATATTTAAGTAGCAGCTACCATTTAATATGTTTAAAAAGTGCAAGCGTGTGAGTACATTATTTCCAAAAAAACTCCTTCTTTACGTTTTAAAGATTGAGCAGATTCCAATGAAATGGTAAGTATTTTCTGAGGTATCAAGATTGCAATATATGCATAAACCATTGGTATCCCTTTGAAAAGCTCTTGAATTAAGATTGAGAAGTCCCGATCGGGTCTTTAAAATGAGGCAAATCATATCTCGAGAGTTTAGCCTTGGAAGTAGTTTGGTATTTCAGAGTAAAGCAAATTACAATAGTCATCATAGATAGATGGATAGATAGATAGATAATAACATTTTATTTTCATAGTATAAGTTTACGGTATGCAACATAACACTAACGTTAAAGACATTGTTTAACACCGTCTGCCCAAGTTTGACAAAATTCTTAAAATAAAAAATAAGTATTAAAAAGATTCTTCGATAATTGATTTTCTATATTTTAATGCTGTTTTACAATAACAGTACAAATTACTCCAATCTGAGCCATTCAAGATAGTCCTCATCTCGGATTCTTCCAGCCGTCTTTTTCCATAAATTTGAAGCCTGAAGTCGTTTAAAACTGGGCACCTGCCTAAAAAGTGATATATAATTTCCGTTTTTCGTAGATTGCAAGGCGAACACGTAATCGGCATATCTTCTCTATGAGGGATAAATTTAAGGTTTAATATCTCCTCTCCTTTGGCTTTTATGTTCCAAATTAAACACACAGCTCTTGTATTAGGTTGTTCTTTATTTGACCTTACTTCAATGGCCTGGCTTAACAACTGCCTGTACAATAATGTATGTTTAACTTAAGAGCTAGATGTGATATGTGTTGCAGGTATATAAGACTGCATAGGCTTAGCTTACATAAACTAATCATGCTTATCGTAACTAATATACGTACACTACACATCGGTATAATTGATACATATTGATACATTACAGCTTTAAAAACTATTGAAATTAATTCTGTTGTGTATCTTTCGTTAAAATAGTTCTTTTCGTACAGTGTGTGGTCTAAAATAGCATATATTTCACAGTGCAGCGAAATGAATACGTTTTCAATACTGTCCGAGAGCATCTTTTCATCGACGCCAGAGATTAGTTTGTCGAATTCGCCTTTGCAGTGATTAAAATTTTCTATATTTAAATGTAAATCGTATCCGCAAAACTCGGAAAGTTTTTGCCATTCCTCAAAAAACAATATTTTCGATTCAACAACATAATTTAACACGCGTTTACTGAGTCTTTCTTCATCAAAAGACATGACTTTTGACACGTAATTCAAATGCAGTTTTAAAGTTTCAACAAATAATGATGGTAGAACAGTTTCAACCATCAGCATGTTATTTGGTGTGGACTGAAGTAGCTTAAAATTTATTTTTAAAAAGATTCGGAGAAGCTTTTCTACTGAATCGTATAACTTATATCCCCACACTTGAGCCCCATAAAGGATAAATGACCTTGAAACAGCTTGAAAAATTTGATATTTTATTTTTAAGGGAATTTGTTTATCGTCTAAACAGTTTTTCCATGCTGCGCCTATTGCTGACTTAGCTACTGCAAGTTTCTCCTTAAAATAGTGTTCCATATTCAAGTTGCTGCTTATGATCATTTCCAAATACTTTTCATTTCTGGCATACCTTCCTTCACCTTTCCTAAATATCATCGTTTTTGACTTAGATATGTTGTCATTAAGCCTCCACTCCCGGCAATACCTTTGTAGCTGGTTTATCACGCTCTGTTTTAAGCTGTCTGGTACTTCTCCCATTTCAAATATCGTTTTGAATTCCTTTGTAAGCATTACAATGAGCTCATTATTTGCATATTTTTAAAATTCAACAGGAATGTCATCAGTTCCAGCTGCTTTTCGGTCCGTGCTTTTATCCAGCCAGCTTTTGACTTCCTCTTCCATTATGGGGCTGTCGAGGTGCTCATTTGTTTAATTTGGTACTGCATACTGGAATTTTGGTAGATTTATAAAGTCGGTGCGATTCAAAATACTTTTAAAATGGCTTTCCATGTACGTAACATCAAGATTTGACCCAACCTTACATCTGTTCTCGTTTTTTCTTTTTAGCAGTTTCCACAGAGTTGCGGAATCCTTGCGTTAATATATTTCGATAGCTTGGATCGTCTTGTACTTAGATTTCTTTTTTTCGCATATCTGTTTGAACTCACGTTCCGAAATTAGGTACATATTTTTGTAGTTAGGCTCGTTAAACTTTCTATAAATGTTCAACAGAATGAATTTCTTTGCTTTCTTTCGCAATCAAGGTCAAATCTGCCTACTTAGACTGGCACGATAAGTTTCCGCATTGTTTTGCTTCCATATTAATTTTGGTAATGCATTGATTTCAGTCATGACTTTAAAGCCTGTCGTATCTTGGCTACCTATCTGAAAAGAAGTAACAATTGGTAGGTGATCGGAAAAACTCTCTGCTTGCACCTCGAAATTCTGAATTAAACGGTTTCACTCTCAACTAAGATCGACAATAGTCATCATGGATGTGATTGAGTGGCACTATTAATAAAACCATTACAATGTAGTTGTAGTAGTTGTAGTAGTATTTGACTTTATTTCATTAAATTTTACAAAAGAGTGTTTTTAAATCTATTTTGGTTTGGCCCAAGGCCGTCTACCAGATTGGCGTTTTGATAATTATTTTAAGTGTTGTCTATGATATACTATAAATTAATTAATAAAATTATGTTTAATTTTACGTATGCTTTTAGAATTCTCCATCAATAATGCATTTTCTTTAGTGAAGTGCGTTTACGGTGTAATTGTATATTCAATCCCAGCCTAGTTCTCCGTTTAAGATACACATTGCAGCATCCTCTTCCAAGACACTTTTACCAAAAAAACGACTCCGAAATGCCTTCAACACTGGACATATTGCTAGAAAGTGCAGTACATCTTCTCTTACTTTCATATTACTGATACTGCATAAAAGAGGTAGTTCTGGGCGGTGTGGTATGAAGTTCAAAAGAACTAATTCTCATCTCATCTTGAATATGGTGCTCATTTTATTGATCGCGAAACAGTTAAACAAAATATGACTTTTCTTTAAGTTGATAATTTAGTTTGCTGTAGTATGACCTGTATTGCGAAGATTGTGCTTCATTAACATAGTTTTGGAAAGTAATTTCTCCAGTTTTTTTCAATAGGATTTCAAACTGTCTTCTTAGAGAGTCGGGTTCCAAATCTGGTGTAATGTTAAGGTCTACCCCACATTCAGAAGCAAGACGTTCCCATTCCTGCACTAAATTTCCTTTAGTTCGTATGATATGTGAGAGTACTTTTTTGATAACCTTTTTTCCTCCAGCGCAATCACATTTACCAAGTATTTGAAGTGCATTTTTAATGTGTTGAGAAACAATGGGGGCGTCCCCGTTTCTAAATGTAGAATATAGTTTGGGGTATTCTTAGGCAATCTAAATATTCTCTTAAGAAAGTATCGCAGACATTTTTTCTTAGGCAATCTAAATATTCTCTTAAGAAAGTATCGCAGACATTTTTAAACAGCTTCAGACAATTTGCACTGTAGGTGTTTTTTCATGTTTAAGTTGGGAGTGATCAGCACCCCCAGATACTTGTACTCTCGTACAATTTCAATAGCCAAACTTTAAAACCTCCACTTTTCATTTCGACAGTATCTTCCACCAACATTTCTAAATATCATCATCTTCGACTTAGTTAGATTTACAGACAGATTCCAAGTTGTGCAGTACTTATCAAGCCTGTTTACCATAAGCTGCATACCTTGGACAGTCTCTGTGAGAAAGACAATGTCATCCGCAAACATAAGTGCCAGTATACTTGTTTGTTCTATTCCGATTCCACCTTTAACAGCATCAGTTATTCTTACATTCCTGCTTTACTCCCATTGTAGTCTCAAAATCATTGGACAGGTAGCTACCATCCCAAACAGACGGTTTGTTATTCGTGCACATTGCTCTCACAACGTTTATCATTTTCGACGATATTCCACATCTATAGAGCTTATAGGAAAGTGTCTCTCTTGAAACAGAATCAAAAGCCGCTCGAAAATCGACAAAAAACGCATATAGCTTTTTGTGATTCCTTTTGTAGATTTCGAAAATGTTCGTGAGCGTAAATATCTGGTCGTATGTAGAGTAATTCTGTCTGAAGCCTGCTTGGTTCTCGTTGATGATTTTATTCTCATTGACCCACAGAATGAGCCTTTTAAAGAGCACCGTTCCGAAAAGCTTGGCTGAGGTATTTAAAAAAGATATTCCTCTATAGTTTGTTGGGTCATTATAGTCCCCTTTTTTGTGCAATGGGAATATAATTGATTTCAGAAAGCTTCCTGGTATATCAGCACTTTCGAAAATTCGATTGAATTCTGATACAAGAAAAACACTAGTCGGCATAATTAATTTGACAAAAATGTAATGTTTCTTTCAACAATAATATTAAATAACGGGTAAAATATAATGATTTTTAAGTGGGCTTTAGGTCAAATAAAAAGATGTTCTTTTTTATTATTAATTGCGCAACGTTTCGAGCATGTTTATGCTCTTCCTCAGGCCTTTATTAAAAACATAAAATAAAAATAAAGTAAAACTTACATACATTAATATTTAACATGACTTTCAAATTAACTTACAGCAAATTTTAAAGATTTGAATTTTAATAATTTGTTTGTTTTTAACAAATTATTTAAACATGCTCGAAACGTTGCGCAATTAATAATAAAAAAGAACATCTTTTAATTTGACCTAAAGCCCACTTAAAAATCATTATATCTTATCGATAAAAAGGTCACTAAAATTATCATTTATTATTATTATTATTATTATTATTATTATTAATTTTATTAAATGGTAAATAAATTACAAATTTAATAATTACTTAAACTAGAAATTAGCTGCCAGGGCTATCTACTAGGGAAGTTAAATTTTTAATTGTAAAAGATAAGAGATATATACATAGGTAGTTATTATTGTTATTATTTTTTATTTTTTTTTTTTTTTTTAAATAGAGTTTTCAATTTTTAAATTTGTCATTATATTGTATACCAAATTTATGTTGTCAAAATTGATATTTTTCAAAAGATGGTGCAAGTTTTGCTTTGATAGTTTTGCGCAGGTTGAAGAGACTTTTGGACAGGAAAGAAGGTGGGTCATTGTAAGAGTGGAGTTATCCTCGCAGAGATGGCAGAGTGGAGGTGCTTCTTTATTGAACAGGTGTTTGTGTGTAATGTATGAGTGGCCCAGTCTGAGCCTGATGTATAGCTTTAGTTTTTTTAAAGATATGTTGCTGGGATAGATTGCTCTGTCCCCGTTTGGATTTAGATTTTTGTATGAGTGGTTGTAGTTTGTCCAAGATTCTTTGCTTTTGAACTTCCAGTTTTCTAGAAGTAAATTGGTAGTATCTTTTTTATTGTGTTGAAAAAAAGCTTTTAATGGTTCTTTTTTCGCTGATTTGGCTTCTGCGTCAGCTGCTTCGTTGCCATTGATTCCAACGTGGCCGGGAATCCAGATGATTTTTAAAGTTTCGGGATTTAGGATGAGATGGTGTCTTATTGTTACTACTATTTCAATCGAGTTCGAAATGTTTTCTATAGCCTTTATAGTTGAAAGGCTATCCGAAAATATGATAGTTTTTCTTTTCTGGGAGTGTGTTATCGCTTGGTATATAGCAAACGCTTCGGCAGTAAAAGTGGATGTGTGAGAGGATAGTAGCCCTTTGGAGACAACGGAACCGTTGGCGCCAACAACAGCAAACGAGGTGTACGTGTCCCCTTTGGATGCGTCTGTAAATAGTAGTTTCCATCCAAGAGATTTGTAGTTTTCTGCGATGTCTTGAAAAAGTTTTTTGTACATATCATCAGAGGTTGAATTTTTTGGATAGTTGCAAAGTTCGGTGTTTATGGTGTTACTTGGAAGGTTCCAAGGTGGTTGGCTATTCTTTGCGTAGTTTTGAATAGAGATCGGAACATCAAAGTTCTTTGCGAACGTGAGTGCCCTACATAAAGTTGATTGGATTCTTTGATGTCTCTTTCGATTCACAATTTTTTTGACTTCTGGATGGATGGATGTTCTGTATGAAGAGTTTATTTTTGTAATTATTTTGGCCGTGAGAAAGTCAATTCTGTCCGTTAAATGAGGAAGCCCAGCTTCAGTTAATATGTTTATGATGGGTGTTGAGCGTATGGCTCTCATGCAGCTTCTGGTGGCGGAGTGGTAAGGTGTTGTGATAAGACCCAGAGATGATTTGGAGCATTTTCCGTAGATTAGTAAACAATAATCAATTTTTGATAACACTATGGATTTGGTTACATTTATAAGAGTATTAATGTTCGCGAAGCTGTTTTTTGAAGACAAATATTTAATTATATTAACCCTGGCAGTTAAACTTTTCCTTATATAAATACAATGGTTCTTAAAATTAAATTTAGAATCGAATATAATGCCAAGAAATTTCAAAGAATCAACGTTTTTTATACAGCTGTTGTTTAAATTGACTTCAACAACTTTTGTACAGTTGTGTTTTTTACATATATGAAACAATTCGGATTTTGAACATGAAATCATCGAGCCCGAGTAATTACACCATTGAAGAATAGCATTTATAATAGAAGTAAACATATTTCCCAATTCGTGGAGGTCTTTAATTTTAGAAAAAATGATTAAATCGTCGGCATAGAGTGAGTGTTCGACTTTATGAAAGCTGTCTATTATATTGCTTACTTCATTAAAAGCTATGATGAATAGCACCACTGATAGTGGAGATCCTTGGGGGATGCCGTTCTTAAGTTGGTGTAGATTTGAGTAGATGTTGCAATATTTTATTCGGAAATTCCTGTTAGAAAGAAATGATTGTATGTATTTGTATGTTTTTGGTCCGATTTTCCATTTTAATAGTTGATTAAGAACAACATGTGCTCCGATCCTATCAAAGGCTTTTTGGAAATCTAGACTGAGAATGGTGGCATGATTTCGTTCAGACAATGATGTGGAGACAAAATGGTCAATATGGAGAAGGGCGTCTAGAGTAGACTTCCCTTTTTTAAATGCGACTTGTCGGTTGTCAACCAGTTTGTCTTTTTCAAGGAACCAAAATAAACGTTTGGCTATTATTTTTTCTAAAATTTTTCCTGAACACGGAAGGAGGGATATAGGGCGATACCCTGAAATTAATGTGCGGTCCCCGGTGGGCTTAGGCAGTGGTATGATATTGGCAGTTTTCCAGGCATGTGGAATTATTCCTGTGTCGAAGATGTTGTTGTATAGTGCCAGTAGACGATTTTTTAAAGTAAGAGGTGAGTTTTTTAACATGACATATGAAATGCGGTCAAAACCCGGGGTTTTGCCTTTTGCTGTGTGTAGGCAAGAAATAAGTTCAGACATTTTTATTTGCGATTCAATAGAGATAGCTGAAGTGCAGGGGTGGAAAGATATATTTGCGTTGTTCAGGCTTTTTTCTTTTTCGCTGATGAAAGTATAGTCGAAATTAGAATCGTCTGAAAATTGTTCCCATGTTTGAGCAAAGTTTTCAACGATTTTTAAAGGGCAAGTCAACGTTGTTGTGTCTGTTTTTATTGTTTTTATTGTGTATGGAGTGTATGTGCCTGTTAACGTTTTTAAATCGGCCCAAAGTTTTTGAGGTGTTGAATTTGGATTTATATTAGCAGTAAATTTTTCAAAACAATTCTTTTTTTCGGTTTTTACTGTTTTGCGAAATTTGGCATTAAGTTTACGATAGAGAACGAGATTCCAATCAGTAGGGGATTTTTTAAAGTTGTACCATGCTTTTTGTTTTTGCATACGCAGAGAACTTATTTCCTTGTTCCACCAAAAGACGGTTTTCTTGTGGGTCTTGTCGCTAGTTTGAGGAATGGATAAGTTTGCTGCAGTGCGTATTGATTTATGAATCAAAGCGGATTCTCTGTTGATGTTCAAGGAATCTTTTCTCAGGAGCAACTCCCTAGATACAGTGGCTCGGAATAAATCCCAGTTTGCTTTGTCTAGAAGGAATTTTTTGGTTTTTTTTAACTGTTGGTTATATTGTCCGGTAGTGAGGCTAATGAAAATGGGAAAATGATCGCTCCCAGAGAGGTCATCAGATATGTCCCAGGTAGTTTTATTTAGAAGAGAAGGTGTGATGAGTGATAGATCAACGTGTGAAAGCGTACTATGGGTGGAAAAATGGGTTGGTCGACCGTCATTAAGTAAAGCTAACCCAGAGTTAGCGATAAAATGTTCGACTGTTTTGCCGCGTTTATTTAGTTTTTCAGAGCCCCAGGATGGACTCCATGAATTAAAGTCTCCTGTTATTAAGACAGGGTTGTTAATTCCGTTGATAATATCTTCAAGGTCTTGTGTTGAAAATTGTTGATCAGGGTGGATATAGAGAGAAATAATTGTAAATTGAATATTTAACTTGATTTCAACTCCTATTGCTAATATATTTGAGTTAATCGGAATAACTGAATGGGGGATTGAGTTATGGACGAGGATGCCAACACCTTGTTTGGAAGTCGTTATAGAGTCGACATTATGGAAGTATGTGGTATATTGTTTGGGAGAAAATGGATGGCGATCGGAAATTACATGGGTTTCTTGCAAGCAAATGACCTTTGGTTGTATGTCTTTTATTAGTAGTTGCAATTCGTGTAAGTTGTTCAGGTACCCGTTAAGGTTCCATTGTAGGATGGTGAATTGTTGGTGAAGTGACGGTAAAGTATTGTTTTTGCCGGTGTAAAGAGAATTTTGTTGTGGAGAATTGAATGTGGTGAAATTATTGTGGTGTTCATTATGACTCCGCGGCATTGATACAGAAGCGGGAGGGCTTTGTAAAAAGCCCTGTCGATTCGGTATCCCCACCGCGGAGTCGTTGTTTTGGCTAAGAAGTTTAATTTTAGGTTGAATCATCATCTTGTTCCATATGATTTTCAGGTTCGTAGTATAGGTTTTGTGAGAGAAGTGTGTTTGTTAGATTTGTTAGAGGAGATGGGAGGCTAGAAGGTGTAAGAGACTGAGTAGTCTCGACAGAGTGTGTGTGGGAGAGAGAGTTAGTATGAGTGTATTTGTTGTTTTCGTTAAACGTTGGTGTGGGTGTGGAGTCAGTTATCGTATTTGGTGGAGAAATAGTAGAAGTAGATTTTTGTAGGGTGCGGGCAGGTATTATTGGCGCGGGTGGGGAAGTATGAGGAAGTTGTTTATTGTTTTTTTGTTTAATAGTGTTTTCGCTATTATTTGTTTGTGGGGGTGAATCAATTATTGTGGTAGATTGGTTGTAAAGATTTTGCTTAGATGTGTTGTTTGCTGAAGTAGAAATAGTAGCTTGGTCGGAAGAAGAATTGCTGGGAAGCAGCTGGCGTGGAGGAGGGGTCGAACCCGTGGTGGTGTTTTGTTTGCTTGACGTTGATGAGTTTTGTAAAACTGAGGAGTATGTTGTTGAAAAGAATTGAAGCGGATTTTTTTCTTTGTATATTTTTTTTGCATCGGCCATTGAACATTTGTTGATTGTTTTAATTTTGAGAATTTCTTTGGCCTTGATGTATTCTTTGCACAATTTGGAAGATGATGGGTGTTCTTCGGCACAGTTAGCGCATGAAGTGCGTGTGCAATTTTCTGGTTGATGGGGGGCAAGGTTACAGTTTTGGCAAATTTCTGAAGAAGAACATCTTTTGGTGGTGTGGCCGAGGAGTTGACATTTGCGACAGCGCATGGGGTTAGGAAAATATTCCTCTATTTGTGCTTTGTGCCAGCCAATATCAACGGTGGAGGGAGGGCGGAAGCGATCAAAAGTAAATAGAATTAGTCCGGTAGCCTCTTGTTTATTGTCAGGTGTTGTTTTTTTAAATTTGTATACCTCGGTTACGCCTTGACATTTCATTTCACTAATTATCTCTTCTTCTGGCACATTGATTAGGCATTTAGCGTATGCTGTACCTTTGCAAGAATTAAGGTTGGATTGTAGTTTAACGGAGATTGGACAAAGGTTAGCCAGGTGTTTTTTGGACAGGAAAGATTAGCTATTTTGGCGGATTTTGCAAGGAGAAGAAGGCTACCGTCACGCAGCTCCGTTATACTTTCGTACGCGGTACTTATACCATCAATGGCTTTTTTAAGTAGAAATACACTTATAGAAGATAGAGGTTTTTTTTCATCACTAGAAGAAATGACTATGAATTTTGGGTCGGGAAGGGTTGAACTTATTTGCACTGTTTTGTCGAGTTCCATGTAGGTAGGGCTATTATTTTTCTTTCTTTTTCTAACATTGGATTCGGGCAAAGACTGAGGTGTTTTTTCAAGCACCGCAAATTTGTTGCCCGAAAGTACAGTTGGCCCAGGGGCCATAGTTTAATTGATAAACCACTAGATCAAATTATATACACAATTCTTTCACGAGGTAAATCGAAGCAACACAATAGGTTGTGTTGAAGATATTAAGTAAGTAACGGTATAGTATTAAACTAAATAGAGCGAGCAAAACTGAGAGACAAGTTGTCGGCTTGAAGGTCAGACGGTGACTGTATCATTTATTAATAACGGATAAAGCTTAAAGATTAAAAATTGTCAGTTATTTAAAGACTATGTTATGAAGAATCAGTAGGTGTTTAATTTCAATCATTTGGTAAGCTTTGTGCCGAAGGGCTTTTTTTGTTTGATTAAAGTGCTTTTTTTTTAGTGGCAAAAGTATTTTGACAAATCTTTTTTGTGCTATATTCGTCAGATTATATAATTTATTTTAAATTTTGAGGATGAGATCATTATGTCCAATTCATACAGATTCCATTTTGTGCAAAATATGACAAATCTACATAATTAAGTATTAAAACGAGAGCTTCTAATGTTGCAATGTAAAATTCTCGGATTTTCGCTAAACGATTGGGCACAAAACTGAATTTGTGAAATCAAACCATAGACAACCAAATACGACAACACAACAGAACTAATTCTGTGCCAAATTCACCATTTGCAGGTTAGAAAACCACACATAAAGACAGCCACATGTAAATGGACTGTAATTAGTTGAAATTCAAATTGCTGCAACAAACTTCAATTAGCTAAATAACTATGCGCAGACGTCTTACAAAAATAATTTTTTGACTTATACCGGAAGAAAGGATGATAGTACAGTTTGTAACACGTAAGAACAAAACTGAAAAAAATGCAACTCCAAAAAGAATATTAAAAACCCATTAATCTTTTGGAACAACGTTTTATGGACCGTTGAAAATTCAAACTGATTTGTGAAACTCCAAACAACTTTCATTGGTCCATAAAACGTGGTTCGAGAAGATCAATGTGTTTTTAATATGCTTTTTGGAGAGTTGCATTTTTTTCAGTTTTTTTCTTATGTGTCACAAACTGTACTTTCATCCTTTCTTCCGGTATAAGTTCAAAATTTATGTTTTGTAAGACGTCTGCGCATAGATATTTAGCTAACCGAAGTTTTTTGCAGCAATTTGAATTTTAGCTTATGACTTTTAGGGGTCAATGGAGAGGTTTTAACGCAGTCCATTCACATGTGGCTGTCTTTTTTTAAGTCTTTTTTAATGTTTTCTAACCTGCAAATGGTAAATTTGGCACAGAATTAGTTCTGTTGTGTTGTCGTATTTGGTAGTCTATGGTTTGGTTTCGTAAATTCAGTCCTGTGTTCAATCGTTGAGCAAAAATCCGAGAATTATACATTGGAACATTAGATGCTCTCTCTTTAATACTTAATTCTGTAGATTTGTCATATTTTGCACAAAATGGAATCTGTATGAATTGGACATAATGATCTCATCCTCAAAATTTAAAATAAATTATATAATCTTACGAAGTAAGCACAAAAAAAATTGTCAAAATACTTTTGCCACTAAAAAAAGCACTTTCAATAAAACAAAAGCCGCCCTTTTGCACAAAACTTACCAAATGATTGAAATAGAACACCTACTGATTCATCATAGCATAGTCTTTAAATAACTGTCAATTTTTAATCTTTAAACTTTACCAGTTATTTAATATTATCGTTGAAAGAGACATTACATTTTTGTCAAAATAATTATGCCGACTAGTGTAATAGAAATTCAGGTGTACAATTTTTGCTAAATTCAAACAGAATTCGATCGTCTCCTGGGTCTTTATTACTTTTCGCATTGTCGATTATAATTTGTAATTCTTCTAGGGTTATCGGTGCATCCAGATAATCATCTACTATCTATGGCGCTGCATATTGAAATGGATGGGAGGTTTGCTCCCGATTGAGCAGGTTTGAGAAGTGGTTTTTTAGCTGTTCCGCTTGCAAACTTAAGGCAATAGAGTTTCTCCTACCATTAATAAGTTTAACAGCTTTCCAAAATTCTGCTGAGCATTTTGTTTTGTTCAAGATGGCGATATTTTGCTCGTTAAATTCTTTCTTTTTTTTACGAAAAATTATCTTAAAATCCTTGTTAGCTTCTGCGTATAGAGTTTTGAACGTATTGAAGTTGTTCGTTCTTACAAGTCTAATAAACGTGAAAGATTTATCTCTAGCTCTCCTGCAATTTACGTAAAACCACCTCTGCTTGCCATTGCCATGTTTTATTTGGGTTTATGTGGCGTTGCTTTTCTGATTAATTCTGCAAGACTTTGAATGTTTGGCCTCGTATTACCGTTATTTAAATCTAAGAGCTGATTATTGAGGTTTGTCTGATACAAATCCCGAAAACTATCTTTCCATAAAAGTTTTGGTAAAAAAGGCTTAATTGAGTTGTACTATTATAGGCTGGGTTTCTGTACATGTAGAACGCAACTTCCACCTGAGAATGGTTTGATGGCGATTCTAAATTCCTTAAAAAGGGAGCACAAGCTTCTAGTTACAAAACAATAGTCTATAACAGAACATGCTGTCCCATGAAGAAAAGTGTACTCTCCGTGAGGATCCCCTTCACAGCTTCCATTAAGTACTCTGCAATCCAATTCATCCATTAGATCCAGAATTGTAGTTCCTTTGACGTCACAAATTTCACCTTTAGATTCGCTGTTTGTATAAATCGATGGCGTACTTAACCCACTTATAAAGTTATTTTGCGACAAGCCTATTCTTCCATTAAAGTCTCCAATAAGTACTAGGTTGGCTGATTAGAGGTTGTTCAGTAAGTAGTTTATTTTGTCGAAGTCTCCCGCCCAATGATTACAATTTAAATAGATTGGTACAATGTGACAGGTGTTAATATCCGTCTTCAACTCAAGCAAGTGTGTCCTTCTATATTTATGATGTTAACCTTTACTCCTTCTATCTGCTTACGGAATCCAAAAAGCTCGCCGCCACTTCCCTTTCCAAATAAGCTAGTTTTTATCGCTGGTATAAATTTTAATTCGTAGTTCATGAATATATTCTTAAATCTAACTTCTTCAATATCTAGTAAATGTGTTTCATACAATAGAAAAACATAAAATTCTTTAATATAATTAAAAAAATCTACAAATAAATGCTTATTTTTAAAACCTGACACATTATAACTTAAGATTTTTAAATTTAATATTTGGTTGATGTTCGGGTAGACGTGTTCTTCTCAAATATTGCTTGCCTCGTGTAAACTCCAACGAGTGTGTGCACCATCATTCAGTACAGCGGCTGTTTATGGTGTGCCTACGCTTTTTGATATTTTTTTTTTACTTTTCCGGCTGTCAGGTTCAGATGACATTGACGTTTTGCACACATTGTTTTGGTTTTGTTGATCATTATTTAATAAAACAAACATAATGCTTGCACCACTTTCTCTGCCACATTTAAGTCCTTCTGCTAAATTCCAGGTGAACAACCTATCGCCAGCTCTACCATTAAAGGGACCAACTTTGCCCTTCTTTGACGGACATTAAGTGGATTATCTTTGCGGATACTGATGTAAGCCCAAATTTGGACAGCAATTCAACTTTTCACGAATTTGGTGCGCTGTCTGACTCAATTCAAAGAATTGTTGCCCATTATCCTCGCACTGAAATCGTCATTGCGGGCGATTTCAATGTACACAATTCTAGTTGGCTTCGCTATTCTTGCCAGAGCACACCCGAAGGTAGGTATGTCGAGCTCTTTGCTGAGTTAAACAACTTGACTCAACTTCGACGAACCAAAACGAATTCCTGACGTTGTAGGTCACACACCCAACACTCTAGACTTGGTTCTTTCCTCCCATCCTGATAAATACACTATAAACGTAACATCACCTCTAGGTAAGTCGGACCATTGTGTCGTATCGGCAAAATTCTCGTGTAAAAACAGTCCAGTTAATGAAAAGACCCCAAGAAAAACCGTTTGGCAATAAGTTCAAAATTTATGTTTTGTAAGACGTCTGCGCATAGATATTTAGCTAACCGAAGTTTTTTGCAGCAATTTGAATTTTAGCTTATGACTTTTAGGGGTCAATGGAGAGGTTTTAACGCAGTCCATTCACATGTGGCTGTCTTTTTTTAAGTCTTTTTTAATGTTTTCTAACCTGCAAATGGTAAATTTGGCACAGAATTAGTTCTGTTGTGTTGTCGTATTTGGTAGTCTATGGTTTGGTTTCGTAAATTCAGTCCTGTGTTCAATCGTTGAGCAAAAATCCGAGAATTATACATTGGAACATTAGATGCTCTCTCTTTAATACTTAATTCTGTAGATTTGTCATATTTTGCACAAAATGGAATCTGTATGAATTGGACATAATGATCTCATCCTCAAAATTTAAAATAAATTATATAATCTTACGAAGTAAGCACAAAAAAAATTGTCAAAATACTTTTGCCACTAAAAAAAGCACTTTCAATAAAACAAAAGCCGCCCTTTTGCACAAAACTTACCAAATGATTGAAATAGAACACCTACTGATTCATCATAGCATAGTCTTTAAATAACTGTCAATTTTTAATCTTTAAACTTTACCAGTTATTTAATATTATCGTTGAAAGAGACATTACATTTTTGTCAAAATAATTATGCCGACTAGTGTAATAGAAATTCAGGTGTACAATTTTTGCTAAATTCAAACAGAATTCGATCGTCTCCTGGGTCTTTATTACTTTTCGCATTGTCGATTATAATTTGTAATTCTTCTAGGGTTATCGGTGCATCCAGATAATCATCTACTATCTATGGCGCTGCATATTGAAATGGATGGGAGGTTTGCTCCCGATTGAGCAGGTTTGAGAAGTGGTTTTTTAGCTGTTCCGCTTGCAAACTTAAGGCAATAGAGTTTCTCCTACCATTAATAAGTTTAACAGCTTTCCAAAATTCTGCTGAGCATTTTGTTTTGTTCAAGATGGCGATATTTTGCTCGTTAAATTCTTTCTTTTTTTTACGAAAAATTATCTTAAAATCCTTGTTAGCTTCTGCGTATAGAGTTTTGAACGTATTGAAGTTGTTCGTTCTTACAAGTCTAATAAACGTGAAAGATTTATCTCTAGCTCTCCTGCAATTTACGTAAAACCACCTCTGCTTGCCATTGCCATGTTTTATTTGGGTTTATGTGGCGTTGCTTTTCTGATTAATTCTGCAAGACTTTGAATGTTTGGCCTCGTATTACCGTTATTTAAATCTAAGAGCTGATTATTGAGGTTTGTCTGATACAAATCCCGAAAACTATCTTTCCATAAAAGTTTTGGTAAAAAAGGCTTAATTGAGTTGTACTATTATAGGCTGGGTTTCTGTACATGTAGAACGCAACTTCCACCTGAGAATGGTTTGATGGCGATTCTAAATTCCTTAAAAAGGGAGCACAAGCTTCTAGTTACAAAACAATAGTCTATAACAGAACATGCTGTCCCATGAAGAAAAGTGTACTCTCCGTGAGGATCCCCTTCACAGCTTCCATTAAGTACTCTGCAATCCAATTCATCCATTAGATCCAGAATTGTAGTTCCTTTGACGTCACAAATTTCACCTTTAGATTCGCTGTTTGTATAAATCGATGGCGTACTTAACCCACTTATAAAGTTATTTTGCGACAAGCCTATTCTTCCATTAAAGTCTCCAATAAGTACTAGGTTGGCTGATTAGAGGTTGTTCAGTAAGTAGTTTATTTTGTCGAAGTCTCCCGCCCAATGATTACAATTTAAATAGATTGGTACAATGTGACAGGTGTTAATATCCGTCTTCAACTCAAGCAAGTGTGTCCTTCTATATTTATGATGTTAACCTTTACTCCTTCTATCTGCTTACGGAATCCAAAAAGCTCGCCGCCACTTCCCTTTCCAAATAAGCTAGTTTTTATCGCTGGTATAAATTTTAATTCGTAGTTCATGAATATATTCTTAAATCTAACTTCTTCAATATCTAGTAAATGTGTTTCATACAATAGAAAAACATAAAATTCTTTAATATAATTAAAAAAATCTACAAATAAATGCTTATTTTTAAAACCTGACACATTATAACTTAAGATTTTTAAATTTAATATTTGGTTGATGTTCGGGTAGACGTGTTCTTCTCAAATATTGCTTGCCTCGTGTAAACTCCAACGAGTGTGTGCACCATCATTCAGTACAGCGGCTGTTTATGGTGTGCCTACGCTTTTTGATATTTTTTTTTTACTTTTCCGGCTGTCAGGTTCAGATGACATTGACGTTTTGCACACATTGTTTTGGTTTTGTTGATCATTATTTAATAAAACAAACATAATGCTTGCACCACTTTCTCTGCCACATTTAAGTCCTTCTGCTAAATTCCAGGTGAACAACCTATCGCCAGCTCTACCATTAAAGGGACCAACTTTGCCCTTCTTTGACGGACATTAAGTGGATTATCTTTGCGGATACTGATGTAAGCCCAAATTTGGACAGCAATTCAACTTTTCACGAATTTGGTGCGCTGTCTGACTCAATTCAAAGAATTGTTGCCCATTATCCTCGCACTGAAATCGTCATTGCGGGCGATTTCAATGTACACAATTCTAGTTGGCTTCGCTATTCTTGCCAGAGCACACCCGAAGGTAGGTATGTCGAGCTCTTTGCTGAGTTAAACAACTTGACTCAACTTCGACGAACCAAAACGAATTCCTGACGTTGTAGGTCACACACCCAACACTCTAGACTTGGTTCTTTCCTCCCATCCTGATAAATACACTATAAACGTAACATCACCTCTAGGTAAGTCGGACCATTGTGTCGTATCGGCAAAATTCTCGTGTAAAAACAGTCCAGTTAATGAAAAGACCCCAAGAAAAACCGTTTGGCAATACGAGAATGCCAACTGGGACGGTCTCAATGATTTTTGCAGAAACTTCAACTGGTCATTATGCTTTCTCGATAATGACGTAGACTCCAGTGCTGATATGGTCACAAATATCATTCTTCTCGGAATGAAATATTTCATTCCTAATAGGTCAAAAAGCATCAATCCTAAGGAAAACTCGTGATTCGATTCGAGCTGTAAAGAGGCTATCAGGTTGAGAGAAGTAAGTTTCCGTTGTTACAAAGCCAACCCTACTGAAGAAAACCGGAATAATTTCAAACCAGCTAGAAGTCTTTCTGCAACGGTCATATTCGACGTACCGAATTTCTACATGAACAAAAATTACGTCAAAAGATACTGCAATGTCCCAAATGCAGTAAAAACTTTTGGTAGTTTGTAAAAAAACATACGAAATTCAACTGCGTCCTCGGTTCCGACGCTCGTCTCAAACGACACCCGCTCACAAGGAAAAGCATATTTGTTTGCAGCTCAGTTTGCTGCTAACTCCACACTGCAACATAGTGATATGACACCTCCTGTACTTGAGAGCGTAAACGATTTTATGGGGCGAATCTTCTTTCGAACTCGTACAGTTGCAAGAGTTCTCAAGGATCTCGACACACACAAATCCGCTGGCCCGGATAGTATTTCCCCCATTATTCTGAAGAGGTGTGCTTCCACACTGGCAAAACCACTGCGTAAGCTTTTCCACCTGTCCTATTCTCCTGTCCTATTCTATGGAAACACTATCAGCTTAAGAAATATCTCGAAGAATGAAAGCTTCTTAATGACCGGCAGTACGGTTTTTGTAGCAATAGGTCCACTGGTGATCTGATGGCTTATCTAACCGAAAAGTGGAACCAATCTTTACATCGTTTTGTTGAAAGTAAGATTATTGCGCTTGATATTTCAAAAGCATTTGATAGAGTTTGGCATCAAGCTCTTTTTTCGAAAATGCATGCTTTCAGTATTGATGAATCTCTAGTTCGTTGGATTAGAAATAACCGTTCGGACCGTTCAATACAAGTAGTACTGGATGGTTTCAAGTCTGAAATCTGCAATATAAATGCTGGTGTGACCCAAGGCTCTGTCTTGTCTCCGCTCTCTTCTCGATTTTTATTAATGATCTTTTGTCTGAAACTTCTAATCCACTAAATTGTTTCGCTGACGATAGCACCCTCAGCTTTTCATATTCGTTTCCAGATTCACAACCCAGTTCTTCGGTTGTGGAACTGGAGCGGCAGCGTATGATAAGCTCATTAAATTCCGATCTTGACAGCATTGTTCTGTTCAATGGGGAATTAACAACCGCGTGGAATTTAATGCTTCTAAAACTCAATGTTGTCTTTGGTCGTTAAAGCGTAACTTACCCCTTATGTCACTATCTATGAGTGGCACTTGTATAGACGAAACTGAAAAGCTTTCCATTCTCGGTATGTGTGTTACCAACCAACTTCTGTGGAATGATCACATATTTGATGTCGCCAAAAACGCTGCGAAATGCTTAGGTTTCTTACGACGATGCAAGAAATTTTTTTCTCCCAATCATCTGGCTGTTGTCTATAAGGCGCATATTCGTACAAAACTAGAGTACAATTCTCATGTCTGGGCAGGAGCTCCTGTAACTTATTTGAATCTCCTAGATCGAATTCAGAAAAGAGCCTTAAAAATGATAGGGGACAGGATTATAACGGAAACATTTGTGTCACTTGAACACCGCCGAAATGTTACTTGCCTCCTTATTTATCGCTTTTTTATAAAGAGTGCTCCGCCGAAATAGCCAGTTGCGTTCCTCCCCTGAAACAATTCAACCGCAATACTCGTACTGCAAGGAATGCCCATGAGTTCACCCTTGAGCCCAACTTCAGACGAACAGTTAAGTACAGAGACTCTTTTTTTTAGCCGCACTACACGAATGTGGAATGTTTTACCCGGCTCTGTTTTTCCCGTCCATTTTAATCTTCAAGCATTCAAAACCAATGTGCATCGGTATCTCCTTTCAACCCCTATCCAATTTTCCTAAACGCTCGTACTGTGTTAATCATATAAAGGGTATTCATAATCCCTTGAGTGCGCGCGAAATGTATAAAAAAAAGTGTTCCTGAGTTTGTTAGCTTTTCGTAAAATATTAATGGCAGTGTCTCGGGATTTTGTCTGGTGTTAATTTTGTAAGCAGATTCAACGGCAGCAATTTTATCGTTACCTTCTAACAAACTAAGGCACACGGACTTTGCCTTTTCTTCTTTTTTCTTTTCACTTTCACTTTCTGACGGGAAGCGTACCACAACATTAGTTTCGTTGTTTTTCATCATGATTCGGTCCATTTGTTCTTCTAGCAGTTTATTGCGATTTTCTAGCTGTAAAACCTTTGCTGAAATTTCATCTTGCTTTATTTTCATTCCTGACAGCTCGCAATAAAGCTTTTGAAAGTCAGACTTTGAAACAAGTTCCTTTGCCAGTTCCCTATTTGTCTATGGGTAATTGGTTTTTTTAACACTTTTATCTTAATTTGTACGATTTTTATTTCAGTTATGTGGTTAAGGATATTCTAAAATATTATATATGGATAATGGATTAGATTATATTGATCAATTTGGAATGTCAATATATTTCATAGGTCTATCTAATCTGAAAGACCAGTAATTAAATGCATAGCAAAATGTTTCGTATTTAGAAAGCAAACGTTCATCTAAGAATGTTAGTATATTTTGAACGAATATAGATTTCGTTGACATTGCAATTGAAGTTGTACATGGTAAGGGTAGTCGAATCCAACGAAGAAATGGGGTTTCGAAATGAATATTTGTATTAGAATGAAACAAAAGTGTGAATATTATAACACATACGGACGGAGAGTTTAAAATGAACTTACTTTTGAGAAAGTGAAAGTAAGATCACATTTTTCTGCTCCGAATTGATCTGACATTTCACAGCTGTTTAGCACAGTTCTGTGCTTCTCTAATTTGACTATTTTGTTTAATGAACACAGTTAAGCTTTAGGAAGATTTGGTAAACGACAGCTTCAATAAAAAATAACACTAAGAAGTTGAATAGGACTTGTCCTGCATAAGAGATTTATTTTAAAATGACGAGTATCTAATGAGGTATCTGTAGAGGAAAAGAGTACAAAAAGGACAACTTAAGCTTTAGAAATTAAGAGCTTTCGAAGTATTTGATGTAATAAACAATTAAATAGATGAATACGAATATTTTATTATAGTTTTTAATTAGTTTGTTCAATATCCATTTGTATTTGTTTTAAATGTGAAAAACGATATTAAGATTTCACACTTTACTTTATCCACAATGCACCTTGTAAGTATCAGTTAAATATAAAGTGCATTGAGCGAAGGGTTTAATTTTTTTAAGAAATTGATCAAAAAAATGTTTTTAATAAATGTAAGTTAGCGAAATTTCAAAATTTGTTTGCTTTTTAACAAAATGTTAAAACAAGTCAAAGCCAGTTTTACGTGTGTTTGTTGCTTGTTAAGCTGAACAAGTTGAATAGTCGAAAGATAAAAAATGCATACGGTTAAAACGTCTTAGTTGAATCAGATTAGATTAAACTTTTAAAATTATATACATATACATAAATATAAAAAAAATAATTGATGAAGTTATGATTTTCGAAAAGCAAACGTTTTAAAGTTTCTATTATTTTTTAGTTAATGTTTTAAATGCGGAATGCTTAAATAATAGGTCAATAAAACTATTTTCGTCAAGTAAAGCTCGCTTTTCATTCAATTCCTTAGGCGGCGTACGGCACAAAGCAAGAACAAAATTTTTGAAATATGTAATAAAAACTCGTAACAGGAATAACAATAAAAATATTAAAAAATCGAAACTAATCTCGACAAGAGCGTGAGAAGTGTTCAAATATTTTTTGAATTGTATGCTAACAAAAAAACAACATCACCTTTAATTGGTTAATACTATTGGCGCGTTGTTTATATCGATATAATTTTTTTTTGTTATCTTATCTGTGAATTTACATATTTTAGATTTTGTTAAGTTGATTTAATTACTATTTATTAATGATTGTGTGTCCAGATGCTGTCTGTATTACATGGATACTGGCCGGTCGACCATTCGACAACAAAGCCATTTTTTTCATCACTTGAATCGCATGTGTCCTCAAGTTGGCTCATCAATCGAGCACCCGCACTTGATCTCAATTCGGGAGAATGTTTGGCGGGTGATGAGGTTTTCTTACGCCGAATTGCCGCCACCATTGATGAATTGGTGAAACTGTTAAGAATTTCCTCAGTTGACTTCATGGATAATTGCGGTTTTCGTATTTACGGCGATGCGTTTGGCAATGAATTCATCGATGAGGATAGTGATTATTTCGGTGAGTCTGGTTCTTCTTCAATGCTTGAGGTCTTGCTGCCGGGACTGTATTTCTAACCCCGAGTTTTCCATCGCAATGGATTTATCAGACTACTATCACCACTACCGCCACTATTACCGGTACTCTTTTTTGAAACATCTCGATTTTGTTGATTTGTCATGGTGTTGGGGTCATTGCTGCCATCTAATTGCGTCACGGAGTCGGGATTGTTAGTGTCAAATGTACGATATTGATCGGCATTGGGCTGATGAGGTAAGCGAGCCAGAAATTCCATGTCCAAATCGTCTGGTTTTTTCGTACGAAATGATGCATTTGTGATCATTGATTTTGACAACCGGAGCTGCATTTATCGATGGAGTCATTGCAACGCTTAGACCCATCGGACCATCGCTGGGTTGACCTGATGGATTTGCAAGCAGAGAATTCTTAACAGCACTTGTAACCAAAACTACATCACAATACATTTCATATACTTCTCTATTATGAATATCTTCCAGAGTTCGAATGGCAATAGTTCCGAATCCCTTATACATGGAAAAATAAATTGCATGAACCAGCTCTACAAGAAAGCCAGATGATACTGGAATTCGTGGCGGGGGTCTCGGCACAAGCACACTAGATGGATCCGATCCATATGATGTTCGATAAGCATGTCCAGGTTTTGTGAAACCCTGATTAGCAATTTGTGAAGTCATCCGACATAAATGCAGTAAAGTATTTTTTTGTATTAAACTCAGTTCATGATTATAGCAGAAGAGCAGGGCAGACATCACTTTCATTCGACTCTGGTCGTTGATAGATTCAATTTGTGGGAATGGTCCCCACTTGACTTCCCGATTGCAATTTTCTTCCCATCGCCACAGATCTGTTAAAGGAAGATTTTTTTCTTCATGATAAATTGATGCCTGTGCCAATACGGGCAAACGGAATGAGACAACTTTTGGAGTGCCATTTTCAGCAGTAATTTCAGAATTATAAATACATATAAGCAGTGTTTCAACACTACGACAGCCTTTCTTGTCGCCCATTGCGACCGAATTTAGATACACGTAAATAAGAACGGGAAGAAATTGGAAACTTTTTCAATCCATCTTCTTTAGAACGATAAAAACTAAGGAATTGGTTGCATATTCCATGAATTAACTCAGGATACTTCAGCCTTTCATTGAATATTGTAAATATTACTTCAGCGATTTCTTGATTGTTCTCGTGCAGACTTGCAAAGGATGCCATTTCTGACGGATGCATGCATTCATATTTAGCCAACAAATCTTTTACTATTGCCTCTGCCATGTTGCACTTAAAAATCTAAGATGATCATACAAAATTGAATGTTGATGTTTTGACGTAACTTCTTTGACTATAATATAAACCAGTTATAGATTCCGATGACATATCGTTGCAGTCTTTATTAGTTCGTCGTTGCAGTCTTTATTAGTTTCATAATTAAAATGATCTGGTGAGGTTTCTTGCAGTACTTGTAGTAAATCACCTTTAATATTCGTTACATACTCTCTTGTTCATTTAGTGAGGTTAACCAATTTTTTTTAAATTTAAACTTCAACTAAGCGCTATAATGCTATGACTTACTCAGATTTATTTTTTTATTGTGGGGCTTAATTTTTAATTTTTAATTTGGAATGAAGAAAAGTAATTTATTTTCACTTTAACTTATTTAATTAAATTTTTTTATCAGAGCTCTTCTAAAAGACAACTTTACTATGACTGTGTTGCCAATCAAACCATTCCAATGTTTTTCCTTAAGCTTTGATAAAATGATTGTATGTAATGCTTGCCAATCATTCAACCTTGTGGTGATAGAAGAATCAATTGACGTGTGAAGGGATCACACTAGCGATCACTTCATTATATTATATTTCGGTCATTTCCTTCTGCCTTGATATCCAACAAATGCATTTATACCGCATTATGCAATCCATTCACATTTTCGGTCATTGCCTTCTGCCGACCTATTCTCCAAATGCTCTCGCATAGTATACCATGAAATATTTATTGACACTTGACGCTTGGACTCATGGTCAATATACATTTGAGATACATACATACATTTGAGATACATACAGTTTGAGATACATTTGCCCAAGTTCAAAGTATTGTTTATGCACGCTCATAAAGAGGCATGTGCATTGATCCATATTTTGATGACATGGCAAGAATGCTTGCATGATCGAATATTGACCAGTAGAATTAATGTTAGTTTATGCGTACGTATATGTTTAAGTTCTTAGTGTATAAGAAATGGATTTTGTATAAATAGCCTACGTTTTTCTTAATAAAAATGTCTATTAATCCAGACATTGAGCCGTGCATTTGGCTGTCTTCTCTTGTTCCAGTTTAAGATCGGCTCTCTAGCCATCATTCATTTTCGGCTTGGGGAACCCCATAGATTGAGTAGGCGAGGTAGGGCCTTGCTATCCATCAACCCGATAGCAAGTACTTCACAGACGTTCCATGGAAAAGATTCAGCCATTCCTTAGGCCAGAATATCTTCTTACTTATGATAGCTTCCGACAAGATTCGGGGTAGTCATTCGGTAGTAAGATGCAGTGTGTTTCTTATGTATGAAAAATTTAATTGCAGGATTGTTAAGAAAGCTTTAGGCAGTCCAGTTTCAATAAAAAGCAGATCACTCAAGACACATCTCTGTTTGACACCTTTGTTGGTGGAAAAGCCCTTATGTCACTATCTATGAGTGGCACTTGTATAGACGAAACTGAAAAGCTTTCCATTCTCGGTATGTGTGTTACCAACCAACTTCTGTGGAATGATCACATATTTGATGTCGCCAAAAACGCTGCGAAATGCTTAGGTTTCTTACGACGATGCAAGAAATTTTTTTCTCCCAATCATCTGGCTGTTGTCTATAAGGCGCATATTCGTACAAAACTAGAGTACAATTCTCATGTCTGGGCAGGAGCTCCTGTAACTTATTTGAATTTCCTAGATCGAATTCAGAAAAGAGCCTTAAAAATGATAGGGGACAGGATTATAACGGAAACATTTGTGTCACTTGAACACCGCCGAAATGTTACTTGCCTCCTTATTTATCGCTTTTTTATAAAGAGTGCTCCGCCGAAATAGCCAGTTGCGTTCCTCCCCTGAAACAATTCAACCGCAATACTCGTACTGCAAGGAATGCCCATGAGTACACCCTTGAGCCCAACTTCAGACGAACAGTTAAGTACAGAGACTCTTTTTTTTAGCCGCACTACACGAATGTGGAATGTTTTACCCGGCTCTGTTTTTCCCGTCCATTTTAATCTTCAAGCATTCAAAACCAATGTGCATCGGTATCTCCTTTCAACCCCTATCCAATTTTCCTAAACGCTCGTACTGTGTTAATCATATAAAGGGTATTCATAATCCCTTGAGTGCGCGCGAAATGTATAAAAAAAAAAGTGTTCCTGAGTTTGTTAGCTTTTCGTAAAATATTAATGGCAGTGTCTCGGGATTTTGTCTGGTGTTAATTTTGTAAGCAGATTCAACGGCAGCAATTTTATCGTTACCTTCTAACAAACTAAGACACACGGACTTTGCCTTTTCTTCTTTTTTCTTTTCACTTTCACTTTCTGACGGGAAGCGTACCACAACATTAGTTTCGTTGTTTTTCATCATGATTCGGTCCATTTGTTCTTCTAGCAGTTTTTCTAGCTGTAAAACCTTTGCTGAAATTTCATCTTGCTTTATTTTCATTCCTGACAGCTCGCAATAAAGCTTTTGAAAGTCAGACTTTGAAACAAGTTCCTTTGCGAGTTCCCTATTTGTCTATGGGTAATTGGTTTTTTTAACACTTTTATCTTAATTTGTACGATTTTTATTTCAGTTATGTGGTTAAGGATATTCTAAAATATTATATATGGATAATGGATTAGATTATATTGATCAATTTGGAATGCCAATATATTTCATAGGTCTATCTAATCTGAAAGACCAGTAATTAAATGCATAGCAAAATGTTTCGTATTTAGAAAGCAAACGTTCATCTAAGAATGTTAGTATATTTTGAACGAATATAGATTTCGTTGACATTGCAATTGAAGTTGTACATGGTAAGGGTAGTCTAATCCAACGAAGAAATGGGATTTCGAAATGAATATTTGTATTAGAATGAAACAAAAGTGTGAATATTATAACACATACGGACGGAGAGTTTAAAATGAACTTACTTTGAGAAAGTGGAAGTAAGATCACATTTTTCTGCTCCGAATTGATCTGACATTTCACAGCTGTTTAGCTCAGTTCTGTGCTTCTCTAATTTGACTATTTTTTTTAATGAACACAGTTAAGCTTTAGGAAGATTTGGTAAACGACAGCTTCAATAAAAAATAACACTAAGAAGTTGAATAGGACTTGTCCTGCATAAGAGATTTATTTTAAAATGACGAGTATCTAATGAGGTATCTGTAGAGGAAAAGAGTACAAAAAGGAAAACTTAAGCTTTAGAAATTAAGAGCTTTCGAAGTATTTGATGTAATAAACAATTAAATAGATGAATACGAATATTTTATTATAGTTTTTAATTAGTTTGTTCAATATCCATTTGTATTTGTTTTAAATGTGAAAAACGATATTAAGATTTCACACTTTACTTTATCCACAATGCACCTTGTAAGTATCAGTTAAATATAAAGTGAGCGAAGGGTTTAATTTTTTTAAGAAATTGATCAAAAAAATGTTTTTAATAAATGTAAGTTAGCGAAATTTCAAAATTTGTTTGCTTTTTAACAAAATGTTAAAACAAGTCAAAGCCAGTTATACGTGTGTTTGTTGCTTGTTAAGCTGAACAAGTTGAATAGTCGAAAGATAAAAAATGCATACGGTTAAAACGTCTTAGTTGAATCAGATTAGATTAAACTTTTAAAATTATATACATATACATAAATATAAAAAAAATAATTGATGAAGTTATGATTTTCGAAAAGCAAACGTTTTAAAGTTTCTATTATTTTTTAGTTAATGTTTTAAATGCGGAATGCTTAAATAATAGGTCAATAAAACTATTTTCGTCAAGTAAAGCTCGCTTTTCATTCAATTCCTTAGGCGGCGTACGGCACAAAGCAAGAACAAAATTTTTGAAATATGTAATAAAAACTCGTAACAGGAATAACAATAAAAATATTAAAAAATCGAAACTAATCTCGACAAGAGCGTGAGAAGTGTTCAAATATTTTTTGAATTGTATGCTAACAAAAAAACAACATCACCTTTAATTGGTTAATACTATTGGCGCGTTGTTTATATCGATATAATTTTTTTTTTGTTATCTTATCTGTGAATTTATATATTTTAGATTTTGTTAAGTTGATTTAATTACTATTTATTAATGATTGTGTGTCCAGATGCTGTCTGTATTACATGGATACTGGCCGGTCGACCATTCGACAACAAAGCCATTTTTTTTCATCACTTGAATCGCATGTGTCCTCAAGTTGGCTCATCAATCGAGCACCCGCACTTGATCTCAATTCGGGAGAATGTTTGGCGGGTGATGAGGTTTTCTTACGCCGAATTGCCGCCACCATTGATGAATTGGTGAAACTGTTAAGAATTTCCTCAGTTGACTTCATGGATAATTGCGGTTTTCGTATTTACGGCGATGCGTTTGGCAATGAATTCATCGATGAGGATAGTGATTATTTCGGTGAGTCTGGTTCTTCTTCAATGCTTGAGGTCTTGCTGCCGAGACTGTATTTCTAACCCCGAGTTTTCCATCGCAATGGATTTATCAGACTACTATCACCACTACCGCCACTATTACCGGTACTCTTTTTTGAAACATCTCGATTTTGTTGATTTGTCATGGTGTTGGGGTCATTGCTGCCATCTAATTGCGTCACGAAGTCGGGATTGTTAGTGTCAAATGTACGATATTGATCGGCATTGGGCTGATGAGGTAAGCTAGCCAGAAATTCCATGTCCAAATCGTCTGGTTTTTTCGTACGAAATGATGCATTTGTGATCATTGATTTTGACACAACCGGAGCTGCATTTGTCGATGGAGTCATTGCAACGCTTAGACCCATCGGACCATCGCTGGGTTGACCTGATGGATTTGCAAGCAGAGAATTCTTAACAGCACTTGTAACCAAAACTACATCACAATACATTTCATATACTTCTCTATTATGAATATCTTCCAGAGTTCGAATGGCAATAGTTCCGAATCCCTTATGCATGGAAAAATAAATTGCATGAACCAGCTCTACAAGAAAGCCAGATGATACTGGAATTCGTGGCGGGGGTCTCGGCACAAGCACACTAAATGGATCCGATCCATATGATGTTCGATAAGCATGTCCAGGTTTTGTGAAACCCTGATTAGCAGTTTGTGAAGTCATCCGACATAAATGCAGTAAAGTATTTTTTTGTATTAAACTCAATTCATGATTATAGCAGAAGAGCAGGGCAGACATCACTTTCATTCGACTCTGGTCGTTGATAGATTCAATTTGTGGGAATGGTCCCCACTTGACTTCCCGATTGCAATTTTCCCATCGCCACAGATCTGTTAAAGGAAGATTTTTTTCTTCATGATAAATTGATGCCTGTGCCAATACGGGCAAACGGAATGAGACAACTTTTGGAGTGCCATTTTCAGCAGTAATTTCAGAATTATAAATACATATAAGCAGTGTTTCAACACTACGACAGCCTTTCTTGTCGCCCATTGCGACCGAATTTAGATACACGTAAATAAGAACGGGAAGAAATTGGAAATTTTTTCAATCCATCTTCTTTAGAACGATAAAAACTAAGGAATTGGTTGCATATTCCATGAATTAACTCAGGATACTTCAGCCTTTCATTGAATATTGTAAATATTACTTCAGCGATTTCTTGATTGTTCTCGTGCAGACTTGCAAAGGATGCCATTTCTGACGGATGCATGCATTCATATTTAGCCAACAAATCTTTTACTATTGCCTCTGCCATGTTGCACTTAAAAATCTAAGATGATCATACAAAATTGAATGTTGATGTTTTGACGTAACTTCTTTGACTATAATATAAACCAGTTATAGATTCCGATGACATATCGTTGCAGTCTTTATTAGTTCGTCGTTGCAGTCTTTATTAGTTTCATAATTAAAATGATCTGGTGAGGTTTCTTGCAGTACTTGTAGTAAATCACCTTTAATATTCGTTACATACTCTCTTGTTCATTTAGTGAGGTTAACCAATTTTTTTTAAATTTAAACTTCAACTAAGCGCTATAATGCTATGACTTACTCAGATTTATTTTTTTATTGTGGGGCTTAATTTTTAATTTTTAATTTGGAATGAAGAAAAGTAATTTATTTTCACTTTAACTTATTTAATTAAATTTTTTTATCAGAGCTCTTCTAAAAGACAACTTTACTATGACTGTGTTGCCAATCAAACCATTCCAATGTTTTTCCTTAAGCTTTGATAAAATGATTGTATGTAATGCTTGCCAATCCAACCTTGTGGTGAAAGAAGAATCAATTGACGTGTGAAGGGATCACACTAGCGATCACTTCATTATATTATATTTCGGTCATTGCCTTCTGCCTTGATATCCAACAAATGCATTTATACTGCATTATGCAATCCATTCACATTTTCGGTCATTGCCTTCTGCCGACCTATTCTCCAAATGCTCTCGCATAGTATACCATGAAATATTTATTGACACTTGACGCTTGGACTCATGGTCAAGATACATTTGAGATACATACATACATTTGAGATACATACAGTTTGAGATACATTTGCCCAAGTTCAAAGTATTGTTTTTGCACGCTCATAAAGAGGCATGTGCATTGATCCATATTTTGATGACATGGCAAGAATGCTTGCATGATCGAATATTGACCAGTAGAATTAATGTTAGTTTATGCGTACGTATATGTTTAAGTTCTTAGTGTATAAGAAATGGATTTTGTATAAATAGCCTACGTTTTTCTTAATAAAAATGTCTATTAATCCAGACATTGAGCCGTGCATTTGGCTGTCTTCTCTTGTTCCAGTTTAAGATCGGCTCTCTAGCCATCATTCATTTTCGGCTTGGGGAACCCCATAGATTGAGTAGGCGAGGTAGGGCCTTGCTATCCATCAACCCGATAGCAAGTACTTCACAGACGTTCCATGGAAAAGATTCAGCCATTCCTTAGGCCAGAATATCTTCTTACTTATGATAGCTTCCGACAAGATTCGGGGTAGTCATTCGGTAGTAAGATGCAGTGTGTTTCTTATGTATGAAAAATTTAATTGCAGGATTGTTAAGAAAGCTTTAGGCAGTCCAGTTTCAATAAAAAGCAGATCACTCAAGACACATCCCTGTTTGACACCTTTGTTGGTGGAAAAGAAACCAGACAAGCCTTTGTCATCCCAGACAGCAGCACGCGTGTCCACGGATAGTGCTTTGATAATAGTTACCATTTTCGTTGAGATTCCCAATTTTGAAAGTTTGTAAAACAATGCGTCTTTGTTGATATTATCAAAGGCAGCTTTGATATCTATAAAAAATGCATAGAGTTTCTTCTTTCG
Organism: Baccha elongata; assembly: GCA_951217065.1. NCBI lineage: Eukaryota > Metazoa > Arthropoda > Insecta > Diptera > Syrphidae > Baccha > Baccha elongata. Next base: position 2,250,973 of record CATNUY010000079.1, read on the forward strand.
ATTGAGTTGAAGTTGTATAAGACAAAAAAGATTATAAATTTTATCAACAGTAGAGTAGTTAGCTCTATATGCAGCTTGAAATTCGTTGATTATGTCATTTTCTTTCAACCATGTTGTTAATCTGTTAAGAAGCACGATCGTAGACAGTTTATAAATCATATCAAGAAAAGACAGTCCTCTTTAATTAGAAACCACATTTGCATCACCTTTCTTAAACAGTGGATAAATTATCGATTTCCTAAACGAGTCTGGAACGGTTGCCGTTTCAAAGTTTATGAATTTCAACGACTAAAGGCGGGATTGCATTTTTATAAAATTCAAATGGTATGTATTCCTTCCATACAGGAAGCTTTAAGATCTTTTGAAGACGATAGTGCAAAATAAACTTCATGAAGCTCTATGATGCGATCCAACGGAGGCGTAAGGATTAGAGCTGAAGCGGAACTGATGGAAGTAGAGTTTTCCTGGCCAAGTAACAAGCAAGGTCGAACCAAGGCTTCTTCGGTTCAAACCTAATTTTTTGTATGACCGGTACGCCGCGGCTCATTTAAATTAATAACGCTCAGAAATAATGTTTTTGTTCATTTTTTGCTTATTTTTATTATAATTGTTTATAGAAAAGAATGTAATAAATTATATAAACACATTTTTAAAAGTTTTTACAAAAAACAACTTAAAATAACCGACAATTTGCGCGTTTTTTTACTCGTTTGGTATGTCTAACATTTGGATTACTTCATGTTCAATTAAACTTTTTTTTTGCTTGGAATGCATCTTATACTTGTTAAAAAAAGGATCTGAAGGTATTAACAACCTGTTTAAAAGGTCTGTGTTTGTGTCGACTCGCGAAGTTTTTCTGGTGGAGAGTTCTCTAAATTTTCTATTTGCCTTATTAAAAAAATTAAAACAATAACAAATTATTGTTTTTGGTTTGTAATGTTTAAGTGAAAGATTTTCACGAAAACAAAGGTTAGTGGCCTTTACATCATTGAATGCGTTTCGCCCAAATAGGTATATATACACGGTGGGCTTATCAATAAGATGCCGTGTACCTATTTTTCTTAGACGCATGATTTGTTTTGGTCGATGGAAGAGACCTTATTAAACAAATTTGCAATTACTGCTGTTAATTATATTGTTGGGAACCTTGTTTAAGGTTATGGACCAACTTAAAAGTAAGATTGCCCGTGGCCAGGCTTTACAAGAAATTAAAAGAATTAAAACAATAACAAATTATTGTTTTTGGTTTGTGATGTATAAGTGAAAGATTTTCACGAAAACAAAGGTTAGTGGCCTTTACATCATTGAATGCGTTTCGCCCAAATAGGTATATATACACGGTGGGCTTATCAATAAGATGCCGTGTACCTATTTTTCTTAGACGCATGATTTGTTTTGGTCGATGGAAGAGACCTTATTAAACAAATGTTTAATAAGGTTATATTGTTGGGAACCTTGTTTAAGGTTATGCATAACCTTAAACAAGGTTCCCAACAATATAATTAACAGCAGTAATTGCAAATTTGTTTAATAAGGTCTCTTCCATCGACCAAAACAAATCATGCGTCTAAGAAAAATAGGTACACGACATCTTATTGATAAGCCCACCGTGTATATATACCTATTTGGGCGAAACGCATTCAATGATGTAAAGGCCACTATTTGCCTTATTCCTGCCTTCTTGAGCTTCCTCCGAAAGTTGGCCGATTGGAAGAATGCAATTGGAAATTATTTGTTTTCCTTGAAATAAGACCTTATGCACACTGAGTGGCATATAATACCAGCCATATTTTATAAAATAAAGTTTCCATGTTTCTGCTGCAAAGCTCTCGAAAGCATTTACTTCAATTGGAAACCCTGACCCAAGAGCTTCTAAAATGATATGAAACTTTTTGATCATTTCTATGTCGATTCCTGTAATTTCGGCAGTTTTTACCTCATCTCTAAAAAATCGTTTAGCCGTGTTCCCATCATTCGTATTGCCTGCCTGTTGAGTTGGCATATCAACCAATAAACCAGTTTCACTTCTGAATCTTTCCTGAATTATTTTTTTTCTGGCCATTTCCTTAGCCATTCCCTTAGCATCTTATCTCAACAGGCAAAATGATGTTGATTTGTTGTTGAATTGAATCTACTTCATGTTTGATCAATTCGGTTGATTCTTTTGCAAAACTCAATTTAATGGGGCTGCAGTACCTTGTTGATGATGGGACTGGGTTTTGCCAAAGTACTTTTTTTGTTTCTTTTTTGTAACTAAAACATCTGGATGGGCACCATCGAGACACTGAATTTTTATCGAAATAATCACCTGATGAAAATTTTTTTTGTACGCCTTTTGTTGAGCACCTTCACAACCCCATTTAATTATCAGAGATACTTCTTTCAAACCTGTTTTGAAATCATCAACATAATTTAACACGTCTTTTTGAGCTAAACATATACGTTTAACACTATGATTTAGTAAGTCTTGTAAATCACATTCCGCAGAGGATTCGCTTACAGTTCTGCTATCGGGATAGCACTTGTTTTTTGCCTCTTTAATTTTATGGTAAGAGGGTAGTAAATTGGGAACAGTTTTGTTTATTTTTTGACGTATTATTTCATATTGATGAGTAGAGAGCTGTGAATCTGTTATCTTTGCTAACGCTTCCTCTGCAGACATTGAAATACAGCTAGAAGCAGTAGATTCCAGTGTTTTTCTTACAATTGAACCTTATAACCGATACAAAATGAGAAAAAAATTATTATTTATTATTACTTTTTCCTACTCTCTTAATGTTTAATTCATTCGCTGTTTAAAAAGGTCCTTAGCGCCAAACGAATCTAAAAGGTTTTGTACTTTCCTCTTCTTGGTTTTTTCGCAGCATTCATCAAAGCTTTTTCTTGGTCTTCCTATCATGTTTAAACGAGATGAAGAAGGAATTTCATCTAAAATTGTTGGTGGGAGTGTTAGAGTTTCATTCAACCACGAATAATTAGTGCTCTCGATGGCGGCGATCTCGATGTCGGCCACTTTTGGCCATCTTGTCGTCAAACCTTAAGCATACAAAATGAACTTACCTTACTATTTATTAAGATTATATTTATCAATTAAAAATATAAATATAAAGTTACCAAAAACGAAAAAAAAATTACTACAATCCACTACAAACGAATATCTATAAGAATAAAAAAAAAAAAAAAAACCACGCGAACCACTTGAAAAAAAAATTGATACACTTGCTCTCTCAACCTTCTTATGAATTATTGAACACAACTTGAACTTTGAATTTATTTTTTTATTGCACATGCTCTTAACACACAAATTTAGTCATAGTCATTAACTGGGAGGTGTAAGCTGCAAGGAAACCCGGTTTTTGTTTACGTTTGTGCAAGTAATTTTTTTAATTTAATTCCGCTAAATATTGAAAATGCCACACTGTGGCCATTACGTTTTTTCTGCCTGTCACCACTTGGGCAATTAGTTGTGCATCTTATCGGCTGGAATAGTGCTACGCTCCAAAAAGTACACATTTTGGCTGAGCTGTGCCAGACATTTTTTTTTTGGTGCGTCACGACATTTTTCTTCAGCCACAAAGTGCGTCGCCACGTTAATTTCTTTTTTCATCGCCACAAGCCCGTCGCAAAGGAGTAACGGGTAATTTTGTGTGTATGCCATTGTAAAGCTACCCGTTACCACTATAACGGATAATTTGCCCGAAACTAAGTCACTGGCATCGTTTGTCGTCTACCGTTTACACTGACTTTCGCCTTCTTGCACCACTCCACCAACACATTCATCATTATTTGCTTGGGGCGAGACCACGATACGTTTTCCATTTGTGATTTTTGGGAGTTTCTACGCAACGCTGCCCACCAACGATTTGTTGCCCGCAACATTTTTCATCGTTTTTTTTCACGTGTGCCAGTCGCCACGTTGTTTTTTTTTTCAATGAGTGCCCGATCACTATGTTGGTTTTTTGCTGTGCCAAACAAACACACACGCTGCTTTTTCGACCATTGCCTAGAGACGTCACGCAAATTGTTTTCCGTCACATTCTGTGACAAAATTTTTCGTTGGTTCGACTGGAACCGCAACGCTGCGATAGTTTTGTGCAAGAAGTCTTTAAGTGCACCAGCCGTCACATTCATCACTACATCGGACATCCAGACGCTATGTTGTGAGTTGCTACACCGTGTTTCATTGCACCAGCTTGCTTGCACGTGATTCCATCGTCAGGAGACGAAGAAGATCAAAACGTTATTTTAAAATTTGAAATCACCATTGCTTCGATTGGTGCAACGGGGGAGACGAAAAAGATCAACAAAGACGCTGTCATCATAAGAAGTTGACATCATCGAAATTCATTTTAATTTCCAAAAGATTGTACAAGGTTTTTGTAAGGTTCTGTGAACTTTTTGTAGTGGATTGTAGTAAATTTTTTTTCGTTTGTAGTAACTCCGATAAAAAATTACGGGACTTTGAAAAAACCCAGCACCCCGTTTTATCGGCACTCAACTCAAATATAGTGATTGAATCTTGAAGACAATCGTTTGTAGTTGATTGTAGTGAAAAAATGTTCGTTTGTAGTTGAAAGAGAACAAAGTAATTATTTTTTTTTTTTAATTTTTTAAATTTTTTTTTAATTTTTTTTTTTTTTTTTTAGTTACTACAAATGAAATCAAGTTACTATACAGGGTGAGTCATGAGCAATGCGACAAAATGCTAGGGCGTGTAGGTTGCGTTGAGACAAGAAAAAAATCGTATGGGAGGGGGGTCTATTCCCCTCCGTTTAACCGGGAGGGGCAATTTTCGAAAAAAATGACTTAAAATGGGAAAAAAAATATTTAAAATCAACGGCTTCATTCACAATGCTGTGCGATACGTTTTTGAAAAGCCAATAACTTTTTCTTTCATTCTGTGTTTAAATAAATCTATTCTAAGAAATAGTTTTTGAAATATTAATTTTCAAAGTAAAAATTTTGAAAAAAAAAATTGAAAAAAAAATTTCAAATTAATTTTTTTCAAAATTTTACGTAATTAAGTGCTAATTTTAATTTCAAAATTCAATGCTGTTATTAATTTTAAGTCTAAATAAGAAAACCGGATGCAAAAATTTTATGTCGTTCTCAAGAAATCAAAAAAAAACCAAAACCACCTTTTTCTAAGAAAAACATTTATTTTTATTGTAACGAAGCAATTTATTTATTTATTTAGCATTAATCTTAGTTTTTTTACTTTTTTTTTTAATTGGAGTTTTATGAGAACGTAATAAAATTAAATAGTATTGGAAAAACCCTGGATTAATATAATTTTCATTGATAACTTCTGAAAACTGACCTGTCAATATTTTTGCCTTGGCCTGCCCGCAGCCCCGCATGGGTTCTACCTGTTATGGGGACAATAGGGACAATAAAACCGCATTTTTTTTAATGAAAAAAAAAGAAAATTGCAACGCAAGATAAATAAAAGGCATTGCAGTTTTGCTTAGTAATTATTTCCAATTTGAATATTAACTCATTAACACGTAACGATGTCAAGCTTATACACCCGAGAAGAATTAACGGACATGCATTTCTGCTACGGTTTAGCTAATGGTCGAAGTCGTGAAGCCGAAAGAATGTACGCTGAAAGATATCCCGATAGGAGGTGTCCCCATCATAGCACGTTTCCAAGAATCCACCGACGTCTAAGAGATCATGGAGTGCTGGAGCATCGAAGAAGCGAAAGGCCAGTTTCTGATGAGTCAAGAATCTTAGATGAAAGAATTCTGGATTTAGTCCGAAATAATCCCTCCGTCAGTACAAGAAGGATATCCACTATGCTTGGAGTGTCCCAATCTAGAGCATGTCGAGTACTTCGGGCGGAAAATTTACACCCGTACCACTTTACGCCTGTTCAGGAACTCACCTCAAACGACAAGTTATTGAGAACCGAATTTTGTAGAACATTACTACTTAGAAATGAAACCGAACAAAACTATTTTAGAAGAATATTCTGGACGGATGAAGCACAGTTTACTAGGGATGGGGTTACTTACTTCCACAATTTACATTATTGGAGTAGCGCCAATCCACACAAAAAAAAACAAAACAAATCACAACACCGCTTTAGTTGTAATGTTTGGCTTGGTATTGTTGGACACACTGATCGGGCCCCGGTTTTTGAATTCCATTATTAATGGAGAATCATACCTGCAATTCCTACGAGACCTTTTACCCGATTTATTAGACAGCGTTCCATTGGTTATAGCAGATACTTTAATCTACCAACAAGATGGTGCTCCAGCACACTACAGGTGAGAAACTGGCTGGATGATCATTTTAGTGACCGTTGGATCGGAAGAAGGGGCCCCACGGAATGGCCGCCTAGGTCACCAGATTTAACTCCCCTTGATTTCTATGCATGGGGATTTATGAAGAATTATGTTTACGAAGTGGAAATAGTATCATTGGAACAACTGAAGGAACGAATTGAAGTCGCTGGAGTCAAATTGCAGGAAAATTTGTCAAGCATAAACTTATGTGAAGCCATTACAAGGAGATATAATCTATGCCTTCTAAACAATGGAGATCATATCGAGAATTTTTTATAAGTACTTCCAATAAAAAACATAGTAAAAATAAAAGGAATAAAAAAACTAAAAAAACTAAGATTAATGCTTCCTAAATTGCTTCGTTACAATAAAAATAAATGTTTTTCTTAGAAAAAGGTGGTTTTGGTTTTTTTTTAATTTCTTGAGAACGACATAAAATTTTTGCATCCGGTTTTCTTATTTAGACTTAAAATTAATAACAGCATTGAATTTTGAAATTAAAATTAGCACTTAATTACGTAAAATTTTGAAAAAAATTAATTTTAAATTTTTTTTTCAATTTTTTTTTTCAAAATTTTTACTTTGAAAATTAATATTTCAAAAACTATTTCTTAGAATAGATTTATTTAAACACAGAATGAAAGAAAAAGTTATTGGCTTTTCAAAAACGTATCGCACAGCATTGTGAATGAAGCCGTTGATTTTAAATAATTTTTTTCCCATTTTAAGTCAGTTTTTTCGAAAATTGCCCCTCCCGGCTAAACGGAGGGGAATAGACCCCCCCTCCCATACGATTTTTTTCTTGTCTCAACGCAACCTACACGCCCTAGCATTTTGTCGCATTGCTCATGACTCACCCTGTATAATATAAAAAAATTTTTAAATTTTTTTTTATTTTTTTTTTTTTAGTTCCTACAAATGAAATCAAGTTACTATAATCGATAAAATCACTACTACAAACGAAATCAAATTGCTACAAATGAAATCAAATCACTACAAACGAAAAAAACGCTACTACAAACGAAATCAAGTTACTTCAAACGAAATCAAATTACTACAAACGAAAAAAAACGTTACTACAAATGAAACCAAATCACTAAAAACGAAAAAACGCTACTACAAACGAAATTAAGTTAATACAAACAAAAAAAACGCTACTATTAACGATATCAAATTGCTACAAACGAAAAAAACGCTACTACAAACGAAATCAAGTTACTACTGTAAGCGAAAAAAATTATTGTACACAAACTAACACGGGCTGGCAGGTATAGGTATCCCTTTATTATATTTGTACCCATGTTATTATTTGTTTAAATGTATAAGTATCTTTGCTTTATTTTATTATGTATGTATTCGCTGAGACACTGTGTTCATCGAATAACACGAAAGAAGAGTCAGTCATTCATCTACCTCGCTAGTGTAAAGACGTGTTCCGCTGTTGTTATAAATAAAGGTATACCTAATTATTAAATATTCAAATCGAGTGTTCATTTATTTTGAATCCAAAAGATAAGACTCCGCCGTCTTAAACTACAAACGAAAAAAAACGCATCTACAAACGAAATCAAGTTACTACAAACGAAAAAAACAGCAACTACAAACGAAATTAAGTAACTTTAAACGAAAAAAATGCTACTACAAACGAAATCAAATTACTACAAACTAAAAAACGTTACTACAAATAAAAAACGCTAATACAAACGAAATCAAGTTATTATAATTGATAAAATCACTACTAATCACTACTACAAACGAAATCAAAATTACTACATAAAAAAAAACGTCACGACAAACGAAATCAAGTTACTACAAACGAAAAAAAACGACGAAATCAAGTTACTACAAACGAAAAAACGCACAAATGAAATCAAGTTACTACAAACGAAAAAAACGTTACTACAAACGAAATCAAGTTCCTACAAACGAAAAAAACGCTACTACAAACAAAATCAAATTACTAAAACCGAAAAAAAACGCACAAACGAAATTAAGTAACCACAAACAAAAAAAAAACCTAAAAAAGCGTTTTTTTCGTTTGTAGTAACTTGATTTCGTTCGTAGTCGCGTTTTTTTCGTTTGTAGTGATTTTATTTCGTTGTAGTAAAGTTTGTAGTGATTTGATTTCGTTTGTAGTAACGCTTTTTTCGTTTGTAGTAATATGATTTCGTTTGTAGTAGTGATTTTATCGATTATAGTTACTTAATTTCGTTTGTAGTTGCGGTTTTTTCGTTTAGTGATTTGATTTCGTTTGTAGTAATGTTTTTTTCTTTTGTAGTAACTTGATTTCGTTTGTAGTAGCATGTGGTCTGAGAGGGTTGCGTTTGTAGTAGCATGTGGTCTGAGAGGGTTGCGCAGCCTACAAAGAAACCCTCCAAAATATCTGTTGCAGCGTAGGTAGGGCAGCAGTTATCAATAACCGACGATACTCTGCTACTTACGAACGCGTATTCACTAGTTTTTTCGTTAAAACCTCTTCCATTCAAAATATTTGCAACTATATCCTCAAGGAATTCAATGAAAGATTTGCAGTTGCTATCGCAGGTAGAATCTTTAGAACATCTTAAATCTTCAACTTAAGCTTGAGGAACAGAGTTGTGTTCTACTATACCTTTTGTTCCAGTTCTTACATTGAAATCTCCACAAAGAATAGAGTTGTACAAGTCACATGCCGCGAAAAAGTTTTTGAGTGCTAAAAAGTCTTTTCATTGACTGCAGTTCAGTTACAGTGGAACTAAACTCAAAGGATTGACATCAAAGCAGCCTTGCAGGATTACTATGTCATCCTGATTTAAAAAATTAAGTTTGTAGATACGCAGCTCTCCCAAAGTTGTTAGTTTTCATTGCAGATATCCTTTTGAGTTTGTACCCAGCAAAAAATGTTTCGTAGTTTTAAAAATGTTCAGCAGGTACAAAGGTTTCAAACAGAAAGATAATTGGAAATTTACAATTATAGTTAAAAAAAATTATATAACAAAGATTTATTAACAAGACCAGCAATATTATAAAAAAAACCTGACAGGCAGATGGTTGCTAATTACTATTAACCTGATCGTTATTTGACAATTTTAACTCAACAGTAAATTCTGAATTTTTTTAAAAGATTAATAATAAATTCTTTGTCAGCTTCATTAAATAACCCCATCGTTGTTGCATTTATAGCAACAATTATCAACCAAAGCGGACCACCATTTAATTTGGACACGTAGACTAAAGTCAGCTTTTAACAAGCATCTCTTTAATTGACGGAGATTAAAACTTTCGGCCCTTTCATTCTAAGTAAGGCCCTTATTTACAGATATTGACGAATTTTTAAGACGAATAGATGAGGATAGAACCGATTTTACATCATTCATGTTAGAAAGCTCAAAAAAGGAATGAAGGATTTGTTTGATTAGCCGCACTGATTTTTTTACGTTGTTCATAGTTGCAATTATTTGAAGCGTAGTGGTGCAGATTTGCTGAAACTCCTCTCTAGGATCATCAACATTTTTTGCACCTAATCCTCCTACGATAACATTAAGTCTTTTAGAGTACTTCTCTGTTTCTTCAACCCTTTTCTCGAGTACAAGTTCTTAACTTTTGAGCTTCTCTATATTTTCTTTTAATTGTTTGTTCTCCGCTTCCAGCACAGTAACATGTTCAAGAACACTATTTATATCATTCTTTGTAGCAATATCTTTCAATTTAATATCTAAAAGCGCATCCATTTTCGATATAAGTGTAGCCGTCCGCGAATCCATGTCAGCGTTAATGCAGTTTATCTTCACAGAGAAGCTTCCGGCGATGTGTCTTTCAACAGTCTTTTTGAATTTGAATTTGAATAATTCGCACTTATGAAGAAAGTGTACTTGATGTATGGTTGGAGTCCAGGCTACAGTACAGTCAGCAATGAATAAAATTTGGTTTTGGTTGTTGTATTTGCTAGCAGTTATATTTTTTACTGTAGTGGATTGTTATTGACTCAAAAACTCTTATATTCGATCGGAAAAACAACACTGAGCAATATTTATTTAATGTTGGCAAAAGGAAAAGGGGATAACAGAAGATGAGTGTAGTAGAAGTTTTAAGAGTACTCTTGCGGTTAGTTGGAATTTTTCTTGTGTAATTCCAATTAAAATATGTATATGCAGTACTCACGCAAATATTCTCCTTGCGGTTCACGTTAGAGAAAATTCAAAAGCACTCAACTATGTCGCAGAAGTGAGATTAATTTGCTTTACAATAATAATTATTAATTTTTCAAATATGGAGAACTCAAGCTTAATTTGGCTAAAGAACTGGCAATAGATGATGGTTGACACACACTGTTAAATGCCCGCTGTTCAAAAGTGTTTGTTCTTAACATTTTTAACGATTTAAAATGAATTTACCGATACATAAGTTAAAAAACACGACCACTCACTATGCTATTTCACCAAATAGCTATATCTCCAGCCAAAAATAAACACGAATAATAAAATTTGTAAGAACGAATAAATAAAAATAGTGTTTAAAAATTGGTGGTAGCACCTTTAGTTGTTGTTGTTGTTCAAACATTCATTGAAAATTGACGGAATAAAGAATGGTCAAGTAATAAGACTGAAATTCTAGCACGAATAGTACAATATAACAACAATAATAACTTAAATAGTCTGGTCTGTTACCAATCTTCCAACCTCTTCCCCCTTTGATATATGCTACGAATTATAGTATATCAAAATAAGGTTAGGAGTAAAATGGAGGCGGAACAAAACAGCGGAGTCGCAAAACATAATAACTTCCGAAGATATAAGGGAGATAAGCACAAAGAACAACATTGTTACAACACTGGTAGAATTCAGAAGCAAATATCGCGCACTTGACGTTCTTAAGAATGCAAGAAAACTTAAAGGCATCAGCATTTCTGTGAGCAGAGATTATCCCGCATCTATTCGTCAAAAGCGTTGCAAATTACTCCAACTTCGTAGACACCTTCTGATTAACCAATCTAGAATAAAAGTTTCCCTACGCGACGACAAGCTTCGAGTTGATAACATCACGGTAGAATGGGCTGAAAATAAAGAATTCGTCGCCGACCAGGATGATGGACTTTGTCAAATAATTGAGAAAAACAATTTAGATGAAAATTTCTTTAGCACCATTTGTTCACAAATTCAGCAGAATGCACTTCAAAATGACAGACGAAATGTCAACAAACGAGAAACGTCAAGTAATTCTGACACATCGTTTTCAGGTGGAACACAATGAATAAAGGGTGTTCGGATTCTGGTACAAATGGTGTAGTACATCCCAACGCAAACCTCTATATCTAATTAGGAAGTTGCCGTCTGTCAGATTTTTCATGTAGTCAATATTAGAATATTAAGTTACAACATTGCAGGTTTAAATAGCAAAATAGAATTAATAGATTTTTAAATTATATCAATGAATATGAAATTTTTATTTTTTATCGAAACCCATATTACTGAAGAAAATTATTTTAAATTTGAACATTTGTTTCCTGATTACAAACTTAAGTGGGTACCAGCTGTTAAAATGAATAAAAGAGGGCGAGCCAGCGGTGGTCTACTAATCGGTTTCAATCCTAATATCAAAGGCATTAAGTGTGTTTTTAGGAACATCGATGATCTCGTATATTTGGAAATCAAATCCAACCTCAACGTTTTGAACCTTGTTCCAGTCTATCTGAACTGCACTAGTTGGGATAGGCATTTTAACATGCTAGAAGACGCATTGTACAGCACTGACCTTCAAAATATTATGCTAATCGGGGATTTCAACGCGAGAACTGGATCAAATGAAAGTGCAAACCAGCTGATGAATTTGGGTCGTTGTTCCAGGGATGTTGTTGTCAACAGAGAAGGGAAAAAAATCATCGACTTCTGTAACTCATTTGGCCTTAGTATATGTAATGGTACTACGGATGGTGACTCTACGGGGGAATACACATTCATGGGCCCGCAAGGCAACTCTGTGATCGATTATGCGATGGTGGCTGGTGATTGGGCTAATTTTATGAAAGATTTTAGAGTTTTGCCGCAGATTTATTCCGATCACCTCCCTATTCTAATGGAAATTGAGCTATCAACCAACCATCACACATATGAGGACAGTTTAAACGCAGTACCTTTAAAATACAAGTGGAATAACACAGCTGCAAATAGATACGCAGTCACACTTGAAAGCAATCTTAATCAACATCTAGAATCTTCCATGGAACCCCTCAATTTGTCTAAACTAGATGATATAATAGCTACCTCAATTCCAGCCAGCGAGGTGTAGTGTTTCTCAAAAAAGGTTTCCATTTTTCAGGGAAAAATGGTTCGACAGTGACTGTTCAGACGCCAGGAAGAAGTCTTTTGCCTGGCTTCGGCTCTTTAGAAAATATCCAATCAATGATTTTTTCAAGAACGAATATCTATCGGCCAACAAAATCTTAAAGTCCCTACTTAGAACAAAACGTCAAGCTTACCTGGAAAACATCGCACATGGTCTTACTAGTTGCAGAAACACAGCGGATTTTTGGAGAAAAGTTCATTTCTTAAACAACAAGAGTTATACCCAAAGCATCCCCCCTCTCGATCTGAAGGATTTATCGGAGTATTTTGCAAACCTTACTAAAAATAACTTTGATTCAACCTTCCAATTTGCCATACCTTTTCAAGAAAACGTATTCTTAGACGCCTCTTTTTCTACTTCTGAAGTAAGATTATGCTTAGACGAACTTCGCAGGCAACAAAGCACCTGGATCGAATGGTATTCCACCTGAATTTTACAAATACTGCACGCCACTGTTTGTTGAATGCCTTACATCAGGGCTAAACCAGGCTTACGAACTTGGTTGCGTGCCAAGCTATTTTAAAAAATCTTTAGTCAGTCCTATTTTCAAAAAAGGAGATCGCTCAGTTGTGTCCAACTACAGAGGAATATCGCTGTTAAACACCTCAATGAAAATTTTTACCAAGCTTCTTTACATAAGACTGTATAACTGGGTGCAGCGTAACCATTTATTGGGGGAATCACAAGCAGGTTTTCGAAAAACCTATTCAACCGTGGATCAAATTTATGCACTCACGAACATTGCTGAAATTTTTCTGAAATCCAAAAGGAAGTTGTATGCTTTTTTCATCGACTTCAAAGCGGCGTTCGATACGATCGATAGAAAAGCTCTTATATCAAAGCTCTACAACAAAGGTATTTCAACCAAATTTGGACGCATTCTGGAAGTATTGTACGACTCTACAACCTCTGAAATTTCCTTTGGAAATAATTTGTCTGAACCATTCGAGGTTGAAATTGGCTTGAGGCAAGTCTGCAATTTAAGCCCACTACTCTTCGCTCTTTTTATAGATGACATCGAAGACTTTTTACAAGGCGGAGCAAGAATAGACTCTAATCTACTGGTTAAAATATTGAAGTTCGCTTATGACATCGTTGTGTTTGCTGAGACGCCCGAAAGTCTCCAATTGATGATCAACAGAATAGCTGAGTACTGCAGTAAATGGAGGCTTCAGGTGAACCTCAGCAAATCGAAAGTCATGATTTTTCGCAACGGTGGTGGTCCAAACTGCGGATTGGAAAAGTGGAAATCTGAAAACGAAGAAATTGAAGTTGTCAAAGATTACATGTATCTCGGAATAAACATATCAAGAAACCTTAGCATGAGGAACCATATGTTGGACAAACTCGCCAAATCAAAAAATGCTCTTAATGCAACATGGAGGAATGTTATGCGTAGCAAGGATGTGCTTTTCAATACCAAATTTCCAATTTTCGAAACAACAGCGAAGGCTATAATGTGCTATGCCGCTCAGGTATGGGGTCAGAAGGAGTACGAAGAAGTTGAACTGCTTTTGAGATACTTTTTGAAAAGATCGTTGAGGCTTCCCAATACTACTGCGAACCACATTCTCATGTTGGAGACAGGCCTCCCTCCAATCTTTATATCCACTCTCAAAATGCAGGTGGATTACGTAATTAAAACTTTTAAAATAAAGGAGAGTAGATTATCGAGACAAATATCAACGACGGTTTTAAAGAAAAAGTTATCCTGGTTCGAAACATGGAATAACCTAGCTGTATTCTGCGAACGACAACTTTCCCTTTCTGAAGACAGTGTAGACTTGTGGAAAACGGAACTCTACGACCTTATCAGTGCAGTTGATCTGAAAAAAAGAGACGAATTTGTGGTAAGAGCTCGGCAATCATCTAATCGGGAAATTTACGCTAAGCTGGACTATAATCTCACAAGCAATAGTTATTTTAAAGAAGAGTACTCTACCGCCCTCATGTCACTCCTTTTAAAAAACTAGAGGAGAGTTGCTGCCACTCAACTTTATACCACACAGAGACGATCGTCCCGAAATTTGCAGCCTGTGTAACCAACGTGAGCGAGCAAATGTCTTCCATTTCCTTGGTAAATGCCCCATCTTAGTAGAAACCCGTAGGAGCGTCTTCAGTAAATGCACCTTCAGCGAAGAAGAAATGATTGGTGTTCTTAATGGAAACGATTGGATGGCTCTGTTTGAATTCACGAGAATAGCACTCAAATACAAGAAAAAAAATAGAGGAACTGTTCTAATTAGTGTAAACATACATCATGTAATTTGTATTTTATTGATTTTGAACTAAACTTTGAATATTTATTTGTCAACTGGCAGACGGCTTAGGCCATGCCTTAAAATGATTTGTAAATAAAATCATATTAAATCTTAAATCTTAAATCTTAACAAAACAGCATACTTAAAGGTGCTTAAAAAAAGTCTGATGTTCCAAATGCGTTTGATAAAACAAACAAACATACCATCTCGACCTGTGTCGTCAGTGTTCATAAGCGGTGGAATGCGTAGTTTCTGATAATGCGTGGTTTCGAATCTCATGATGTGCATGTAGAAAGTTTTTCATAATAAAATTGGATTAAAGTTCGGCACCAGTAATAAGGAGACTAGTGGTAGGAATTGGCACTCCTTGAAATAGCTACATCTCCAGCCAAAAATAAAAACGAATAGTAAAATTCGTAGGTAAGTAGGTAGGTAGGTAGGAAATGCGGCTATTCAACTAGAATAAAACCCAATGTGCGCCGTTTTGATTACCATAAACTCATGAGACCTATCATTATGTGGAGGTTGGGATATTGTATTGAGGTTTGGAATTGTGTTGGGAGGTGATCCCTTTATTACCATTTACCATAGAGAAAAAAGAGATCCTCGGGTACCTCAGCCAAGAGAACTGGCCCATACCCCCACCAGGCTTTATGCCAGGCTGTTAGCTCCGATATGTCTGTCTTCGCCAAAAACCTAAACAGGCAGAGTGCTGGGTGGCTTAGGGTAGAACCAGTTTCCTCGTGAGATCGATTCGGTTTAGGGAAAGACATGATGTCCGCCATAGACACAACCCGCCTACACGGCTAAAGAAGTGGTTCCTGCGGGAATCATGTAGCTCTCTTGATCCGTTTTTTGGCCCATGGAAAAGGTGAGATATTTGTACGTTGATTTATGTTATAAGGTTTGAAAATTGCTTTGGTTGGGAGTAGATCCCCTTAGTTACCAACTTCCATATAGGAAGACAAGGAGATCCTCGGATACCTCACTCAAGGGAAGTGGCCCATTCCCCCACCAGGCTTTATGCCAGGCTGTTAGCTCCGATATGTCTGTCTTCGCTAAAAACCTAAACAGGCAGGGTGCTGGGTGGCTTAGGTTAGGACCAAATTTCCGTTGAGATCAGTTCGAAAAACATGATGCCCGCAGTAGGCTTAGCCCGCCTACACGGCTAGAGAAAAGGTTCCTGCAAAAATCATGTGCTTCTCTTGATCCATCTCATCTACACATAGAAGAGGTGAGGTATTGATATGGTTTGTTACTTTTATAGCCATTTGGTTGCATTCAAAAAGCCAATGAGGTTACTTATGCTCACAACAGTTAGTTCGTTAAGGTTGTCAATAAAGTACTGACCAAAGAATTGGCATCTTGGATTTGCAAAGGCAGGGCAGCAGCAGAGATAGTGGGTCACTTTTTCCTTTTCCCTTTCATTTCCACAGCTACGGCAATGAGTATTGTACGGAATGCCCATTTTTGCTGCATGCTCTCCTATTGGCCAGTGACCCGTGCTAACTGCAATGATCCTGGCTATGTCTGACCGATAATAAGAGTTCATTTGTACGGGACTTGTCATAGCTGGGCCACATCTTTCTTGAGGTGGCACAGTTAGTTAGACCATTCCATCTGCGATTGGATACAGATAGATTGAAAATGCCCTTCACAGCCCCCAGCGGAATACTAACTGCTTCGGCAAGTGAGCTGTGAAGGGCCGATCCTTGCCTGGCAAGCTCATCAGTCCTTTCATTTCCCTGAAAACCACTGTGACCTGGGACCCAGATCAAAGTGACCTTCAGGCTATCATTAAAGTCTGCGATCTCATCTAGATATTGTTGAACGAGTTTAGAGGATATTGAGGCAGCATCAATGGCTTTGATGGCAGCCTGACTATCTATAAATATAGCAGTATTACGGTTTTGATTTGGATCTTGCTTTAGTATCTTGCATGCTTCTTTGATTGCAAACAATTCCGCTTGGAAAACGCTAGCGTGGTCTGGCAGTCGAAGTGACTTAGATACATTTAGTGTTTCAGAGAAGACCCCTGCTCCAACACCGCACTCCATCTTTGAACCATCCGTAAAAATGATTGTGTCGTAATTTTTCGTTATATCTCCATCCTCCCACTCCTTTCGGGTAGGGAATGCGACGTTGAAATCTTTGCAGAGATTCAGAGAGGGAGTGCGGTAATCGGTATTAGTCGAAACGAAGCCCGGGGGTAGCAATTTGGTAATATTGCAGTGACCGAAGGGTCTGTCGGTCCAACAACCAATTTCCTTAAGTCTGAGAGCAGTGCAAGATACTAAATATTTTATATGTAGGTCGAGAGGAAGAAGATGTAAAATAACGCTCAGGGCATCGGAAGGGCAGGATCGCAGCGCTCCTGTGGTCCCTACGCTAGCTGTTCTTTGTATCTTTTTGAGCTTATCGGTATTGTAGGCTTTGCTTAAGGCAGGCCACCAGACAATCGATCCATATGTTAGTATTGGTCGATCTACTGCGGTGTACGTCCATAGAATCATCTTCGACTGGAGGCTCCAATTTTTACCGAATGTTTTACTGCAGGCATAAAAAGCTATGCTGGCTTTTTTAACCCTTTCTTCAATATTCAATTTCCAGTTTGGTTTAGGGTCAGGAATTACACCCAGATATTTAGCACGGGTTGAGAGTGTGAGAGTGTGACCGTTGAGGCTAGGGAGAGTGAAGGTAGGTATTTTATATTTGTTTGTAAATAGCAACAGTTCTGTCTTGCTTTGATTCATCCCCAAACCGCAGCTTATGGCCCAGCTGTTTACTTTACGCAGGGACCTATCAGTGATTTCACTAATCACAGATAGGAACTTACCAGATGCCAGCAAAATTAAATCGTCGGCATACGCCACAACCTTCACCCCCCCTTCCTCAAGTTCCACTAGGATTTTGTTCATTACAAGAAGCCATAGTAGAGGAGAAAGAACTCCTCCCTGTGGTGTTCCTCTGTTTACGTATTTGATCGACTGTGTATTACCTAACTTAGCTTGAATTACTCTGTCACTAAGCATGGATACTATCCATTGTCTTAGAGAAGCATCAACTCCAAAGTCGATGAGGGATTGTAGAATAGATTCAGTTAGGACGTTATTAAAGGCTCCTTCTACGTCTAAGAAAGTTGCCAAAGTATATTCTTTATAATGTAATGTATTTTCAACTGTGCGCACAACCTCGTGAAGAGCTGTGTCAGTAGACTTGCCTTTAAGGGATGCATGTTGTGATTTTGATAGAGGGGAAATAGGTAGAATTTCCCTAATGCGATTATCTAGGATGCGTTCTAAGGTCTTTAACACAAAAGAGGTCAGACTAATCGGGCGAAAATCTTTTGCCGATTCATGGCCCCGCCTTCCCACCTTTGGGATAAAAACAACTCTTACCTGTTTCCAAGACTCTGGAACATGATTAAGCAAGAGACACCCTTTAAAGATATACTCCAGCCATGGAACTACTACGTCTAGTAGCTTTTGTAGCATTATAGGGAGTATGCCGTCCAGGCCAGGAGATTTATACGGAGAAAAACTTTTTATAGCCCAAACTATATTTTCTTTAGTTATGACGGACGTATTTTTCCTCTAAATGTACTGACTGTACTTCAGGGGATCGATGTGATATTGGATAACTGTCTGTGCAACCTGGAAAGTGTGTTGCCATCATTAGCTCCAGAGACTCAACAGGTGACTCAGACCACGTACCATCCTCCTTTTTAAGAAAGGAGGGGTTTGAGTGTTCTTTGGACAAAAGTAAAATTCGTAAAAACGAATAAACAAAAAATCGTTTAAAAATTGGTGGTAGCACCTTTAAGTTGTTGTTGTTGTTGTTGTTGTTGTTGTTGTTGTTGTTGTTGTTGTTGTTGTTGTTGTTGTTGTTGTTGTTGTTGTTGTTGTTGTTGTTGTTGTTGTTGTTGTTGTTGTTGTTGTTGTTGTTGTTGTTGTTGTTGTTGTTGTTGTTGTTGTTGTTGTTGTTGTTGTTGTTGTTGTTGTTGTTGTTGTTGTTGTTGTTGTTGTAGTTGTTGTAGTTGTTGTTGTTGTTGTTGTTGTTGTTGTTGTTGTTGTTGTTGTTGTTGTTGTTGTTGTTGTTGTTGTTGTTGTTGTTGTTGTTGTTGTTGTTGTTGTTGTTGTTGTTGTTGTTG